>OU342744.1:378789292-378885626 GCA_910589775.1 Avena eriantha
GTTGGACACATGCTGGAGTGGCATCATTGCAGTTGTTTTTTTCCAAAACCATAATGATGCACACTGAAATGCACACACATCCAATGACATCTAGTGGATCCTTTGGTTTATGACAAGGACAACAGCATGCAATGAAATGTAGTGGATACATGTGGTTTAGGAAAAGAACACACATGCAATGAAAAACTAAAAAAAAGTGGATCCATGTGGTTTAGGAAATAACACACATGCATGACAACTAGTGGATCCATGCGGTTTATGCAAAGAACACACATGCAATGACTCCTGGTTTGAATCCAAGCTTGTTGCTAGGGTCCTGGAAATGGTTGGACACATGCTGAGTGGCATCATTGCGTGTGTTCTTACCCAAAAACCACAATGATGCACACTGATACACACATACACACATGGAATGACATCTAGTGGGATCCGTGTGGTTTATGAAAGGACACACGTGCAGTGACATCTAGTGGATCCATGTGGTTTAGCAAAAGAACACACAAGCAATGATAACTAGTGGATCCATGTGGTTTATGAAAATAACACACATTCAGTGACACTCCATGCGCATCCCACATGCTGCTAGGGTTCCTAGACATGGTTTAACATATGCTGGAGTGGCATCATTGCATGTGTTCTTTTCCAAAACCACAAATCTGCACACTCATATACACACACATCCAAGTGGGTTCGGTTATGCAGCATCTTTGAAATAGGTGAAACAATGCATGTTGCTATTGAATCCCAGCATGGTGCTAGGGTTCCTAGACACGGTTGGACACATGCTGGAGTGGCATCATTGCATGTGTTCTTTTCCAAAACCACAATGATGCACACTGATACACACACAGACCTCCAAGTGGGTTTAGTGATGAAGCATCTTTCAAACTGGTGATATAATGCGTGTTGTTGTTGAATCCCAGCATGATGGTAGGGTTCCTGGACATGGTTGGACACATGCTGGAGTGACATCATTGCATGTGTTCTTTTCCAAAAACACAATGATGAACACTATTAGACAGACACACACACATCCAATGACATCTAGTGGATCCATGTGGTTTATGAAAAATACACATGCAATGACTCTTGTGGATCCATGTGGTTTAGGAAAAGAACACCCATGCAATGACATCTAGTGTATCCATGTGGTTTATGAAATAACACACATGAAATGACTCTGATTGAATCCTATCATGATGCCTAGGGTTCCCGAACATGGTTGGACACATGCTGGAGTGGCATCATTGCATGTGTTCTTTTCCAAAACCACAACGATGCACACTAATACACACACACATCCAATGACATCTAGTGGATCGATGTAGTTTATGAAAAGAACACACATGCAATGACTCTTGCGGATCCATGTGGTTTATGAAAAGAACATACATGCAATTAAATCTAGTAGATCCATGTCGTTTATGGAAAGGACACACGTGCAATTACTCTGGTTGAATCCCAGCATGCTGCTAGGGTTCCTGGACATGGTTCGACAAAGGCTGGAGTGGTAGCATTGCATGTGTTCTTTTCCAAAACCACAATGATGCACACTAATACACACAATAACAGATCTAATGACATCAAGTGGATCCATGTGGTTTATGAAAAGGACACACATGCAATGACATCTAGTGGATCCATGTGGTTTAGGAAAAGAACACACATGCAATGACAACGAGTGGATCCATGTGGTTTATAAAAAGAACACACATGCAATGAAAACTAGTGGATCCATGCGGTTTATGAAAAGAACACACATGCAATGACTCTGGTTGTATCCTAGCATGTTGCTAGGGTTCCTGCACATGGTTGGACACATGCTGGAGTGGCATCATTGCGTGTGTTCTTTTCCAAAACCACAATGATGCACACTGATACACACACACATCCAAGTGTGTGTGGTGATGCGGCATCTTTGAAATAGGTGATACAATGTATGTTGCTGTTGAATCCCAGCATGCTGCTTGGGTTCCTAGACATGGTTGTGCACATGCTGGAGTCGCATCATTGCATGTGTTCTTTTCCAAAACCACAATGATGCACACTGATACACACACAGCTCCCAGTGGGTTTGGTGATGCATCATCTTTCAAACTTCTGATTTAATGCATGTTGTTGTTGAATCCCACCTGATGCTAGCGTTTCAGGACATGGTTGGACACATGCTGGAGTGGCATCATTGCATGTGTTGTTTTCCAAAACCATAATGATCCACTCTATTAGCCACACACACACATCCAATGATATCTAGTGTATCCATGTGGTTTATGAAAAGAACACACATGCAATGACTCTGGTTGATCCATGTGGTTTAGGAAAAGAACACCCATGCAATGACATCTAGTGGATCCATGTGGTTTATGAAAATAACACACATTAAATGAGTCTGGTTGAATCCCAGCATGATGCTAGGGTTCCTGGAGATGGTTGGACACCTGCTAGAGTGGCATCATTGCATGTGTTCTTTCCAAAACAATATGATGCACACTAATACACACACACATCCAATGACATCTAGTGGATCGATGTAGTTTATGAAAAGAACACACATGCAATGACTCTTGCGGATCCATGTGGTTTATGAAAAGAACATACATGCAATGAAATCTAGTAGATCCATGTCGTTTATGGAAAGGACACACATGCAATTACTCTGGTTGAATCCCAGCATGCTGCTAGGGTTCCTGGACATGGTTCGACACATGCTGGAGTGGTAGCATTGCATGTGTTCTTTTCCAAAACCACAATGATGCACACTAATACACACACTAACAGATCTAATGACATCAAGTGGATCCATGTGGTTTATGAAAAGGACACACATGCAATGACATCTAGTGGATCCATGTGGTTTAGGAAAAGAACACACATGCAATGACAACTAGTGGATCCATGTGGTATAGGAAAAGAACACACATGCAATGATAACTAGAGGATCCATGCAGTGTATGAAAAGAACACAGATGCAATGACTCTGGTTGAAGCCGAGCATGCTGCTATGGTTCCTCGACATGGTTGGACACATGCTGGAGTGGCATAATTGCGTGTGTTCTTTCCCAAAACCACAATGATGCACACTGATACACACATACACACATGCGATGACATCTAGTAGATCCATGTGGTTTATGAAAAGGACACACATGCAATGATATCTAGTGGATCCATGCGGTTTAGGAAAAGAAAACACATGCAATGATAACTAGTGGATCCATGTGGTTTATTAAAATAACACACATTCAGTGACACTCCATGCGCATCCCAGCATGCTCCGAGGGTTCCTAGACATGCTTGGACACATGCTGGAGTGGCATAATTGCATGTGTTCTTTTCCAAAACAACAATGATGCACACTACTACCCACACACACACACATCCAATGACATCTAGTGTATACATGTGGTTTATGAAAAGAAAACACATGCAACGACTCTGGTGGATCCATCTGGTTTAGGAAAAGAACACCCATGCAATGATATCTAGTTGATCCATGTGGTTATGAAAAGAACACACATGAAATGACTCTGGTTGAATCCCACCATGATGCTAGGGTTCCTGGAGATGGTTGGACACCTGCTGGAGTGGCATCATTGCATGTGTTGTTTCCAAAACCACAATGATGCACACTAATACACACACGTCCAATGACATCTAGTGGATCCATGTAGTTTATGAAAAGAACACACATGCAATGACTCTTGTGGATCCATGTGGTTTATGAAAAGAACATACATGCAATGAAATCTACTAGATCCTTGTCGTTTTGGAAAGGACAAACATATAATGACTCTGGTTGAATCCCAGCATGCTGCTAGGGTTCCTGGACATGGTTGGACAATGTTGGAGTGGCAGCATTGGATGTGTTCTTTTCCAAAACCACAATGATGCACACTAATACACACACTCACACATCTAATGACATCTAGTGGATCCATGTGTTTTATGAAAAGGACACACCTGCAATGACATCTAGTGGATCCATGTGGTTTAGGAAAAGAACACACATTGAATGACCACTAGTGGATCCATGTGGTTTAGGAAAAGAACACACATGCAATGACAACGAGTGGATCCATGTGGTTTATAAAAAGAACACACATGCAATGAAAACTAGTGGATCCATGCGGTTTATGAAAAGAACACACATGCAATGACTCTGGTTGTATCCTAGCATGTTGCTAGGGTTCCTGCACATGGTTGGACACATGCTGGAGTGGCATCATTGCGTGTGTTCTTTCCAAAACCACAATGATGCACACTGATACACACACACATCCAAGTGTGTGTGGTGATGCGGCATCTTTGAAATAGGTGATACAATGTATGATGCTGTTGAATCCCAGCATGCTGCTTGGGTTCCTAGACATGGTTGTGCACATGCTGGAGTCGCATCATTGCATGTGTTCTTTTCCAAAACCACAATGATGCACACTGATACACACACAGCTCCCAGTGGGTTTGGTGATGCATCATCTTTCAAACTTGTGATTTAATGCATGTTGTTGTTGAATCCCACCTGATGCTAGCGTTTCAGGACATGGTTGGACACATGCTGGAGTGGCATCATTGCATGTGTTGTTTTCCAAAACCATAATGATCCACTCTATTAGCCACACACACACATCCAATGATATCTAGTGTATCCATGTGGTTTATGAAAAGAACACACATGCAATGACTCTGGTTGATCCATGTGGTTTAGGAAAAGAACACCCATGCAATGACATCTAGTGGATCCATGTGGTTTATGAAAATAACACACATTAAATGAGTCTGGTTGAATCCCAGCATGATGCTAGGGTTCCTGGAGATGGTTGGACACCTGCTAGAGTGGCATCATTGCATGTGTTCTTTCCAAAACAATATGATGCACACTAATACACACACACATCCAATGACATCTAGTGGATCGATGTAGTTTATGAAAAGAACACACATGCAATGACTCTTGCGGATCCATGTGGTTTATGAAAAGAACATACATGCAATGAAATCTAGTAGATCCATGTCGTTTATGGAAAGGACACACATGCAATTACTCTGGTTGAATCCCAGCATGCTGCTAGGGTTCCTGGACATGGTTCGACACATGCTGGAGTGGTAGCATTGCATGTGTTCTTTTCCAAAACCACAATGATGCACACTAATACACACACTAACAGATCTAATGACATCAAGTGGATCCATGTGGTTTATGAAAAGGACACACATGCAATGACATCTAGTGGATCCATGTGGTTTAGGAAAAGAACACACATGCAATGACAACTAGTGGATCCATGTGGTATAGGAAAAGAACACACATGCAATGATAACTAGAGGATCCATGCAGTGTATGAAAAGAACACAGATGCAATGACTCTGGTTGAAGCCGAGCATGCTGCTATGGTTCCTCGACATGGTTGGACACATGCTGGAGTGGCATAATTGCGTGTGTTCTTTCCCAAAACCACAATGATGCACACTGATACACACATACACACATGCGATGACATCTAGTAGATCCATGTGGTTTATGAAAAGGACACACATGCAATGATATCTAGTGGATCCATGCGGTTTAGGAAAAGAAAACACATGCAATGATAACTAGTGGATCCATGTGGTTTATTAAAATAACACACATTCAGTGACACTCCATGCGCATCCCAGCATGCTCCGAGGGTTCCTAGACATGCTTGGACACATGCTGGAGTGGCATAATTGCATGTGTTCTTTTCCAAAACAACAATGATGCACACTACTACCCACACACACACACATCCAATGACATCTAGTGTATACATGTGGTTTATGAAAAGAAAACACATGCAACGACTCTGGTGGATCCATCTGGTTTAGGAAAAGAACACCCATGCAATGATATCTAGTTGATCCATGTGGTTTATGAAAAGAACACACATGAAATGACTCTGGTTGAATCCCACCATGATGCTAGGGTTCCTGGAGATGGTTGGACACCTGCTGGAGTGGCATCATTGCATGTGTTGTTTCCAAAACCACAATGATGCACACTAATACACACACGTCCAATGACATCTAGTGGATCCATGTAGTTTATGAAAAGAACACACATGCAATGACTCTTGTGGATCCATGTGGTTTATGAAAAGAACATACATGCAATGAAATCTACTAGATCCTTGTCGTTTTGGAAAGGACAAACATATAATGACTCTGGTTGAATCCCAGCATGCTGCTAGGGTTCCTGGACATGGTTGGACAATGTTGGAGTGGCAGCATTGGATGTGTTCTTTTCCAAAACCACAATGATGCACACTAATACACACACTCACACATCTAATGACATCTAGTGGATCCATGTGTTTTATGAAAAGGACACACCTGCAATGACATCTAGTGGATCCATGTGGTTTAGGAAAAGAACACACATTGAATGACCACTAGTGGATCCATGTGGTTTAGGAAAAGAACACACATGCAATGACAACGAGTGGATCCATGTGGTTTATAAAAAGAACACACATGCAATGAAAACTAGTGGATCCATGCGGTTTATGAAAAGAACACACATGCAATGACTCTGGTTGTATCCTAGCATGTTGCTAGGGTTCCTGCACATGGTTGGACACATGCTGGAGTGGCATCATTGCGTGTGTTCTTTTCCAAAACCACAATGATGCACACTGATACACACACACATCCAAGTGTGTGTGGTGATGCGGCATCTTTGAAATAGGTGATACAATGTATGATGCTGTTGAATCCCAGCATGCTGCTTGGGTTCCTAGACATGGTTGTGCACATGCTGGAGTCGCATCATTGCATGTGTTCTTTTCCAAAACCACAATGATGCACACTGATACACACACAGCTCCCAGTGGGTTTGGTGATGCATCATCTTTCAAACTTGTGATTTAATGCATGTTGTTGTTGAATCCCACCTGATGCTAGCGTTTCAGGACATGGTTGGACACATGCTGGAGTGGCATCATTGCATGTGTTGTTTTCCAAAACCATAATGATCCACTCTATTAGCCACACACACACATCCAATGATATCTAGTGTATCCATGTGGTTTATGAAAAGAACACACATGCAATGACTCTGGTTGATCCATGTGGTTTAGGAAAAGAACACCCATGCAATGACATCTAGTGGATCCATGTGGTTTATGAAAATAACACACATTAAATGAGTCTGGTTGAATCCCAGCATGATGCTAGGGTTCCTGGAGATGGTTGGACACCTGCTAGAGTGGCATCATTGCATGTGTTCTTTCCAAAACAATATGATGCACACTAATACACACACACATCCAATGACATCTAGTGGATCGATGTAGTTTATGAAAAGAACACACATGCAATCACTCTTGCGGATCCATGTGGTTTATGAAAAGAACATACATGCAATGAAATCTAGTAGATCCATGTCGTTTATGGAAAGGACACACATGCAATTACTCTGGTTGAATCCCAGCATGCTGCTAGGGTTCCTGGACATGGTTCGACACATGCTGGAGTGGTAGCATTGCATGTGTTCTTTTCCAAAACCACAATGATGCACACTAATACACACACTAACAGATCTAATGACATCAAGTGGATCCATGTGGTTTATGAAAAGGACACACATGCAATGACATCTAGTGGATCCATGTGGTTTAGGAAAAGAACACACATGCAATGACAACTAGTGGATCCATGTGGTATAGGAAAAGAACACACATGCAATGATAACTAGAGGATCCATGCAGTGTATGAAAAGAACACAGATGCAATGACTCTGGTTGAAGCCGAGCATGCTGCTATGGTTCCTCGACATGGTTGGACACATGCTGGAGTGGCATAATTGCGTGTGTTCTTTCCCAAAACCACAATGATGCACACTGATACACACATACACACATGCGATGACATCTAGTAGATCCATGTGGTTTATGAAAAGGACACACATGCAATGATATCTAGTGGATCCATGCGGTTTAGGAAAAGAAAACACATGCAATGATAAATAGTGGATCCATGTGGTTTATTAAAATAACACACATTCAGTGACACTCCATGCGCATCCCAGCATGCTCCGAGGGTTCCTAGACATGCTTGGACACATGCTGGAGTGGCATAATTGCATGTGTTCTTTTCCAAAACAACAATGATGCACACTACTACCCACACACACACACATCCAATGACATCTAGTGTATACATGTGGTTTATGAAAAGAAAACACATGCAACGACTCTGGTGGATCCATCTGGTTTAGGAAAAGAACACCCATGCAATGATATCTAGTTGATCCATGTGGTTTATGAAAAGAACACACATGAAATGACTCTGGTTGAATCCCACCATGATGCTAGGGTTCCTGGAGATGGTTGGACACCTGCTGGAGTGGCATCATTGCATGTGTTGTTTCCAAAACCACAATGATGCACACTAATACACACACGTCCAATGACATCTAGTGGATCCATGTAGTTTATGAAAAGAACACACATGCAATGACTCTTGTGGATCCATGTGGTTTATGAAAAGAACATACATGCAATGAAATCTACTAGATCCTTGTCGTTTTGGAAAGGACAAACATATAATGACTCTGGTTGAATCCCAGCATGCTGCTAGGGTTCCTGGACATAGTTGGACAATGTTGGAGTGGCAGCATTGCATGTGTTCTTTTCCAAAACCACAATGATGCAGACTAATACACACACTCACACATCTAATGACATCTAGTGGATCCATGTGTTTTATGAAAAGGACACACCTGCAATGACATCTAGTGGATCCATGTGGTTTAGGAAAAGAACACACATTGAATGACCACTAGTGGATCCATGTGGTTTAGGAAAAGAACACACATGCAATGACAACGAGTGGATCCATGTGGTTTATAAAAAGAACACACATGCAATGAAAACTAGTGGATCCATGCGGTTTATGAAAAGAACACACATGCAATGACTCTGGTTGTATCCTAGCATGTTGCTAGGGTTCCTGCACATGGTTGGACACATGCTGGAGTGGCATCATTGCGTGTGTTCTTTTCCAAAACCACAATGATGCACACTGATACACACACACATCCAAGTGTGTGTGGTGATGCGGCATCTTTGAAATAGGTGATACAATGTATGATGCTGTTGAATCCCAGCATGCTGCTTGGGTTCCTAGACATGGTTGTGCACATGCTGGAGTCGCATCATTGCATGTGTTCTTTTCCAAAACCACAATGATGCACACTGATACACACACAGCTCCCAGTGGGTTTGGTGATGCATCATCTTTCAAACTTGTGATTTAATGCATGTTGTTGTTGAATCCCACCTGATGCTAGCGTTTCAGGACATGGTTGGACACATGCTGGAGTGGCATCATTGCATGTGTTGTTTTCCAAAACCATAATGATCCACTCTATTAGCCACACACACACATCCAATGATATCTAGTGTATCCATGTGGTTTATGAAAAGAACACACATGCAATGACTCTGGTTGATCCATGTGGTTTAGGAAAAGAACACCCATGCAATGACATCTAGTGGATCCATGTGGTTTATGAAAATAACACACATTAAATGAGTCTGGTTGAATCCCAGCATGATGCTAGGGTTCCTGGAGATGGTTGGACACCTGCTAGAGTGGCATCATTGCATGTGTTCTTTCCAAAACAATATGATGCACACTAATACACACACACATCCAATGACATCTAGTGGATCGATGTAGTTTATGAAAAGAACACACATGCAATCACTCTTGCGGATCCATGTGGTTTATGAAAAGAACATACATGCAATGAAATCTAGTAGATCCATGTCGTTTATGGAAAGGACACACATGCAATTACTCTGGTTGAATCCCAGCATGCTGCTAGGGTTCCTGGACATGGTTCGACACATGCTGGAGTGGTAGCATTGCATGTGTTCTTTTCCAAAACCACAATGATGCACACTAATACACACACTAACAGATCTAATGACATCAAGTGGATCCATGTGGTTTATGAAAAGGACACACATGCAATGACATCTAGTGGATCCATGTGGTTTAGGAAAAGAACACACATGCAATGACAACTAGTGGATCCATGTGGTATAGGAAAAGAACACACATGCAATGATAACTAGAGGATCCATGCAGTGTATGAAAAGAACACAGATGCAATGACTCTGGTTGAAGCCGAGCATGCTGCTATGGTTCCTCGACATGGTTGGACACATGCTGGAGTGGCATAATTGCGTGTGTTCTTTCCCAAAACCACAATGATGCACACTGATACACACATACACACATGCGATGACATCTAGTAGATCCATGTGGTTTATGAAAAGGACACACATGCAATGATATCTAGTGGATCCATGCGGTTTAGGAAAAGAAAACACATGCAATGATAACTAGTGGATCCATGTGGTTTATTAAAATAACACACATTCAGTGACACTCCATGCGCATCCCAGCATGCTCCGAGGGTTCCTAGACATGCTTGGACACATGCTGGAGTGGCATAATTGCATGTGTTCTTTTCCAAAACAACAATGATGCACACTACTACCCACACACACACACATCCAATGACATCTAGTGTATACATGTGGTTTATGAAAAGAAAACACATGCAACGACTCTAGTGGATCCATCTGGTTTAGGAAAAGAACACCCATGCAATGATATCTAGTTGATCCATGTGGTTTATGAAAAGAACACACATGAAATGACTCTGGTTGAATCCCACCATGATGCTAGGGTTCCTGGAGATGGTTGGACACCTGCTGGAGTGGCATCATTGCATGTGTTGTTTCCAAAACCACAATGATGCACACTAATACACACACGTCCAATGACATCTAGTGGATCCATGTAGTTTATGAAAAGAACACACATGCAATGACTCTTGTGGATCCATGTGGTTTATGAAAAGAACATACATGCAATGAAATCTACTAGATCCTTGTCGTTTTGGAAAGGACAAACATATAATGACTCTGGTTGAATCCCAGCATGCTGCTAGGGTTCCTGGACATGGTTGGACAATGTTGGAGTGGCAGCATTGCATGTGTTCTTTTCCAAAACCACAATGATGCACACTAATACACACACTCACACATCTAATGACATCTAGTGGATCCATGTGTTTTATGAAAAGGACACACCTGCAATGACATCTAGTGGATCCATGTGGTTTAGGAAAAGAACACACATTTAATGACCACTAGTGGATCCATGTGGTTTAGGAAAAGAACACACATGCAATGACAACGAGTGGATCCATGTGGTTTATAAAAAGAACACACATGCAATGAAAACTAGTGGATCCATGCGGTTTATGAAAAGAACACACATGCAATGACTCTGGTTGTATCCTAGCATGTTGCTAGGGTTCCTGCACATGGTTGGACACATGCTGGAGTGGCATCATTGCGTGTGTTCTTTTCCAAAACCACAATGATGCACACTGATACACACACACATCCAAGTGTGTGTGGTGATGCAGCATCTTTGAAATAGGTGATACAATGTATGTTGCTGTTGAATCCCAGCATGCTGCTTGGGTTCCTAGACATGGTTGTGCACATGCTGGAGTCGCATCATTGCATGTGTTCTTTTCCAAAACCACAATGATGCACACTGATACACACACAGCTCCTAGTGGGTTTGGTGATGCATCATCTTTCAAACATGTGATTTAATGCATGTTGTTGTTGAATCCCACCTGAGGCTAGCGTTTCAGGACACGGTTGGACACATGCTGGAGTGGCATCATTGCATGTGTTGTTTTCCAAAACCATAATGATCCACTCTATTAGCCACACACACACATCCAATGATATCTAGTGTATCCATGTGGTTCATGAAAAGAACACACATGCAATGACTCTGGTTGATCCATGTGGTTTAGGAAAAGAACACCCATGCAATGACATCTAGTGGATCCATGTGGTTTATGAAAATAACACACATTAAATGAGTCTGGTTGAATCCCAGCATGATGCTAGGGTTCCTGGAGATGGTTGGACACCTGCTAGAGTGGCATCATTGCATGTGTTCTTTCCAAAACAATATGATGCACACTAATACACACACACATCCAATGACATCTAGTGGATCGATGTAGTTTATGAAAAGAACACACATGCAATGACTCTTGCGGATCCATGTGGTTTATGAAAAGAACATACATGCAATGAAATCTAGTAGATCCATGTCGTTTATGGAAAGGACACACATGCAATTACTCTGGTTGAATCCCAGCATGCTGCTAGGGTTCCTGGACATGGTTCCACACGTGCTGGAGTGGTAGCATTGCATGTGTTCTTTTCCAAAACCACAATAATGCACACTAATACACACACTAACAGATCTAATGACATCAAGTGGATCCATGTGGTTTATGAAAAGGACACACATGCAATGACATCTAGTGGATCCATGTGGTTTAGGAAAAGAACACACATGCAATGACAACTAGTGGATCCATGTGGTATAGGAAAAGAACACACATGCAATGATAACTAGAGGATCCATGCAGTGTATGAAAAGAACACAGATGCAATGACTCTGGTTGAAGCCGAGCATGCTGCTATGGTTCCTCGACATGGTTGGACACATGCTGGAGTGGCATAATTGCGTGTGTTCTTTCCCAAAACCACAATGATGCACACTGATACACACATACACACATGCGATGACATCTAGTAGATCCATGTGGTTTATGAAAAGGACACACATGCAATGATATCTAGTGGATCCATGCGGTTTAGGAAAAGAAAACACATGCAATGATAACTAGTGGATCCATGTGGTTTATTAAAATAACACACATTCAGTGACACTCCATGCGCATCCCAGCATGCTCCGAGGGTTCCTAGACATGCTTGGACACATGCTGGAGTGGCATAATTGCATGTGTTCTTTTCCAAAACAACAATGATGCACACTACTACCCACACACACACACATCCAATGACATCTAGTGTATACATGTGGTTTATGAAAAGAAAACACATGCAACGACTCTAGTGGATCCATCTGGTTTAGGAAAAGAACACCCATGCAATGATATCTAGTTGATCCATGTGGTTTATGAAAAGAATACACATGAAATGACTCTGGTTGAATCCCACCATGATGCTAGGGTTCCTGGAGATGGTTGGACACCTGCTGGAGTGGCATCATTGCATGTGTTGTTTCCAAAACCACAATGATGCACACTAATACACACACGTCCAATGACATCTAGTGGATCCATGTAGTTTATGAAAAGAACACACATGCAATGACTCTTGTGGATCCATGTGGTTTATGAAAAGAACATACATGCAATGAAATCTACTAGATCCTTGTCGTTTTGGAAAGGACAAACATATAATGACTCTGGTTGAATCCCAGCATGCTGCTAGGGTTCCTGGACATGGTTGGACAATGTTGGAGTGGCAGCATTGCATGTGTTCTTTTCCAAAACCACAATGATGCACACTAATACACACACTCACACATCTAATGACATCTAGTGGATCCATGTGTTTTATGAAAAGGACACACCTGCAATGACATCTAGTGGATCCATGTGGTTTAGGAAAAGAACACACATTTAATGACCACTAGTGGATCCATGTGGTTTAGGAAAAGAACACACATGCAATGACAACGAGTGGATCCATGTGGTTTATAAAAAGAACACACATGCAATGAAAACTAGTGGATCCATGCGGTTTATGAAAAGAACACACATGCAATGACTCTGGTTGTATCCTAGCATGTTGCTAGGGTTCCTGCACATGGTTGGACACATGCTGGAGTGGCATCATTGCGTGTGTTCTTTTCCAAAACCACAATGATGCACACTGATACACACACACATCCAAGTGTGTGTGGTGATGCAGCATCTTTGAAATAGGTGATACAATGTATGTTGCTGTTGAATCCCAGCATGCTGCTTGGGTTCCTAGACATGGTTGGGCACATGCTGGAGTCGCATCATTGCATGTGTTCTTTTCCAAAACCACAATGATGCACACTGATACACACACAGCTCCCAGTGAGTTTGGTGATGCATCATCTTTCAAACTTGTGATTTAATGCATGTTGTTGTTGAATCCCACCTGATGCTAGCGTTTCAGGACATGGTTGGACACATGCTGGAGTGGCATCATTGCATGTGTTGTTTTCCAAAACCATAATGATCCACTCTATTAGCCACACACACACATCCAATGATATCTAGTGTATCCATGTGGTTTATGAAAAGAACACACATGCAATGACTCTGGTTGATCCATGTGGTTTAGGAAAAGAACACCCATGCAATGACATCTAGTGGATCCATGTGGTTTATGAAAATAACACACATTAAATGAGTCTGGTTGAATCCCAGCATGATGCTATGGTTCCTGGAGATGGTTGGACACCTGCTAGAGTGGCATCATTGCATGTGTTCTTTCCAAAACAATATGATGCACACTAATACACACACACATCCAATGATATCTAGTGGATCGATGTAGTTTATGAAAAGAACACACATGCAATGACTCTTGCGGATCCATGTGGTTTATGAAAAGAACATACATGCAATGAAATCTAGTAGATCCATGTCGTTTATGGAAAGGACACACATGCAATTACTCTGGTTGAATCCCAGCATGCTGCTAGGGTTCCTGGACATGGTTCCACACGTGCTGGAGTGGTATCATTGCATGTGTTCTTTTCCAAAACCACAATGATGCACACTAATACACACACTCACACATCTAATGACATCTAGTGGATCCATGTGTTTTATGAAAAGGACACACCTACAATGACATCTAGTGGATCCATGTGGTTTAGGAAAAGAACACACATTGAATGACCACTAGTGGATCCATGTGGTTTAGGAAAAGAACACACATGCAATGACAACGAGTGGATCCATGTGGTTTATAAAAAGAACACACATGCAATGAAAACTAGTGGATCCATGCGGTTTATGAAAAGAACACACATGCAATGACTCTGTTTGTATCCTAGCATGTTGCTAGGGTTCCTGCACATGGTTGGACACATGCTGGAGTGGCATCATTGCGTGTGTTCTTTTCCAAAACAACAATGATGCACACTGATACACACACACATCCAAGTGTGTGTGGTGATGCAGCATCTTTGAAATAGGTGATACAATGTATGTTGCTGTTGAATCCCAGCATGCTGCTTGGGTTCCTAGACATGGTTGGGCACATGCTGGAGTCGCATCATTGCATGTGTTCTTTTCCAAAACCACAATGATGCACACTGATACACACACAGCTCCCAGTGAGTTTGGTGATGCATCATCTTTCAAACTTGTGATTTAATGCATGTTGTTGTTGAATCCCACCTGATGCTAGCGTTTCAGGACATGGTTGGACACATGCTGGAGTGGCATCATTGCATGTGTTGTTTTCCAAAACCATAATGATCCACTCTATTAGCCACACACACACATCCAATGATATCTAGTGTATCCATGTGGTTTATGAAAAGAACTCACATGCAATGACTCTGGTTGATCCATGTGGTTTAGGAAAAGAACACCCATGCAATGACATCTAGTGGATCCATGTGGTTTATGAAAATAACACACATTAAATGAGTCTGGTTGAATCCCAGCATGATGCTAGGGTTCCTGGAGATGGTTGGACACCTGCTAGAGTGGCATCATTGCATGTGTTCTTTCCAAAACAATATGATGCACACTAATACACACACACATCCAATGATATCTAGTGGATCGATGTAGTTTATGAAAAGAACACACATGCAATGACTCTTGCGGATCCATGTGGTTTATGAAAAGAACATACATGCAATGAAATCTAGTAGATCCATGTCGTTTATGGAAAGGACACACATGCAATTACTCTGGTTGAATCCCAGCATGCTGCTAGGGTTCCTGGACATGGTTCCACACGTGCTGGAGTGGTATCATTGCATGTGTTCTTTTCCAAAACCACAATGATGCACACTAATACACACACTAACAGATCTAATGACATCAGGTGGATCCATGTGGTTTATGAAAAGGACACACATGCAATGACATCTAGTGGATCCATGTGGTTTAGGAAAAAACACACATGCAATGACAACTAGTGGATCCATGTGGTATAGGAAAAGAACATACATGAAGTGATAACTAGAGGATCCATGCAGTTTATGAAAAGAACACAGATGCAATGACTCTGGTTGAAGCCGAGCATGCTGCTATGGTTCCTCGACATGGTTGGACACATGCTGGAGTGGCATAATTGCGTGTGTTCTTTCCCAAAACCACAATGATGCACACTGATACACACATACACACATGCGATGACATCTAGTAGATCCATGTGGTTTATGAAAAGGACACACATGCAATGATATCTAGTGGATCCATGCGGTTTAGGAAAAGAAAACACATGCAATGATAACTAGTGGATATATGTGGTTTATTAAAATAACACACATTCAGTGACACTCCATGCGCATCCCAGCATGCTCCGAGGGTTCCTAGACATGCTTGGACACATGCTGGAGTGGCATAATTGCATGTGTTCTTTTCCAAAACAACAATGATGCACACTACTACCCACACACACACACATCCAATGACATCTAGTGTATACATGTGGTTTATGAAAAGAAAACACATGCAACGACTCTAGTGGATCCATCTGGTTTAGGAAAAGAACACCCATGCAATGATATCTAGTTGATCCATGTGGTTTATGAAAAGAACACACATGAAATGACTCTGGTTGAATCCCACCATGATGCTAGGGTTCCTGGAGATGGTTGGACACCTGCTGGAGTGGCATCATTGCATGTGTTGTTTCCAAAACCACAGTGATGCACACTAATACACACACGTCCAATGACATCTAGTGGATCCATGTAGTTTATGAAAAGAACACACATGCAATGACTCTTGTGGATCCATGTGGTTTATGAAAAGAACATACATGCAATGAAATCTACTAGATCCTTGTCGTTTTGGAAAGGACAAACATATAATGACTCTAGTTGAATCCCAGCATGCTGCTAGGGTTCTTGGACATGGTTGGACAATGTTGGAGTGGCAGCATTGCATGTGTTCTTTTCCAAAACCACAATGATGCACACTAATACACACACTCACACATCTAATGACATCTAGTGGATCCATGTGGTTTATGAAAAGGACACACCTACAATGACATCTAGTGGATCCATGTGGTTTAGGAAAAGAACACACATTGAATGACAACTAGTGGATCCATGTGGTTTAGGAAAAGAACACACATGCAATGACAATGAGTGGATCCATGTGGTTTATAAAAAGAACACACATGCAATGAAAACTAGTGGATCCATGCGGTTTATGAAAAGAACACACATGCGATGACTCTGGTTGTATCCTAGCATGTTGCTAGGGTTCCTGCACATGGTTGGACACATGCTAGAGTGGAATCATTGCGTGTGTTCTTTTCCAAAACCACAAAGATGCACACTGATACACACACACATCCAAGTGTGTGTGGTGATGCAGCATCTTTGAAATAGGTGATACAATGTATGTTGCTGTTGAATCCCAGCATGCTGCTTGGGTTCCTAGACATGGTTGGGCACATGCTGGAGTCGCATCATTGCATGTGTTCTTTTCCAAAACCACAATAATGCACACTGATACACACACAGCTCCCAGTGAGTTTGGTGATGCATCATCTTTCAAACTTGTGATTTAATGCATGTTGTTGTTGAATCCCACCTGATGCTAGCGTTTCAGGACATGGTTGGACACATGCTGGAGTGGCATCATTGCATGTGTTGTTTTCCAAAACCATAATGATCCACTCTATTAGCCACACACACACATCCAATGATATCTAGTGTATCCATGTGGTTTATGAAAAGAACACACATGCAATGACTCTGGTTGATCCATGTGGTTTAGGAAAAGAACACCCATGCAATGACATCTAGTGGATCCATGTGGTTTATGAAAATAACACACATTAAATGAGTCTGGTTGAATCCCAGCATGATGCTAGGGTTCCTGGAGATGGTTGGACACCTGCTAGAGTGGCATCATTGCATGTGTTCTTTCCAAAACAATATGATGCACACTAATACACACACACATCCAATGACATCTAGTGGATCGATGTAGTTTATGAAAAGAACACACATGCAATGACTCTTGTGGATCCATGTGGTTTATGAAAAGAACATACATGCAATGAAATCTAGTAGATCCATGTCGTTTATGGAAAGGACACACATGCAATTACTCTGGTTGAATCCCAGCATGCTGCTAGGGTTCCTGGACATGGTTCCACACGTGCTGGAGTGGTAGCATTGCATGTGTTCTTTTCCAAAACCACAATAATGCACACTAATACACACACTAACAGATCTAATGACATCAAGTGGATCCATGTGGTTTATGAAAAGGACACACATGCAATGACATCTAGTGGATCCATGTGGTTTAGGAAAAGAACACACATGCAATGACAACTAGTGGATCCATGTGGTATAGGAAAAGAACACACATGCAATGATAACTAGAGGATCCATGCAGTGTATGAAAAGAACACAGATGCAATGACTCTGGTTGAAGCCGAGCATGCTGCTATGGTTCCTCGACATGGTTGGACACATGCTGGAGTGGCATAATTGCGTGTGTTCTTTCCCAAAACCACAATGATGCACACTGATACACACATACACACATGCGATGACATCTAGTAGATCCATGTGGTTTATGAAAAGGACACACATGCAATGATATCTAGTGGATCCATGCGGTTTAGGAAAAGAAAACACATGCAATGATAACTAGTGGATCCATGTGGTTTATTAAAATAACACACATTCAGTGACACTCCATGCGCATCCCAGCATGCTCCGAGGGTTCCTAGACATGCTTGGACACATGCTGGAGTGGCATAATTGCATGTGTTCTTTTCCAAAACAACAATGATGCACACTACTACCCACACACACACACATCCAATGACATCTAGTGTATACATGTGGTTTATGAAAAGAAAACACATGCAACGACTCTAGTGGATCCATCTGGTTTAGGAAAAGAACACCCATGCAATGATATCTAGTTGATCCATGTGGTTTATGAAAAGAACACACATGAAATGACTCTGGTTGAATCCCACCATGATGCTAGGGTTCCTGGAGATGGTTGGACACCTGCTGGAGTGGCATCATTGCATGTGTTGTTTCCAAAACCACAATGATGCACACTAATACACACACGTCCAATGACATCTAGTGGATCCATGTAGTTTATGAAAAGAACACACATGCAATGACTCTTGTGGATCCATGTGGTTTATGAAAAGAACATACATGCAATGAAATCTACTAGATCCTTGTCGTTTTGGAAAGGACAAACATATAATGACTCTAGTTGAATCCCAGCATGCTGCTAGGGTTCCTGGACATGGTTGGACAATGTTGGAGTGGCAGCATTGCATGTGTTCTTTTCCAAAACCACAATGATGCACACTAATACACACACTCACACATCTAATGACATCTAGTGGATCCATGTGTTTTATGAAAAGGACACACCTGCAATGACATCTAGTGGATCCATGTGGTTTAGGAAAAGAACACACATTTAATGACCACTAGTGGATCCATGTGGTTTAGGAAAAGAACACACATGCAATGACAACGAGTGGATCCATGTGGTTTATAAAAAGAACACACATGCAATGAAAACTAGTGGATCCATGCGGTTTATGAAAAGAACACACATGCAATGACTCTGGTTGTATCCTAGCATGTTGCTAGGGTTCCTGCACATGGTTGGACACATGCTGGAGTGGCATCATTGCGTGTGTTCTTTTCCAAAACCACAATGATGCACACTGATACACACACACATCCAAGTGTGTGTGGTGATGCAGCATCTTTGAAATAGGTGATACAATGTATGTTGCTGTTGAATCCCAGCATGCTGCTTGGGTTCCTAGACATGGTTGGGCACATGCTGGAGTCGCATCATTGCATGTGTTCTTTTCCAAAACCACAATGATGCACACTGATACACACACAGCTCCCAGTGAGTTTGGTGATGCATCATCTTTCAAACTTGTGATTTAATGCATGTTGTTGTTGAATCCCACCTGATGCTAGCGTTTCAGGACATGGTTGGACACATGCTGGAGTGGCATCATTGCATGTGTTGTTTTCCAAAACCATAATGATCCACTCTATTAGCCACACACACACATCCAATGATATCTAGTGTATCCATGTGGTTTATGAAAAGAACACACATGCAATGACTCTGGTTGATCCATGTGGTTTAGGAAAAGAACACCCATGCAATGACATCTAGTGGATCCATGTGGTTTATGAAAATAACACACATTAAATGAGTCTGGTTGAATCCCAGCATGATGCTATGGTTCCTGGAGATGGTTGGACACCTGCTAGAGTGGCATCATTGCATGTGTTCTTTCCAAAACAATATGATGCACACTAATACACACACACATCCAATGATATCTAGTGGATCGATGTAGTTTATGAAAAGAACACACATGCAATGACTCTTGCGGATCCATGTGGTTTATGAAAAGAACATACATGCAATGAAATCTAGTAGATCCATGTCGTTTATGGAAAGGACACACATGCAATTACTCTGGTTGAATCCCAGCATGCTGCTAGGGTTCCTGGACATGGTTCCACACGTGCTGGAGTGGTATCATTGCATGTGTTCTTTTCCAAAACCACAATGATGCACACTAATACACACACTCACACATCTAATGACATCTAGTGGATCCATGTGTTTTATGAAAAGGACACACCTGCAATGACATCTAGTGGATCCATGTGGTTTAGGAAAAGAACACACATTGAATGACCACTAGTGGATCCATGTGGTTTAGGAAAAGAACACACATGCAATGACAACGAGTGGATCCATGTGGTTTATAAAAAGAACACACATGCAATGAAAACTAGTGGATCCATGCGGTTTATGAAAAGAACACACATGCAATGACTCTGTTTGTATCCTAGCATGTTGCTAGGGTTCCTGCACATGGTTGGACACATGCTGGAGTGGCATCATTGCGTGTGTTCTTTTCCAAAACAACAATGATGCACACTGATACACACACACATCCAAGTGTGTGTGGTGATGCAGCATCTTTGAAATAGGTGATACAATGTATGTTGCTGTTGAATCCCAGCATGCTGCTTGGGTTCCTAGACATGGTTGGGCACATGCTGGAGTCGCATCATTGCATGTGTTCTTTTCCAAAACCACAATGATGCACACTGATACACACACAGCTCCCAGTGAGTTTGGTGATGCATCATCTTTCAAACTTGTGATTTAATGCATGTTGTTGTTGAATCCCACCTGATGCTAGCGTTTCAGGACATGGTTGGACACATGCTGGAGTGGCATCATTGCATGTGTTGTTTTCCAAAACCATAATGATCCACTCTATTAGCCACACACACACATCCAATGATATCTAGTGTATCCATGTGGTTTATGAAAAGAACTCACATGCAATGACTCTGGTTGATCCATGTGGTTTAGGAAAAGAACACCCATGCAATGACATCTAGTGGATCCATGTGGTTTATGAAAATAACACACATTAAATGAGTCTGGTTGAATCCCAGCATGATGCTAGGGTTCCTGGAGATGGTTGGACACCTGCTAGAGTGGCATCATTGCATGTGTTCTTTCCAAAACAATATGATGCACACTAATACACACACACATCCAATGATATCTAGTGGATCGATGTAGTTTATGAAAAGAACACACATGCAATGACTCTTGCGGATCCATGTGGTTTATGAAAAGAACATACATGCAATGAAATCTAGTAGATCCATGTCGTTTATGGAAAGGACACACATGCAATTACTCTGGTTGAATCCCAGCATGCTGCTAGGGTTCCTGGACATGGTTCCACACGTGCTGGAGGGGTATCATTGCATGTGTTCTTTTCCAAAACCACAATGATGCACACTAATACACACACTAACAGATCTAATGACATCAAGTGGATCCATGTGGTTTATGAAAAGGACACACATGCAATGACATCTAGTGGATCCATGTGGTTTAGGGAAAAACACACATGCAATGACAACTAGTGGATCCATGTGGTATAGGAAAAGAACATACATGAAGTGATAACTAGAGGATCCATGCAGTTTATGAAAAGAACACAGATGCAATGACTCTGGTTGAAGCCGAGCATGCTGCTATGGTTCCTCGACATGGTTGGACACATGCTGGAGTGGCATAATTGCGTGTGTTCTTTCCCAAAACCACAATGATGCACACTGATACACACATACACACATGCGATGACATCTAGTAGATCCATGTGGTTTATGAAAAGGACACACATGCAATGATATCTAGTGGATCCATGCGGTTTAGGAAAAGAAAACACATGCAATGATAACTAGTGGATATATGTGGTTTATTAAAATAACACACATTCAGTGACACTCCATGCGCATCCCAGCATGCTCCGAGGGTTCCTAGACATGCTTGGACACATGCTGGAGTGGCATAATTGCATGTGTTCTTTTCCAAAACAACAATGATGCACACTACTACCCACACACACACACATCCAATGACATCTAGTGTATACATGTGGTTTATGAAAAGAAAACACATGCAACGACTCTAGTGGATCCATCTGGTTTAGGAAAAGAACACCCATGCAATGATATCTAGTTGATCCATGTGGTTTATGAAAAGAACACACATGAAATGACTCTGGTTGAATCCCACCATGATGCTAGGGTTCCTGGAGATGGTTGGACACCTGCTGGAGTGGCATCATTGCATGTGTTGTTTCCAAAACCACAGTGATGCACACTAATACACACACGTCCAATGACATCTAGTGGATCCATGTAGTTTATGAAAAGAACACACATGCAATGACTCTTGTGGATCCATGTGGTTTATGAAAAGAACATACATGCAATGAAATCTACTAGATCCTTGTCGTTTTGGAAAGGACAAACATATAATGACTCTAGTTGAATCCCAGCATGCTGCTAGGGTTCTTGGACATGGTTGGACAATGTTGGAGTGGCAGCATTGCATGTGTTCTTTTCCAAAACCACAATGATGCACACTAATACACACACTCACACATCTAATGACATCTAGTGGATCCATGTGGTTTATGAAAAGGACACACCTACAATGACATCTAGTGGATCCATGTGGTTTAGGAAAAGAACACACATTGAATGACAACTAGTGGATCCATGTGGTTTAGGAAAAGAACACACATGCAATGACAATGAGTGGATCCATGTGGTTTATAAAAAGAACACACATGCAATGAAAACTAGTGGATCCATGCGGTTTATGAAAAGAACACACATGCGATGACTCTGGTTGTATCCTAGCATGTTGCTAGGGTTCCTGCACATGGTTGGACACATGCTAGAGTGGAATCATTGCGTGTGTTCTTTTCCAAAACCACAAAGATGCACACTGATACACACACACATCCAAGTGTGTGTGGTGATGCAGCATCTTTGAAATAGGTGATACAATGTATGTTGCTGTTGAATCCCAGCATGCTGCTTGGGTTCCTAGACATGGTTGGGCACATGCTGGAGTCGCATCATTGCATGTGTTCTTTTCCAAAACCACAATAATGCACACTGATACACACACAGCTCCCAGTGAGTTTGGTGATGCATCATCTTTCAAACTTGTGATTTAATGCATGTTGTTGTTGAATCCCACCTGATGCTAGCGTTTCAGGACATGGTTGGACACATGCTGGAGTGGCATCATTGCATGTGTTGTTTTCCAAAACCATAATGATCCACTCTATTAGCCACACACACACATCCAATGATATCTAGTGTATCCATGTGGTTTATGAAAAGAACACACATGCAATGACTCTGGTTGATCCATGTGGTTTAGGAAAAGAACACCCATGCAATGACATCTAGTGGATCCATGTGGTTTATGAAAATAACACACATTAAATGAGTCTGGTTGAATCCCAGCATGATGCTAGGGTTCCTGGAGATGGTTGGACACCTGCTAGAGTGGCATCATTGCATGTGTTCTTTCCAAAACAATATGATGCACACTAATACACACACACATCCAATGACATCTAGTGGATCGATGTAGTTTATGAAAAGAACACACATGCAATGACTCTTGTGGATCCATGTGGTTTATGAAAAGAACATACATGCAATGAAATCTAGTAGATCCATGTCGTTTATGGAAAGGACACACATGCAATTACTCTGGTTGAATCCCAGCATGCTGCTAGGGTTCCTGGACATGGTTCCACACGTGCAGGAGTGGTATCATTGCATGTGTTCTTTTCCAAAACCACAATGATGCACACTAATACACACACTAACAGATCTAATGACATCAAGTGGATCCATGTGGTTTATGAAAAGGACACACATGCAATGACATCTAGTGGATCCATGTGGTTTAGGAAAAGAACACACATGCAATGACAACTAGTGGATCCATGTGGTATAGGAAAAGAACATACATGCAATGATAACTAGAGGATCCATGCAGTTTATGAAAAGAACACAGATGCAATGACTCTGGTTGAAGCCGAGCATGCTGCTATGGTTCCTCGACATGGTTGGACACATGCTGGAGTGGCATAATTGCGTGTGTTTTTTCCCAAAACCACAATGATGCACACTGATACACACATACACACATGCGATGACATCTAGTAGATCCATGTGGTTTATGAAAAGGACACACATGCAATGATATCTAGTGGATCCGTGCGGTTTAGGAAAAGAATACACATGCAATGATAACTAGTGGATCCATGTGGTTTATTAAAATAACACACATTCAGTGACACTCCATGTGCATCCCAGCATGCTCCGAGGGTTCCTAGACATGCTTGGACACATGCTGGAGTGGCATAATTGCATGTGTTCTTTTCCAAAACAACAATGATGCACACACATCCAAGTGGGTGTGTCGATGGATGTGTTCTTCTCCTAAACCACATTGATCCACATGGCCACAGACACTCTAGCGGATTCTATGGTGCAGCTTCTATTAGACTCATGAAACATGCCATGCAACTAGGTGTGGTGATGCAACATCTATCAACCTGGTGATACAATGCATGTTGAAGTTGAATCCCAGCATGCTGCTAGGGTTCCTAGACATGCTTGGCCACATGATGGAGTGGCATCATTGCATATGTTCTTTTCCAAAACCACAATGATGCACACTGATACACACATCCAAATGGGTGTGGTGATGCAGCATCTTTGAAACTAGTGATACATTGTATGTTGATGTTGAATCCCAGCATGCTGCTAGGGTTCCTAGACATGGTTCGACACATGATGGAGTGGAATCATTGTGTGTGTTCTTTTCCAAAAGCACACGGATGCACACTGATTCACACACACGCCTCCAAGTGGGTTTGGTGATGCAACATCTTTCAAACTGGTGATACAATACATGTTGCTAGGGTTCCTAGACATGGCTGGACACATGCTGGAGTGGCATCATTGCATGTGTTCATTTCCAAAACCAAAATGATGCACAATATTACCCCCCCACACACACATCCAATGACATCTAGTGGATCCATGTGGTTTAGGAAAAGAACACACATGCAATGACAAGTAGTGGATCCATATGGTCTAGGGATATAACACACATGCAATGACAACTAGTGGATCCATGCGATTGATGAAAAGAACACACATGCAATGACCCAGGTTGAATCCGTGCATGCTGTTAGTGTTCCTAGACATGGTTGGACACATGCTGGAGTGGCATCATTGCGTGTGTTCTTCCCCAAAACCACAATGATGGACACTGATACACACATACACACATGCAATGACATCTAGTGGATCCATGTGGTTTATGAAAAGGACACACATGCAATGATATCTAGTGGGTCCATGTGGTTTAGGAAAAGAATACACCTGCAATGATAACTAGTGGATCCATGTGTTTTTTGAAAATAACACACATTGAGTGACACTCCATGTGCACCCCAGCATGCTGCTAGTGGATCCATGTGGTTTATGAAAAGGACACACATGCAATGATATCTAGTGGATCCATGTGGTTTATGACAATAACACACATTCAGTGACACTCCATGTGCATCCCAGCATGCTTCTAGGGTTCCTGGACATGGTTGGACACATGTTGGAGTGGCATCATTGCATGTGTTATTTTCCAAAACCAAAATGATGCACACTGATACACACACATCCAAGTGGGTGTGGTGATGCAACATTTTTGAAACTTGTGATACAATGCATGTTGCTGTTGAATCACAACATGCTGCTAGGGTTCCTGGACATGGTTGGACACATGCTGGAGTGGCATCATTGCATGTGTTCTTTTCCAAAACCACAATGATGCACACTGATACACACACACCTCCAAGTGGGTTTGGTGATGCAGCATCTTTCAAACTGGTGATACAATGCATGTTGTTGTTGAATCCCAGCATGATGCTAGCATTCCTGGACATGGTTGGACACATGCTTGAGTGGCATCATTGCATGTGTTGTTTTCCAAAACAACAATGATGCACAATATTACCCACACACACACACATCCAATGACATCTAGTGGATCCATGTGGTTTATAAAAAGAACACACATGCTATGACTCTCGTGGATCCATGTGGTTTAGGAAAAGAACACCCATGCAATGACATCTAGTGGATCCATGTTGTTTATGAAAAGAACACACATGAAATGACTCTGGTTGAATCCCAACATGATGCCTAGGGTTCCCGGACATGGTTGGACACATGCTGGAGTGGCATCATTGCATGTGTTCTTTTCCAAAACTACAATGATGCACACTAATAAACACACACATCCAATACATCTAGTGGATCCATGTAGTTTATGAAAAGAACACACATGCAATGACTCTGGTGGATCCATGTGGTTTATGAAAAGAACACACATGCAATGAAATCTAGTAGATCCATGTCGTTTATGGAAAGGACACACATGCAATGACTCTTGTTGAATCCCATCATGCTGCTAGGGTTCCTGGACAGGGTTGGACACATGCTGGAGTCGCATCATTGCATGTGTTCTTTTCCAAAACCATAGTGATGCACACTGATACACACACATCCAATGACATTTATTGGATCCATGCGGTTTATGAAAAGGATACACATGAAATGACATCTAGTGGATCCATGTGGTTTAGGAAAAGAACACACATCCAATGACAACTAGTGGATCTATTTGGTTTAGGAAAAGAACACACATGCAATGACAACTAGTGGATCCATGTGGTTTATGAAAAGAACACACATGCAATTACTCTGGTTGAATCTGAGTATGTTGCTAGGTTTCCTGGACATGGTTGGACACATACTGGAGTGGTATCATTGCGTGTGTTCTTTCCCAAAACCACAATGATGCACACTGATACACACATACACACATGCGATGACATCTAGTGGATCCATGTGGTTTATGAAAAGGACACACATGCAATGACATCTAGTGGTCCCACAAATTATGTATAAAATCCACATAGGTCACACTCATAAATTTTCATTTGTGTAGTAACCAGCAATTTGATTCAAAGAGAGCCAATAAAATTATAATATTTCATATAGCAGCAATACAAGATAGATTACAACCATGTCATCAGGTACTCGGCAATCAAAAATACTCGATCCATCCCAGAAAGTATGTCTCATGTCCTATACAATTAAAATTTACAAAAAGTCTTGCTGATGTTAGAGTGGCTCATTAGCTCGCTCGGAGTGGTGATAGGAAGCAGCACAAGAAGCTTGGGAAAGTGGCGGGCAGCAACAGTTCAGACACATGGTGTCCCAGGCAGCAACTCTGTCTAGACTACCGGCAACAGCAACTAGGGTAAGCAACCACAAGCCCGTTCCTTCGTGGCACCATCCATGCGCGATGGCGAGCCACTCATAACTATACAAATAAAGCCAACGTTACAACCTAATCAGAAAGAAATAGATAGCAGCTATGTAGTGAGTACTACTAATTATATAAATCGAGATCCGTATATCTAGAGTTAATTACTTATTTGAGTACACTTCCACAAATATATTATACACACAGAAAATAGCTAGTTAAATGTCACATGCCTTTCTATTATCAGAAGACAAGCAGTGACCTAGGATGGAACATTCCGTTGACCATTGCATACATATATACAGATTTACATACATATGGTATAAGCAACATGTTGGATGACCAAAATTAGCATCTCTGAACATATAGCTAAATGATAGAAAACCAAACTAAAGCAAACTAAATAAGAATATGTGACTATTGCATACATAATCAGATAGATGAACCACACACAAATTATTGAGGCACCTAGTGCTAATAAAATCAGATCATGGCATTGTTTACTTGGTACCATGTAGAGCACATTCCAAAATACTAGTAAGTATTACAAATTGGACTACAATCAGATCCCAAAATACTAAGTATTCCAAAAATAACTATGATTTTGCACCACTTATTATGCATTTGTTTCCAGTTTCAGCTACAGAATACAAAGCTGGCAATAATTACCATTCCGTGGAACTGGGAAATACCATTATTCATCAAATGCATGGATTGCCCCACCTCCATATCCATAGTAGTAATTTATACAGAGTTGTAGCAAAGGAATGGACTGAGCCACAATGAGTAGCACTAACAGATGGTATCCTGTTACAACAAATACTAGACAGTGTAAACACACCAAAGGGAAGAACAAAGCACTGCTAATGTAAACAGGACAGAACACAAAGGCAGTCATGCGTTATAAGCTAAGCAATACTACCCCAGATCTTAAGCATGCTTATTAACACAAACAACTAGCTCACATGCTACCTGCAGAGATTTCATAGCTAGAAATAAGATTACATCTAATAGGATTTGAACCTATTACGAAAGGTTAGAAGACCGACGTGATTGCAACACAAATCAAGATTACACGAGATTGTAGGCATGCAATTAACAAAAATAATCAGCTTACATACTTGCCAAGATTTCAGTGCTAAAGTAACAGGATACATGAAATGCAATCATGGTTAGAAGGTACATCAAGATTAAGACACATTTTAGTCACTCAACTCGCAAAAACAAGTGTGCGTACAGATCTTAGTGCTAATAAACCAAATAAACAGTATAATAATATGCAAGAAACAGAGGTGGCAAATAAATAGAACACCATATTGAACAGCTACAGAAAAGAAATTAAGTGTGGTGTTCGATTACTACAATGCATATGAGAAAGAAACACACCAACCCATGTAGAGAAACCAACACAGAAAATATGAAGTATTCATACTACTATCACATAAGAAAAGAAGTTACACAAGGAAACTAACAAACTGAGCTATGCGGCATCACTACAAATATACAAGATTAAAGCTGCAGCTGTAAACACAAGTTCACAGAAATACACTAAAAGTCTATGTACGGAACACATAACTAGTATTCAGTAGTTGCTCCATACACCAGTAAACACAAGTCTACTTTAAGAAACACATAACTAGTATTCATTCGTTGCTCCATACACTAGTAAAAGATTAATACTGAATTGAATAGCTAAAATGGTAAATCGGAATCACTATGGACAATAAAGGGAATTCCAAAACTCATGTTATGTATATGCTATTTGTAAAAATAGCAAAATATGAAATAGACACGAAAGGGAAGCCAAGAGATGGAGGTTAAGGAGCTTGGTGTGGTGATGGGGATGACGCCGCCAACACCCGGCGCCCCACCAGCCCGATGTCGCAGCACTCGGCCTGATCTCCAGATCCAACGCAACATGGGGCGGCTATGTGAACAAATAAGGAAAAGAGCATCCACTCGCTGGAAGAGGCGATGGGTCTGATGGCCTAGAACTCATGATACCTGCAAGAATCGGAACTTTATCGAGAAGATCTTGATTGGATCTAGATGGGATCTATGTAAATTTTGATTAGAGAGAGACCATACCTCTGGCAGGGGGAGAAGAAGCGTGATGAAGACGGCGATGATGAAGCCATGGATCATCTTGCCGTTGGACGCGTCCTCATCGGGATGGATCACCGGGCGGCCTCATGGAGGAGAGCGCCAGATCTCCAGGCCACTAGCGCCAAGGAGTCGGCGTCCTACAGAGGTCTCCACCGGCCACCACGCGTGATGCCTGTGCCCATCATTGGTCGACAACTCAATGCCGTCCTGGGAGTGAGCTAGGGCTAGCGTTAGCGAGGAGGCAGGGGTCGAGGGAGAGATAGGTGTAAGGAGGCGGGGGGCTAGGGTTCGCTGGTAAGCGGGGACTGGGTGGTGAACTGGTGATGTGTGTTTCCTTCTGGCGAGCGAGCATCCTTGGATCGGCAGGGTGAGGGATGCACGACTGAAATTGGTTCTATTGTTGGGCTGATCCACGAGACTAGTTTGCTGCGATGTGATTGGTTGGATCACCTTTCCATTTTCCAAGTGTCAAAATAGGGTGTTTTGTGAAGTAACCACAAAATTTAATTTTCAAAATGGTACCACAACATTTTTCAAAAATACTAGAACATTTTATATGGATAATCTCTCAACCGGGGTATCTCAAACCTTTTCGTCCACCTCTAATGAAAAAGACAAATTCCTGCCGAATCGATAGGAAGTGGGTCCGATTTGAACTACATGTACATGATCTAATGCTCATGATTTTTTGCAAAAATCATTTTTAGACTCACAATATGATGTTTCTTTAGAGATCCAATGCAAGTTTAGCGAGGCTCATCCCTTATCTATGAACCTGCATGCCCGCCGTTTTTACCATAGTTTGGAACCTGTATAAAAAATGAAAAACGGTCCAAACAATGTAAAACCTTCGTGTGGAATCATATTATGTGACATAGTATCAAGGAAAAATACCAAACTTGGTATATTGCAAACATCTCAAAAAACCCTACATAGAAATGACCTATGATGTTCGAGGTTTCATGACTTTCAGGCCAAACAACCAATGTTATGGTCAAAATCGTGACATAGTTTGTGATAATGTGCCCATATTGTGCACGCATGTGCATCTTGGGTCGGCGAACAATGTTGCAGGAGGAAGTTTTCCTTTTCGTCGCATGGAAAAGCCATTTTCTAATTTCTGAGTGCCAAAAAGGCGTTTTGTGAAGCAACACCAAATTTTCAATTCAAAAATGCTACCACCCTATTTTTCAAAAATACTAGACCACCTTACATGAATAAAGTCCCAGCCGAGAATTTTAAAACCTTTCTTTCCACCCTTGATGAAAAAGACAAATGTTTGTCGAATTGGTAGGAAGTGGGTCTGGTTTGAACTACATGTACATGATCTAATGCTCATTATTTTTTGAAAAAATAATTTTTAGAATCGCAATATGATGTTTCTTCAGAGATCCCATGCTAGTTTAGAGATTCTCATCCCCTATCTTCATGCTCGCCGTTTTGACCATAGTTTGAAATAGGAAAATTTTGAAACGGGCACAAGATATTCAAAAACGGTCCGAACAACAAAAATCCTTCATGTGGTACCATATAATGTGACATAGTTGCGAGAAAAAATACCAAATTTGGTATATTGGTTGCATCTCGAAAAAACCTTGATAGAAATGACCTATCATGTCCGAGGATTCATGGCTTTCAGGCCAAACGACCAATGTTATGGCTAGAATCATGGCATAGTTTATTATAATATGCCCATATTCTGCACCCGCGTGCATATTGGGATGCCGAACAATGTTGCAAGAGGAAGTTTTCCATTTCTTCATACGGAAAAAGCATTTTCCATTTTCCGAGTACAAAAAACAAGGCGTTTTGTGAAGCAATCAACAAATGATAGTTTCAAAATGGTACCACCATATTTTAAAAAAAATACTACACCAACTTACATGAACAATGTCCCAACCAGGGTATCTAAAACCTTTCCATCTTTCCCTTGCGAAAAAGAGAAATGTCTGTCGAATCGGCAAGAAGTGGGTCCGGTTTGAACTACATGTACATGATCTAATTCTCATTATTTTTTGAAAAAAATCATTTTTACACTTGCAATATGATGATTCTTCAGAGATACGATGCAAGTTTAGAGAGTCTCATCCCCTATCTTCATGCCCGCCGTTTTGACCATAGTTTGAAATAGGAAAATTTTATAACAGGCATAAGAAATTAAAAAACGGTCTGAACAACGTAAATCCTTCGTGTGGTGTCATATAATGTGACATAGTTGCGAGAAAAAATACCAAACTTGGTATGTTTGTTGCATCTCAAAAAATCCTTCATAGAAATGACCTATCATGTCCGAAGTTTCATGGCTTTCAGGCCAAACGACCAATGTTATGGCTAGAATTATGGCATAGTTTGTGATAATATGCCCATATTGTGCACCCACGTGCATATGGGGATGAAGAACAATATTGCAGGAGGAAGTTTTCCATTTCGTCATACGAAAAAAGCATTTTCCATTTTCCGAGTACAAAAAACAGGGCATTTTGTGAAGCAACCACCAAATGATAGTTTCAAAATGGTATCACCATATTTTTTAAAAATACTACACCACATTACATGAAAAATATCCCAACCGGGGTATCGAAAACCTTTCCATCCGTTCCTGGCGAAAAAGACAAATGTCTGCCAAATCGGTAGGAAGGGGGTCCAATTTGAACTACATGTACATGATATAATGCTCAGACTTGCAATATGATGTTTCTTCAGATATCCGATGCAAGTTTTGCATGACCCAACCCCTAGACGAGGACGGTCACCCCCTCCGTTTTAACCATGTTTTGATACATTCACTTTATTTTGTGATGCAAGTACTAAAATTACAGTGCATAATGGCACTACTATAATTTACACTCAAACTATTCAAAATTTGATTCACAATTGATTTTGCGATCATCTCGATCCAAAGTTATATGCAAAATTGAGATTGAAATTACATTTCTATAATTTCTGGAAAAAAATTGAGGTCTCTCTATTTATGTGGGCTCAGACTTATAAAAGTCTATGAATTCACAGCAAAAAGCGACCTTATAATAGCTTATGGGCCGGCCCAGTCGGTGGGAAAATGTCAAAAAAAGATTCAGTCTGTATGCTCGTTGAGGCCCAGCCGGTGGGAAAATATCAAAAAAAAGGTCGGAGGCCACCTACGCTTGAGGCCCAAGCCCACCAGCCGACCAAGTAACCTCCACTTATATGTCCCATGTGCTTTTATTTCACGAACTGTGCAGTGGTGTGGTGGTTAGAATTAGGAGGAAGGGAGGGAGGGACGAGGTCGAGGGCACGGGTTCGAGTCCCGTTGCCCGCTGCCTCTTTTTGGATTAAATATGACGAGCCTAATGAGCGGGGCCTGCATGGGTCCCGCGTGGGTCCTAGGTGTTAGTATGAATGTTCTTCCTAGTTAGCATGGATACGTGGGGCCCGTATATCATAATGACCTGGACATGACACGTAGACGAAAATTGACACATGGATATAATACGTAGGCAAAAATTGACACGTGGACATGACACATAGGTGAAATTGGTTAGTTGGCAGTCTGCTCATTTAAACAACTCAGGTATTACCACAAACAACCATTTAAATTGGTCGTAGTCATCTGAAATGAAGGTGATAGACGAGTGCTGTCAATATTATGACCAATTGGTGTAATCAAATTATGACCTTTCTAATAGAAAAGGTCGTTGTTTTCAAGGTTTGGACCCTCCTAAATGGCCTACGACCATTTGGTTCGCAATGGTCATAGTTCTACGACCAAAAAAATCCATGGTCATTAAGAAAAGGTCACTAGTTGACACATTTGTTATAGTGTGTGTTCTTTTCCAAAACCACAATGATGCACACTGATACACACACACATCCATGTGGGTGTGATGATACAGCATATTTGAAACGGGTGATACAATGTATGTTGTTGTTGAATCCTAGCATGCTGCTAGGGTTTCTAGACATGATTGGACACATGCTAGAGTGGCATCATTGCATGTGTTCTTTTCCAAAACCACAACAACACACACTAGTGGATTGATACATTGCAAATGTATCTATAATTTTTGATGTTCCATGCTTAGTTTTATCCACTTTCTTGTGTTTTGTTCCAACTTTGGAGTACTATTTATATGATTTCTTGGACTAACCTATTAACAAGATCCACAGTGCCAGCTGCCTGTTTTCTGCTGTTTTTGGTTCCAGGAAAGTCAGAAAATGAATATTCTCGGAATTGGACGGGACAAAAGCCAAAATGCCTATTTTTTGGAAGTCATCAACTGCGAGAATACGAGACGGAGAGGGGCCAGAGGCCGGCCACACCTCCTAGCCGCGCGGCCAGGCTGGGCACGCGCCAGGGGGTGGTGTGGTGGCCCCTGGCACCCCCTCGGTCTCCCCTTCCGCCTATAAGATGCCCTCGGGACGTAAACCCTAAGGACCCGATCAAAAATCCACGAAAGAGTCTCTAGCCGCCGTCATCTCCATCCCTAGATCAGGAGGGATCTGAAGCTCTTCCCGGCACCCTGCCGGAGAGGGGATTTCACCCTGGAGGCCTTCTTCATCACCATGCAAGCCTCCGGTGTGATGTGTGAGTAGTTCATCCTTGGACTACAGATCCATGTAGTAGCTAGATGGCTGGTTCTCCTCCTTTGTGCTTTCATGTTTAGATCTTGTGAGCTCCGTTCATGATCAAGATCATCTATTTGTAATTCTGCATGTTGTGTTTACGGGGATCCGATGGATATAGAGATGCTATTTTAGATAGATTATTGATTCTATCATGTCTTTGTTATTTGTGATCTTGCATGGTTGTTAGTAGTTATCTTGGCCAAGTAGATGCTAGCAACTCCAAGAGTTAGTATTTATGCTCGATAGTGGGTTCATGCCTCTGGTAATCTGGGGAAGTGACAGAAATGTCTAAGGTACTAGATGTGCTGTTGCTGCTAGGGAGAAAACAACAATCCTTTGTTCATAGAACAATCGTATTGTTTACTTTACATCCAGTTCGTAAAGCAATAATCTGTTGCTTGCAACTTAATACTGGAGGGGGTTCGGATGATAACCTAAAGGTGGATTATTAGTCATAGATGCAGTTAGATGGCGGTCTATGTATAATGTTGTAATGCCCAATCAAGTCTCAAAGGAGTCAAGATGATTAGTATATGCATGTATTACTTTCTCGATGTTTGTCAATTGACCCGCTGTAATTTGTTCACCCAGCATGTTATCTATCTTAAGGAGAGCCACCTCTAGTGAACTATGGATCCCGATCCTTGTCTTTTACATACAATCTATAAACTATTTACTGCTTTGTGTTTACTTTCTGCAAACTATTACTTCTTTCCATTCGATACGTTTAATCCTTTGTTTTCTGCAAAACACGGTGAGATTGACAACCTCATCGCAAGTTGGGGACAAAGTTCTGTGGTTGTGTTGTGCAGGTCTCCACGTTGCTACTAGCACCGATAGTACGCCCCGCCAAAGCTCAGTTAGTAACACCTTTGGGGTGTTTCCTTGCTCCTACTAGTTCGATTAAATCTTGGTTTCATAACTGAGGGAAACTTGCTGCTGTGCTCATCATTCCTTCCTCTTGGGGTTCCCAACGAGCTCTACATAAACCACGCACCAACACTTTTTTGGGCGCCGTGCATTGAGCCATCAAGCATTTTTCTGGCGCCGTTGCCGGGGAGTCAAGGACATCTTCACAAGGGGAGTCCGTCATAACCAATCTCTTTAGTTTGTTGTTTTTGTTTTGCTTAGTTTCTTTTTGCTTTGTTTGCTTGTTTTATTTATTCAAAACCCCCAAAAAATTTGTTTTACTAGTTTTCTTTCTTATTTGAAAACAAAAAAATGACTACTCTTGAAAACACTAAGTTGTGTGACTTCACTAGCACCAACAACAATGATTTTATGAGCACACCTATTGCTCCACATGTGCTTGAAGATACTTTCTTTGAGATAAAACCTGCTTTGCTCAATATTGTTATGAGAGAACAATTTTCTGGTATTGGTAATGAAGATGTTGCTTCCCATCTAAATAACTTTGTTGAACTTTGTGAGATGCAAAATCATAGGGATATAGATGGTGATATTATTAAACTGAAATTGTTTCCTTTCTCTTTGAGAGGAAAAGCTAAAGAATGGTTGAATTCCTTAACTAGGAATAATATTGATTCTTGGACTAAGTGCAAAGATGCTTTTATTGGAAAATACTATCCTCCTGCTAAGATTATATCCATGAGCAGTGAAATAATGAAGTTTAAACAACTTGATAATGAACATGTTGCTCAAGCTTGGGAAAGAATGAAATCTTTGGTTAAGAATTGTCCCACTCATGGACTTACTGCTTGGTTGATCATCCAAACTTTTTATGCAGGATTAAACTATTCTTCAAGGAACCTATTGGACTATGTTGATGGAGGTACCTTCATGACCATTACTTTGGGTGCTGCAACAAATCTTCTGGACAATATGATGGTTAATTATTCTGAATGGCATACTGAGAGAGCTCCACAAGGTAAGAAGGTAAATTCTGTTGAGGAAACCTCCTCCTTGAGTGATAAGATTGATATTATTATGTCTATGCTTGTTAATGGGAAAGCCCATATTGATCCAAATAATATTCCTTTAGCCTCTTTGGTTGCTCAAGAAGAGCAAGTTGATGTGACCTTCATAAGAAATAACAATTTTGGCAACAATGCTTATGGTAATAACAATTATAGGCCCTACCCTCCTAATAATATTTGTGGCTATAATTGTAAACCTGGATTACCAGTGAAGGAAGAATTTTAGAAGATGAAACAGCCACTAAAAACTTCATGCAAATGCAATATGAGCAAAATAAACTATTCACTAAAACTATGGAGGAACAATCTATCATTTTGAAGAACATTAGCCATCAACTTGAGAGTCTAAATAGGGAAATTCCTAGTTTACAATTGAAACTCTCTAATGCTGAAATAAATATATCCTGTTTGTCTAAAGCTCAATCTTCATTGATTAATAAAATGGCTGCTAAACCTGAAACTAATCATAATCCCTTTGCAGCTACTAATGCCATACAAGTAAGAATTGATGAAAATGTTAGACTATTAGCTGAATTACATGCTAAGTGGGAGAGAGAAGATGAAATTGCTAGAAACATTAGTGTTTCTACTATTACCACCACTAGTGTTGAGGCTAGTAATAGTTCTACTACTTTAGATGATAAAGTTGATTTTGATCTTGATGGTTGCAATATCTCTGAAGTTATTAAGTTCCTACAAAAGCATGCTAAAAGTCCTAATGCTAGTGCTATGAACATGGCCTTTACAAAAGACATTACTGATGCTCTCATAAAGATTAAAGAAGAAAAGATGAAACATAAAGCTTCTATTCCTATAAAACAAGAAGATGGTTGGGAACCCATCATTAATATGAAAGTGAATGACTTTGATTTCAAAGCTTTATGTGATCTTGATAGTAGTGTTTCTATTATGCCTAGAAGGATTTATGATATGCTTGATTCGCCTCCACTTGAAGATTGTTATTTGAATGTCCCACTTGATGATAATGCTAAAAAGAAACTCATGGAGAGTCTTAATGATGTTCTTATCATGGTTAACAATTCCTATGTCCCTGTTGATTTCTATGTTTTGGATGTTGAATACAATGCTTTGTCCTATTACTTTGGAAAGACCTTTTCTTAGAACTATTGGTGCCATCATTGATATGAAAGAAGGAACCATTAAATATCAAATCCTACTCAAGAAAGGTATAGAACACTTCCCTAAAAAGAGAGAAAATATTTCTTTTGCTTCTCCTATTAAAACAAAATTTGGTCTTAATGCTTCTTCATTTGAGAACACTTGATTCTTTCTTGCTTCTTATGCCTAACTTAAAGGCGTTAAAGAAAAGTACTTATTGGGAGATAACCCAAAAGTTTTAGATGAGTTTTGGAAGTTGTTACCTCTGTAATAACCTCTCCTTATCCTTTTTATTTGCTTTTTTTGTCAAGAGTAACCTCTAATGAGAGAGAAGTAATGATTGGGAAAGTTGTTATGTCTTTTTGAGGCGTGAATTTTTGTGCTTTTGCCCCGGGTTGTTATCTAACTTTCGTTAGTTCAACATTTTTCGATTTGAGCAACAGAAGGTCTTAGAAAATTCGTCATTACCTGCTGGTCTGTTTTGACATATTTCTGCCATTTTCTGCATTTGCTTCTTGTTAGTTCCTTTTTGAGTTCTTTTGGGGAACTGAGATTTTTGAGGGAAGTGCTACAGTATCTAGTGTTATAATGGAAGTTTATTTGGTGTTATAACTGAACATTAAGACTTATTTATCTTGAGTGCACTAAAGTTGCTAATAAATATTGTGTGAAGTTTTGTATGAAGGAAAAATTTCAGGTGTATGGAAGGAATGAGTAATGAGATGAAGGATGGACTAAAGCTCAAGTTTGGGGATGCCACATGTGTCACCCCAAAAAATATCCAAGAAGTACAAGCTTCAAATCTTAGGGATGCCCAAGGCATCCCCTTCTTCGTCAATAAAAAATCCAGGTTCTTCCAAACGCTTCATTTTTATTGTTTCATTCACAGTTGTGTTTTTCTTGGAGCGTCTTCTTTTTCGTTTTCATTTTGGTTTTTAGTTTGCTTGGTTTGCTTAGTTTTCTGAATAAATTGGTTGTACCCCCTCTTTCATACATTGGTTTGCAAATAGTTTGGTTTGGTTTGGAAAAGAGTAGGAAAGTTCATGCTTATGTGATAAAAAGAGCTCGTTTTTGACTGTGGCCTATGCTTTGTCATGACATGCTTGATATTGTTTTGGCTTTATGGTTAGTATTCTTTGCTGTAGCATGACTTGTTATAAACAATTGAGATTCCTTAATGTGCCTTGGATGAATCATGCGTTGTTTTAGCATATTAAAGCATAGTATAGTGGTATGCTCCTTTGATGCTTTATTTGGGTTGACTTGGCACATGCTCACACCATGTTGTGACTATCTCAAGTCACCATAGCCTTTATGATCCTTTAGTTTTCAACTTGTAGTACCACTTTATGATTTGATCAATGATGTTTTGTCGCTCTGCATGATTATGGCCATTATTGCTCTCTTAGTTTATCGCTCCCAGTCTTTTGCTAGCGTCCACAACAAAGTATGAATTCCACTCATGCATCCAACTCCCTAAACCAAGTTACTCCAGAGAGTCCACCATACCTACCTACTAGCTTATGCTATTCCAAGTATATTCATGCTTTTGTTTACCTTCCAAATGAAACTTGTTATGAGAAAACTAGTGATTAAAGCTCGCACGAACTTGATGGAACACTTTACTTTACTTGCCCTTAATAAACTTGAACCATTGTGTCTTCTATGTTGTATATGCTTGCACTTATTTGTTGGGAATTAGCAGAACCATGCTTTCATGGGGAACGCTTTCAACATTGCACTTGGTACTTGTACCTAATTGATATCATGCTCTTTTGTATATGGATGTCGTCGATGTGAAATGAAAGGGGAGCTTGTAAGTCCATGGAGTTATGTATATGTGTTAGAGAAATGCCTGGGCCGCTGGTCTAATCCATGCTGACATGGTGGTAACCTGTAGCGTAACCATAATGAGCTGTCTATGAAGCATTCTTCTTATAAACAAAAGAGTCCTATATTGAAAAAAAGAGAAAAAGAGAGATACTATGAAAAGAGGAAAGAGAGAAAAAAGCACCATATTCCCATGGTAAATAAGAAAAATGTTGACATGCTCGTTGTCTGCTTGCCTTGTCATTTTGATATGGGGATTCTTCCGTATCATCGGGCAAGGGGTATCCCATTGGTGGTTCTCTATGATACACATATACTTACAATGACAAGAACTTACCGGTGACTAAACTTGAGTAGCATGAGGAGCGGCCCTCATATACAAGGGACATGAGATTAATGACTTATACTTCGTTAAGCATGTACACCATAGTTTGTTCACTTTAACCTTAATCACTTCAAGATGCTTATGATAGGGGCAAAGAGAGCTGAAAGCTATAAGTACCATAATTTTTGGAAGCTCTTTATGAGACTTGAATCCCTACTTCCTTTTACAAAGGCCTTTCTTCCACCATTACATTGAGTCTCCACCTTCTATCTTTATGCACCTACTTTGAGAGCATAGTGGCCATTCTTAGTTCTATGTGCATTGTCCCAAGACTAGTTGATTGATGCAGAACTTGATATTGCTTGTTTTAAACTATTTGTATCTAGTCACTCTTATGAACTTTGAAGGTGTCCTATGCATTTATATTTTCTACTCTATTGAGGGACAAGCTGAATACTAGTATGCTATGTTTTCTTTATGTGAAACAAACAAACGTCTTGCAAAGCATTGTTATTCATAAATCTTTTGTTTGTGCCTTTTCATGTTGCATCATAGTTTCTTTGCTTATTGCTAGAACTTTGTCTTTCATGTTATGATTGAAGTACTATGATCCCAGCTTTGAATGTTTTGCAAATACTTTGATCAAGTCTTTGATGGTGCATGTCACCTCAAAAATTATTCTTTCTTTTTATCACTTACCTACTCGAGGACGAGCAGGAGTTAAGCTTGGGGATGTTGATACATTACAAATGTATCTATAATTTTTGATGTTCCATGCTTAGTTTTATCCACTTTCTTGTGTTTTGTTCCAACTTTGGAGTACTTTTTATATGATTTCTTGGACTAACCTATTAACAAGAGCCACAGTGCCAGCTGCCTGTTTTCTGCTGGTTTTGGTTCTAGGAAAGTCATAAAATGAATATTCTCGGAATTGGACGGGACAAAAGCCAAAGTGCCTATTTTTCCGGAAGTCATCAAGTGCCAGAATACGAGACGGAGAGGGGGCAGAGGCTGGCCACACCACCTGGCCGCGCGGCCAGGCTTGGCCCGTGCCAGGGGGTGGTGTGGTGGCCCCTGGCACCCCCTCGGTCTCCCCTTCCGCCTATAAGATGCCCTCGGGACGTAAACCCTAAGTACCCAATCAAAAATCCACGAAAGAGTCTGTAGCCACCGTCATCTCCATCCCTAGATCGGGAGGGATATGAAGCTCTTACCGGCACCCTACCAGAGAAGGGATTTCACCCTAGAGGCCTTCTTCATCACCACGCAAGCCTCCGGTGTGATGCGTGACTAGTTCATCCTTGGACTACGGATCCATGTAGTAGCTAGATGGCTGGTTCTCCTCCTTTGTGCTTTCATGTTTAGATCTTGTGAGCTCCGTTCATGATCAAGATCAACTATTTGTAATTCTGCATGTTGTCTTTGCGGGGATCCGATGGATATTGAGATGCTATTTCAGATTGATTATTGCTTCTATCATGTCTTCGTTATTTGTGATCTTGCATGCTTTCCGTTGTTAGTAGCTATCTTGGACAAATAGATGCTAGCAACTCCGAGAGTTAGTATTTATGCTCGATAGTGGGTTCATGGCTCTGGTAATCTGGGGAAGTGACAGAAATCTCTAAGGTACTAGATGTGTTGTTGCTACTAGGGAGAAAACAACAATCCTTTGTTCATAGAACAATCGTATTGTTTACTTTACACGCAGTTCGTAAAGAAATAATCTGTTGCTTGCAACTTAATACTAGAGGGGGTTCGGATGATAACCTGAAGGTGGATTATTAGTCATAGATGCAGTTGGATGGCGGTCTATGTATAATGTTGTAATGCCCAATCAAGTCTCAAAGGAGTCAAGATGATTAGTATATGCATGTATTGCTTTCTCGATGTTTGTCAATTGCCCCGCTGTAATTTGTTCACCCAACATGTTATCTATCTTAGGGAGAGCCACCTCTAGTGAACTATGGATCCCAGTCCTTGTCTTTTACATACAATCTATAAACTATTTACTGCTTTGTGTTTACTTTCTGCAAACTATTACTTCTTTCCATTCGATACGTTTAATCCTTTGTTTTCTACAAAACACGGTGAGATTGACAACCTCATCGCAAGTTGGGGACAAAGTTCTGTGGTTGTGTTGTGTAGGTCTCCACGTTGCTACTAACACCGGTAGTGCGCCCTGCCAAAGCTCAGCTAGTAACACTTTTGGGGTGTTTCCTTGCTCCTACTGGTTCGATTAAACCTTAGTTACATAACTAAGGGAAACTTGTTGCTGTGCTCATCATACCTTCCTCTTGGGGTTCCCAACGAGCTCTACATCAACAACACACCACCACTTCTCTGGGCGCCGTGCATTGAGCCATCATGGATCCATGTGGTTTATGAAAAGAACACACATGCACTGACAACTAGTGGATCAATGTGGTTTAGGAAAAGAGCACACATGCAATGACAACTAGTTGATCCATGCGGTTTATGAAAAGAACACACATGCAATGACTCTGAATGAATCCCAGCAAGCTACTAGGGTTCCTGGACTTGGTTGGACACATGCTGGAGTGGCATCATTGCGTGTGTTCTTTCCCAAAACCACAATGATGCACACTGATACACACATGCAATGACATCTAGTGCATCCATGTGGTTTATGAAAAGGACACACATGCAATGATATCTAGTGGATCCATGTGGTTTAGGAAAAGAACACATGTGCAATGATAACTAGTGGATCCATGTGGTTTATGAAAATAACACACATTCAGTGACACTCCATGTGCATCCCAGCATGCTCCTAGGGTTCCTAGACATGGTTGGACACATGCTGGAGTGGCATAATTGCATGTGTTCTTTTCCAAAACCACAATGCTGCACACGGATACGCACACATACAAGTGGGTGTGGTGATGGATGTGTTCTTCTCGTAAACCACATTTATCCACATGGCCACACACACTCTAGTGGATTCTGTTGTGCAGCTTCTGTCAGTGCAACATGCAATGCAAATGGGTGTGGTGATGCAACATCTATCAACATGGTGATACAATGCAAGTTGTAGTTGAATACCAGCATGCTGCTAGGGTTCCTGGACATGCTTCGACACATGCTGGAGTGGGATCATTCCATATGTTCTTTTCCAAAACCACAATGATGCACACTCATACACACACATCCAAGTGGGTGTGGTGATGCAGCATCTTTGAAACTGGTGATACATTGCATGTTGTTGTTGAATCCTAGCATGCTGCTAGGGTTCCTGGACATGGTTTGACACATGCTGGGGTGGAATCATTGCATTTGTTATTTTCCAAAACCACAATGATGCACACCGATATACACACATGCCTCCAAGTGGGTTTGGTGATGCAGCATCTTTCAAACTGGTGATACAAGGCATGTTGTTGTTGAATCCTAGCATGATGCCAGGGTTCCTATACATGGTTGGACACATGCTAGAGTGGCATCATTGCACGTGTTCTTTTTCCAAAACCACAATGATGCACAATATTGCCCCCCCCCCCCGCCCACACACACATCCAACAACATCTAGTGGATCCATGTGGTTTATGAAAACAAAACACATGCAATGACAAGTAGTGGATCCATGTGGTTTAGGAAAAGAACACATATGCAATGACAACTAGTGGATCCATGCTATTTATGAAAAGAACACACATGCAATGACCCTGGTTGAATCCGAGCATGCTACTATGTTTCCTGGATATGGTTGGACACATGCTGGAGTGGCATCATTGCGTGTGTTCTTTCCCAAAACCACAATGATGCACACTGATACACACATACACACATGCAATGACATCTAGTGGATCCATGTGGTTTATGAAAAGGACACACATGCAATGATATCTAGTGGATCCATGTGGTTTAGGAAAAGAACACCCATGCAATGATAACTAGTGGATCCATGTGGTTTATGAAAATAACACACATTCAGTGACACTCCATGTGCATCCTAGCATGTTGCTAGTGAATCCAATGATAACTAGTGTATCCATGTGGATGTGGCAGCCGGTCCATGGGATCACCGCTCACAGCCTGTGGGTGGGGCCATCGGCTCTATAGCTGGTAAACCCCGGCCGGGAAACAACGAAGAATCTCAAGCCGGTATAAGACAATCGCTACAAGGAAAAATAAAACAACAAAGCATATGCATCATCAATCATTTCAAACTCGACCAAAATGAGCACGCAAGAACTTCTCCAAAAGGTGAAGTCCTAAAGCGCTCGGGGACTAGTGTTGGGGGGATGACCCCCGGGTAGGCCAAGACGGGACCAACCGTCCGGCTCCAAGGAGCTCTGGTCATCTAGATCCAGGACACGGAACCACATCCGGGTGGAACTCTCCACCCGGTCTACTTCCAAGTTTCCCCGGCTGGCCCTACTACTCGGGTAGCCAGAAGAACCGACCGGGAGGCCGCACGTGGCCGTCCACCTCAGATCCGCTGGCCATTGTAAGGTGGGGGGTGGCGTTCCTTGCTGAGCGTGCCTCTGACCGGACAGGTTGGCTAGCCCGGTCGGCGCTACCAGACAACTATGCCAAAGCTGGAGGCTGACGAGGAAAGGAAGGGCTTGCGAGTAAAGCTCCGGCTGATGGATAAAACTTCGGCTGGCGGATAAAGAGTCGGCTCACGAGTAAAGAAAGGGCACTGGACACCGTAGCGCTGTCCTCCCCTATACTGGAGGCTTGACTGGACCCGGGCCTAGCGTTCGGGCCCATCCATCCGGCCCACTTTGTAACGTCCAAATCTAAACACTAAACCCTAGAACCCATCTTGTAAGCTACCTCCCCAACCAGTATATAAGGAGAGGTAGTGCTAGGGTTCTAGGTAGACAATTACAAGTTACAAGTTCCCTAGATTGGACAAGGGAGGTAGTTCCTCTTCTTCTTCCAAGGAGGAGCAGCTAGGAAACAGCACAAGGAGCATCTGTATTGGGCATTCGCCCCTTGATAGTAGATCCTTGCAGGAGTAAGAGCTTTACTTTGCCAGGAGGGCTCTGAACCTGGGTACATCACTGTGTTTGCAGTATCTGTGCCCAACCCATTGCGAGTAGCCACTGATAGCACCTTGATTGTCCCCTCTCATGCCATCCCTGATGGTACTGTCGTGTTCCACACCACGATAGTTGGCGCCCAGCGTGGGGCACAACTCTTTAGCTGGGATCATCTTTTGCACGGGACTTCCACTTGTCGCTGGCGAGCGAGTCGCCTCCGGCCTCGTCCTCACCTTCGGTTCCTTTAACTGTGTCCTCGACAACGTGTCCTGCTTCACCGGGGGAACCTTCCCAAGAGGAGGCTCTATCATGCACTTCGGCGAGCACCGCGTCTACGTCGCCACCATCGCCGAGGCCTTTCCTCGCGAGGTCGTTACTGTGTCCGGTGTGCCCCCTTGTTTCTCTGCTTTGCACATCGCTAGCGGAAGCATCGAGGTCATGATGGCGGGCTCGGGTGAGAACCACCACCCACCTTTGGAGCACAACGGGGATGGCCGCGCCGCCAACTCGTGCCTCCCAAACCAGGACCTTCTCACCACGTCCATCGAACACCTCCGCAACCCCATCACCCCCATCGAGGCAGATCCGGCAGCAGTTGCAGCAGCGCTGGAGGCTACCCGCTAGAGCCCCCGGGAAGATGCTGGCAAGGTGGCAGCCGCCCAACGGAAGATGAACACGACCATGGAAGAGTACAACATCGTGCACGACTTCGCCCGCTTGCCTGACACCAGCCGCCTGGGCCAGCCCCAAGGCCAAAACCTTGGTTCGGAGATGGATCGTGCTATCGATCGACGTACACCCGTGGTGCAGCCGGTCTATAGCACTCCTGACAAGAACATGAGGGGCATGGATGTGGCGGTCGCCGAACTAAGCCATCTGGAGGGCAAGGAGCTACTTCGTCAGCAAGCATGTGTCTAGCTCCTCGTGGTCATGGCAAACAAACAACAGGCTGAGGCAAAGATCAGCATGGGTGGTAATAGCAAGACCCAACCGGCTCGCCAAATGGCAAATCTGGCCGCGGGCGCCAGCAAGGCCTCTTATCCAAATGCCGCAAGGCCAAGCAACCGTCCGTGCGGTGGATCAGTAGGTCGTGGGCACAATGCTCGCGACGCCGCAGTTGTAACCAGTCCGAACCGTGAGCCGGCCAACGAAGCTGGAAAAGGCCAAACGCTGCCCAAATCCTGCCTATCTAGCCGGCTAGGACCGCTCGAGCCAGAAGAAATGCAAGACACGCGCACGCTAATCGACCTACTGGTCTAGTCACACGCGCTGGAAGAAGAAAGCCCAGCCGGTCCAAGGTGCTTCGGACTGCAAATCCGAAATGAACCGGTTCCAAAGGGATTTTCGCTCCCAAGGGATACGCCAAAGTACAACGGCTCGGTCAAACCGGATGACTGGCTGGTGGACTATACCACTGCGGTAGGCATTGCAAACGGCAACCACCGGGTGGCTGTGCGCTACGCCCCCCTAATGCTCCTCGACTCGGCCAGGATATGGCTCAATAGCCTCCCTGACAATAGCATCAACGCTTGGATTGATTTCGAGTAGGCGTTCGTTCGCAACTTCACCGGCACCTACAAGCGCCCAGGTCGATCCGGCGAGATCGCCCTTTGCATGTTGTGTCCTGACGAATCTGATCGCTCCTACATCACCCGCTGGACAAGCATGCACAACTCCTAGGGGGTATGAGAGCACTAGGTGGCCGACTATTTCGTCAATGGTTGCAGAGATGACACTATGCTCAAGCACAAGCTTCGTCGAGTGGAGCCTACCACCATGGCGCAGACCATGTCCATCGCGGACAAGTACGCCGCAGCCGACACGTCGATGAAAAGATCCGTCTGGGTGGATGACCAGGGGAAAATCACCATCGATGTTGCTATGGATCGGTGCCAGCCGGAAGGGAATGACCACGGCTCCAGGTAGCATGACAACCGCCATGGCAAGAGAAAGGACAATCAGCCGGATGACCAATATGGTTCTAGGCAGGTGGCCGCAGTGCAGGAGGATCCGGCTACAGGCGAAAGCTGGAGACAGAAGCCTGATGACCGCCCCCAAGGCCCAAGTACACCATCGAGTCAATGCTTGATGGGCCATGCAAGTTCCACAGCGGAGGCAACAAACCGGCTACACATACCACACGCTAGTGCACCTGGACAAAGAAGATGGCGGAGATTGCTGGTGTGCCGGCTACGCTGGCACCACCACCCCCAGCCGGTGGGCCGCCAGGCGACCGCAATAACCAGCACCGGAGGGAGAATGATGATGACAACTATCCCCGCCAGGTGGGAAACTACCACATCTTCGCGACGGAGCCGGAGACCAAGCATGGCAAGAGTCGCCGCGAGGCGGAGGTTTACGCGATCGTTCCTCCCGTCCCCCAGTACCTCAACTGGTTAGAGCAAGAAATTGCGTGGATCCAGAAGGACCAACCAGCTGTGTTGCCGCACCCAGGCACCTATGCAATCATTTTGGACCCCATCATCATCTCCAAGAAAGATTTCTTCCAGATTTTCCCGCGTCCTCGTAAACGGCGGGAGCAGCATCAACCTCCTGTACCGCAGTTCGCTAGACCGGCTCGGCATCAGCGAGGCACAACTAGTGTCGTCAAGCACCTCCTTCCACGGAGCCTTTCTAGGTCCATCGCATTCGCCCATCGGAAAGATCCGGCTGGACGCCATCTTTGGCACAGAGGATAACTTCCGCCATGAGCCTATATGGTTTGAGGTGGTCAACCTCTCGAGTGCATATCACGCTATCCTAGGGCGCCCGGCGCTCACCAAGTTCATGGCGGTACCACAGTACGCGTACCTCAAGATGAAGCTACCAGGGCCAAAGGGTATCATCACCGTGGCCGGCTACTACAGGAGGTCTGTGGAGTGCGCCACAAACAACTCCAAGATAGTGGTGGCCATGATCATCACGGAGGAAAAACGTGTTGTCATGCAAAACATGGCGGCCCTGCAGAAGGACATGCCGACTGGCGTGCCCAAGCCGGTAGGGGAAGCGCAATTCAATCAATCCAAGGGCACAAAGAAGATCCTGCTGGATGAGGCCGAGCTAGACAAGTTTGTCCTAGTCGGAGATGGCCTCGACAACAAATAGGAAAGGGCACTCGTCGAGTTCCTCTGTGAGAATCGGGATATCTTCGCATGGTCCCCAAGGGCATGCAAGGTGTTCCGAGGGAGCTCGTTGAGCACTCCTTACATGTCAGGCCAGAAGCAAAGCCGGTCAAACAGTCACTACGCCGCTTCACGGAAGAGAAAAGAAGAACCATTGGTTAGAAGATCACCCGGCTCCTCGCAGCCGGATTCAATATGGAGGTTTTCCACCCGGAATGCCTAGCAAACCCCATTTTGATGCTGAAGAAGAAAAAACTTGGCGCATGTGTGTTGACTACACCAGTCTCAACAAATCATGCCCCAAAGATATGTTCGCCCTGCCAAGGATAGACCAAGTGATGGATTCCATGGCCGACTGTGAGCTGTTGTCGATTCTAGATGCGTATTCCGGCTTCCACCTGATCCGGTTGTACCCCGCTGATCAAATAAAGACAACATTCATTACTCCTTATGGAGCCTACAACTACGCCACCATGCCGTTTGGACTGAAGAACGCTGGGGCAACATACCAGCGCTGCATGCAGAAGTGCCTGCAGACTTAGATAGGCAGAAACGTACACGCATATGTCGATGATGTGGTAGTCAAGACCAAGGAGCACCAGACACTCCTTGAAGATCTGAAGGAAACATTCACCAACCTCCGCCAGTTCCAAATGAAGCTAAATCCGGAGAAGTGTGTGTTTGGTGTCCCAGCCGGCCAGCTCCTCGGCTTCCTCGTATCAGAGCGAGGAATTGAGGTGAAACCGGAGAAGATCGGCGCAATCGAGCGCATGCAACCGCCTAAGAACTTGCGAGATGTCTAGAAGTTCACCGGATGACTGGCCTCCCTCAACCGGTTCATCAATCGGCTGGGCGAGAAAGAGCTCCCACTATACCAGCTCATGAAGAAGACATACAAATTCGTCTAGACATCACAGGCGGATGAAGCCTTCCGCGACCTCAAGCGCAGGCTCACCTCACCACCTATATTGGCAGCACCAGCGGTAAAGGAGCCCATGCTGTTGTATATCGCAGCAACCAACCGGGTCGTCATTATGGTGCTGGTGGTGGGGAGGCCGTAAGAAGGAAAGGTGCATCCGGTGCAGCGACCGGTGTACTACTTGAGAGAGGTGCTCTCGCTCTCCAAGAAGAACTACCCCTATTACCAGAGGCTGGTGTATGGCATATACATGGCTGCCAAGAAATTGAAGCACTACTTCGAAGAATACTCCATCCGGGTAGTGGCACTAGAACCACTTTCGGAGATCATTGGCAACAGGGATGCTACAGGCCGGGTGGCGAAATGGGCCATAGAACTCGCCACCCACAACATACAATACGATCCAAGAATGACGGTCAAGTCTCAGGCCTTGGCAGAATTCCTTGTTGATTGGATAGAGATGCAATACCTGCTGCCTTGCCCTGATTCCACGCATTGGAAGCTGCATTTTGACGGCTCCAAGATGTATGGAGGGCTCGGAGCCGGAGTGGTATCACCTCCCACAAAGGGGACTTGCTAGAATACGTGCTGCAGATCCACTTCCATGCGTCCAACAACGTCGCTAAATATGAGGTGCTCGTCCACGGCCTGAAGATGGCAAAAGAGATCGGCATCCAGTGCATCCTATGCTTTGGCAACTCAGATTTGGTGGTGCAGCAAGTGTCATGCGATTGGGACGCTAGGGACGCAAACATGGCTCTATTCCGCTCCTTCGTACAACATCTGTGTGCCTATTTCAAGGGGTGCGAGTTTCACCATGTCCCCAGAATAAACAATGAGGTCGTGGATACGCTCGCCAGCATCGGGGCAACAAGACAGGCAATTCCGCCTGGAGTCTCCCTCGAGCACCTGTGCAAACCATCAATCACGCTGTCCCTAGAATCCGACTCCATCTTATTGGATGCGAACCCGGGGACTGCCAGCTCCAAGAGCTTCGTGACGGCTTCACCGCACCCGGGGACTGCCGGCTCCAAGACCTCCGCGACGGCTTCACCGCACCCAGGGACTACCAGCTCCAAGATCTCTGCGACGGCTTCACCGCACCTGGGGACTTCCTCATCGCGCCCGGGGACTGCCGGCTCCAAGACCTCCGCGACGGCTTCACCGCACCCGAGGACTGCTTCACCGCACCCAGGGAATGTTTCACCATGGCCGGGTACTGCCTCGTCCAACCTAGAAGCTGCCAGCTCCGCTACTTTACCGGGTCGGCCACCAGACGAGCCCAACCCGGCCATCCACGCAGAACTGAACCTGCTCATGCAAGAGGTTTGCTCCATCCAGGAAATTCCAACATGGGCCAGGCCATACATGGATTTCCTAGCCAGAGGAGAGCTGCCCGAAGAGGAGGTAGAGGTAAGGCAGGTGAAGCACAGGGCCAACACGTACACTATCATCAACAATGAGCTCTATAAGCGTAGCATTGCGGGCATTTATCAGCGGTGCATGAGCCAGGAAGAAGGAATCCGGCTGCTGATCAACATTCACCAGGGTTAGTGCGGCCACCATGCATCATCGCGGGCCATTGTGGCAAAGGAATTTCGCCATGGGTTCTACTGGCCCACTACATTGGAAGATGTCGAGAAAATAGTCAAGGCGTGCAAATCTTGCCAGCAATTTGGACAGCAGAAGCACACTTCGCTTGCAGCACTCAAGACAATTCCCATCACTTGTCCCTTTGCCATCTAGGGGATCGATATGGTCGATCCTTTCAAAACAGCCCGATCCAGCATGACACACTTGCTGGTGGCGATGGACAAATTCACCAAGTGGATCGAGGCAAAACCGATAAAGAAGCTGGATGGGCCAACGATGGTCAATTTCTTCACGGACATAATCACGCGCTTCGGCTACCCCAAAACATCATAACGGACAACAACACGAATTTCGCCAAAGGGGCTTTCGCACGCTTTTGCGGAGACAAGGGCATCCTCCTAGACCTTGCATCTGTGGCACATCCCCAGTTCAACGGACAATGCGAGCGAGCAAATGGTCTAGTCCTAGCCAGAATCAAGCCCCGGCTGATCGAACCACTGATGTGATCCCCCGGCTTCTAGATAGAGAAGCTATCGGATGTGCTTTGAAACCTGCGCGCCACGCCAAACCGGTCCACCGGCTACACCCCATTCTTCCTCATCTATAGGATGGAAGCGGTCTTACCCACAAACATCGAGTTCGACGCACCCCGCAAGCTGTTTTACATAGAGAAGCAAGCCAAGGAAGCACATGAGGACAGCGTCGACCTCCTCGAAGAAGCGCGCGAGCTGGCCTTGTCCACATCCGCCATCTACCGGCAAAACATACGGCGTTACCACAAAGGCGACCTGGTATAGAGGCTGGTACAAGACACCAATGGGATGCACAAGCTATCTCCACCTTGTGAGGGCCCATTCATCATCAGTCGGGCACTTCAGAACAACTCATACTACCTCATCGACGCCCGCCACCCGGAAAAGAATAGGATGGATCGTTCATGCGAAGAAACCAAGCGCCCATGGAACATGAAGCTGCTTTGCCCCTTTTACACTTGAACAAGAAGTGTATGTATCTTCCCTTTATGTAATGAACAAGCATGGGAGCCTGGACGCAGTCTCGGGGACTCCACAATACATTAGCAAGTCATGCTGCACAATTTGGATTTTCTAGCTGCATAATTCTAACCCTGGAGCCAGCAATCTCCACCGGGGACTCGCCGGTTGGCCCAGATGGCCATGCAATCCACGCGGCAAAGTACTATATGTGGCTCCTAGATCTTCCTCTTTGGTTCTGGCTACAAACCGCAAGCCAGCTGACAGATCTGGCAAGAGCAGAACGCTCGACGACCCTTACACGAAAAATCCACAAGGAAAACAAAGACGTCTGGATGTTCTGGTTGCGCTCGCTTGCCCAAGGCCAATGACCCAAACCTGAAGTATCGTTGAGACGCCTACTAGCTACCTCTTCGACTCCGTCTCACGGCCAGCAAGGGGACAACATCACATTGGCCAATGCTCACTGAGAAAAAGGCAAGGTCGCCGGCTTCGCACGAAACGACACAATTTCAAGACTAATGAACCTCAGATTACAATTCCATTTGCATATATTTAACCAAGCAAACAACTTGTTTGTTTTTTCATCTTTGCATGAGCCAAAGTTCCATGATGAACACCCGAGCTGGAGGCTAGTCGCTCCCCAGGCGGCAGAAGAGCATGTAAAGGAGCTTCGCCCCGGCTGTATTCTCCAGCCGGCACGAACCTCAGGGACAACACCCTGTGGGTGCGCTCGCACACCCCGATGCAAAAACCTACAAACAGACAACAATATAAAGGAGCTTCGACCCGACTGCATTCTCCAGCTGGCTCGAACCTCGGGGACTACACCCTGTGGGTGCACTCACGCGCCCCACAAAGAAACAAGCATGCAACAAATGCAAAACAGAAAGTGCAGATAAAAAGCATGAGCAAATATCCAAAGGGAGGCGATGCTCCAACATAGAATAGAGACAGTTGTTCACCAACGCAAAATCATAAGTTTTTCATCTACAAATACTCCCGGCATACCGCGGATCAATATTACTAGCTGGCAGAAGGACCAGAGGCATTGGCTGGGGCTTGGCTGCTGGAGGCGATGTCGGGCGAGGCGTTCTTGGGCACAACCGGAGCTTTTGTGCGCGCCACGTCCAGGCTGAAGTGGTACGAATCCGTGCTAGCCTCGTCACTGAAGCCCCGGTCTAACTAGACGAAGCTCCCTATCTTCATGCCACAAGAGTGGATATCAGGAACCTCGGCACAAAGCTCCTCATAGATGGTCCCTTGGTGAAATCCGCGAGAAAGGCTCTGTAGATCCACATCCGGGAACCAGCACTTCAACATTGCCAGCACCATATCCGCACCGCCACGAGCCGCCCATGTCCATGAGGTTAGGAGCGCCCGAAAGCCCCTAGGCCAGAGCATCCATGGTGGCCGGATGGATGGTGTCAGGCCAGACGTAGTCGTGGACCTCGAGGGCAGTGGTGCGCAGCCGCTTCGCCTCCTCGCTGACAATAGCCACCAACTCCCCGGATGGAGATCGTGCTTGGGGTCCGTCTGGGGGATGCACACCAGTGCCTGGTCAGTCGCCTATGGATACGGAGCTGCACTCTTGGCCACGAAAGATAAAATGGCAATACTGGTCTGGTTTTAGAACACTTACTGACAACCATCTCAGCAATCTAGCAAAGCTCCCCCAGTGCTGCCATCTCCTTGGCCTAGGAAGCCTTGAGAGCATCCTCCTAGGTGGCATAGAGCGTCTCTAGGTTCTTCAGCGCCTCAGTCCGGGTGTCCGCCACCTTATTGGCTTTGACAGCCTTGACCTCCATCTGCTGTTGATGCGCAGCCAGCTGGGCGATCTAGTCCTCGCGATCCTTGTTGGACTCCTCCAACCGGGCAACCCCCCTTCAGCCTGGCTACCTCGCGGTCTTGGTCCGCTAACAGAGCTACAGGAGAGTACCCAATGGTCCACAAGAAGCGCGAGAAGTCGCACAATTGGGAGGACACGATAGAGCGAGTAATCTTACGGCCAAGGTCCTGAGAAGCCTTGGCAGCGTCGGCAAGAGCCCTCTGTGTAAAAGAGAGAAGTAAGAACCAAAGGAACCGTCTGTGGCGCAAGGCAGCTAAAGAAAGCAAAATTGGACACATACCTTGAACAAGGCCCCCAATGCCTTGGCCTGGCCAAGCCCCTGCTCTAGCACCTCAACCAGCTGGCGGGCCTGGCCAATAGCCAGGGGCGCCGCCTCCTATAGCTGCACCAAGGCGGGGTACAGCGGCAACGCAGCCCGAGCCAGCGTCCAGCCGGTGACCTGGAAGTCATCGTCGCTCCCGGCGCCTGTGGAGGCCCCACCCGCTGGCTTCGCGGAGGATCCGACCATCGGCTATGCGAAGACCTCTGGCAGCGGGACCTCCACTGGCTCCTCCACCAGGTAGGCGCCGGAGCCAGCACCAGCCATTAGGCTAAGAGGAGGCGCGGCCGCGCCGCTGCACCTAGGTAGGAGAGCCTCGGCGAGCCGGGAGACGACGCCGGCCCGGTGTAGCGTCACAGGTGCAGCCGACGGCGCCACCTCCGTCGCGTCCACAGGCGCAGCAGGTGCAGCAGGCGCAGCAAACACAGCCTCGGGGATCGCAGCCAGCGTACCGGAGCCCCCATGCCCGGCAGATGGAGGGGTGGACGCGGTGGCGATGGTCGCGGAGTCGGGAAAGGCCATCGCCTAACTACAGAGAAGACAAGGGCGAAATAAGCAAAGGCAAGCCCACCAATGCAAGCAAGAAATCTAGGAGCATGTACCGGACGATGCTCGGCATGATGGGCGCGGCTCTAGGGCGACGGCTTTTCTTGGCAGCACCCCCAGCCGGCGTGGTCCTGGTCGAGGCGACCCGCTTCCCCCGGGCCCTGGGCGCGGTGACTTCAGCCAGATCCACATCCTCGCCGTGCGCGGCTGCTCCAACACACAAGCGGTATATCAAGTTTATGGCTAAAACGCGATGGAGGCAAGGCAGGCAAGGACAAAGAAAAATTCCTCACCGGGTCGGAACTCGCAGCCCTCGTCATTTCGGATAGGGAACTGCTCCGGCTCCATCTGCGCGCCCTTCGCGGGCTTGAGGTCCGTAGAGAAGTTGGGGAGCTCACTATCCCCCATGCCGTCCTCCGCTAGCTGCGCTATAAAAAGCTACTCAATAAGGGAAGATAAGAGGCACGAAACAGGAATTCCTCGGGAAAAATCCAGCCGAAAAACAGGAAGAAAGACATACCTTCAACGGAAGCCGGCCGCGGTAGTACGGTCGGTAGGAGAACTCCCAATCCTCCTCTGGTGCCTCCTTCGAGATGGTGGCGAGCCACTCGAGGAGGGCCGCGTACAGCACATCCAGCCGGGATACCCGGGTGGGATCCAGATGGCCGGAGAGGTTGCACATCTTGTGCGACCGCTGCTGCAGCAGGAGCACGCGACTCGCCATCCAGGATAGCAAAATGTCCTAGGCGATGAGCTGCTCCTTCTCTAGCAGCACGTCCAGCCGGGCAACCATCCGTTCGATGTCCCCCTAGGTGCCCAAGTGCTGGATGCTCTAGGCCTTCCGGGTGGAGGGGACGTTCGAGAAGATTGGAATTTTGATCCAATCCACCTCGGTGGTGTTGTGCACGTAGAAATATGAGCGCTGCCACAACATGATGGTGTCTGGGAGCTCCAGGCGCGGTATCACCGCCGACGGCCGCGGGTAGATGGCGCAGCAGCCCGTCTCTGTCAGTGGACCGCCCTTCCCCATGACTTGCACCTTGAAGTAGAAAAACTTAAAGAAATTCGCGGCATCGGGGCGGACTCCAAGGTAAGCCTCGCAGCAGGCCGCGTGATGCGCCAGCATCGCCACGGTGTTGGCTCCGAGGTGGTGGAGCTACAGGTCGAAGGAGAGGAGCAGCTCCAGGACGAACCTGCTCAGCGGCAGCCCGAGGCCGCAGGCAAAGTGGGCGAGGAAGATGATGGCCTCGCCGGGCTGAGGGTTGGGCACCTGCTCGCCCTCCGGCGTGAGGCGGCTCTTCACTAAGCGCTCCGACGGCAGGAAGGTAGCCACACCGCCCGCCGGCGACGTCCAATAACATATTGTTGGGGAAGGTAGCCATGTTGGTGTAACACCCCGAAACTTTAGTCAATATTATCAAAGCCTAATCACCCAATTTAGGGTTAACAAAAACTTTTACTTAGAAATGAATATGAATGCATGTGTGTTTGCATTAGTATAGAATTGAGTGTATATGACATGCTTGATTGCTCTAAGTGTTGTGAAATGGATTAAAGGTGAATGCCACATCATCTAGACCATTTATAAACAAAATCCAAAGAAAAAAATTAAAAATGATTAAATAAACCAAATGGAGATTTTGACCATTTTAAACCACTAGGTCACTTTAGGTGTTCCTAGAAGACAATTCTTAACAGAAAGAATTCTATTTCTTTTCACCCCTTGGTAGACCAAGTAAAAGTGTATCAAGTCCCACTTTACCAACTTACAAAAACATGTACAAAAACATTTGAAAATTGAATCAAGTGTATGTGTTAAGATCACACTTTTTCAAAAACACATCAAATGAGTTCACCTTGACTTATCCAAGCAAACCTAGTCTCTAAAGCTTAATCTAAGATCACTCAAAAAAGTTACATAAAAATTCAAAACTAAAGTTCATGCGGCCATTAACAGAAACACCTGGCATGCACAGAATAATCCGTAGACTAACTGCACTACTTGGTACAGTGATTATCGACCAAATGGTTCCCTAGTTACTCCCTTGTTCCCTCTAAGCCTAACCCAGGCCCAGACCAGCTTCCCCCTTCGCCGCTGGCACAGTGGAGCGCCGCCCGAAAGTGGTCATCGCTGGCCGACCACGGCCAGCTCGCACCAGACGCACCCGACCATCATGTCCACTAGCGTCGCCGCAGCCTACCGCCACCCCCTGTCCACCCCACGGTCGAAGCCCAGCCCGGGACCACACTAACACCACCGCGCTCCGTGCCTCTGCGCCGTTTCTAGAGGACGCCAGTGCACCATGCCCGACCAGCCCCGCCAGCCCGCTCCTTGCACTCTCCGCGCACGCGCCGCTTCGCCATGATCACCCTACCCCGGCAGACACCCTCGTTCGTCGTCGCGCGACCTATAGCTCCCGCATGCTGTTGCAAACACCGCCGCTCCCGCTTAGAGCGCCGCATGCGCTAGACCAAACCAAGCCGCCCCACGTCGCTCCATTTAGTCTGTAAGAACCGCCAGGGAGCACCGCACCATACTATGCCCTCGCCCATGCCAATAGACACCTATAGCCACGCTACCGTCGAGCTCACCGCCGCACGGCTCAGTCCCCTCGCCGAGCTATAAAAGGACGCCACCCCAACCTCCAATCCTCATGTCACTTGACTCCCCACTGCTCACTGACCTTCCCCACCTCTTCCTGGAGCAAGGGGAGCACCACCGCACCGGAATTTCACCGGAGTCCGCCGCTGCTGCAGGAGTAGGGCGTCGTTGATTCCAACCACCCCGAGCCTCGCCATGACCATGCATCACCTCGTCGTCGTCTACCACGTTGATCGCCCCCATTGCCGAGCCTAGCGAGAGCCCAGGTGAGCCCCGAGATACCCCCACCGCCGCGTTAGGTTTAGCTCGTCGCCGGAGCTGTTCGTCGTCGACGATGACCCTCAGCCGTTGGATTAGATTTAGATCGTATGGCTCAGGTCAGTAGTTACCGTTTTGCTTAGACTGAGTCGCTGACTAGTGGACCCCCTCTGTCAGCCACGCGCTGCGCTGTGATGTGTAACTGCGCCAGCCCATTAGCTTTCCTGCGCTGGCCCAAAAATTCAAATAAGTGATTTTCCAATTTAGTTGAAATCCTGTTCTGTCCACTTATTCAAAAATTAATTTAGAGAGTTTCACTTAACCAAATTGCATGATTCAAATTCTTCTAGAAAGGAAATTAAAATATCTATCCAAACCCGTTGGATTTAAATCATTTGGAGTTAGACATCACATATAGTAAAAATAATAAGACAGAGACTTTTGCAACTTCAAACATTTTTCAAAAATCAACCATAATAGCTTTTGAGTTGATTCCAACTCTCAAAAATCACATTTGATAATATCTATCTGAATACATAAAAATATCTAGGATTGCATGCAGTGACATTGGAGTAGTACCAAATAATGCTATTAGGGCATTTCTAGTCACTTTAAATCTATTAAAGGATAAACTTAAACTTTATAAAATGTGATCAACCTTTTATATCACATTCCCATGTATTAGAATATGTGGTGATGACATGTGTCCATATGATACCATATTCTATTTGGAGAATATTAAATCTTAATTAATTTCAATGAGTAGAAATTACTTTTCTCAAAATAAAATAAATAAAACTAGTTCCTTATTTCATGTGATGTTTGTGATGATCCTAGATCATCAAGTGTGAGCCTTAGTGTGCTCAATAGACTTAGTTAAGTATTGTTTGGTGATTGTGTACCCTGTATTTTATTTATAGACGATAGTACCGACCAAGTCTACGAGGAGGAGGAGTTCTACCCCGAAGAAGACGAGGAGTATTTCAATCACTACACCAACCAAGGCAAGCCATCACTACGAAGCAAGCTAACACTTGCAAGTTTCTTAACTATGCAAGCCACCACTAGATGCAAGTTAACCTAAGCAAGATGCCTTAGGCATGCTTGGGTTATATATTTTGATTTATACCATCCCAAGTTTTACTTGCAAGCTTTAATCTCTTACTTTACAAAAGTTCTTTACTTTTAGTATAGATAGCATAAAGAGTATAAAACTTGGCCTATCTAGTTATACTTAGATGTCATTCTGTGGCATGAGATTGAAGATTAGCACCCCTTATTAGTGAACACTCTTAACCCTAGTGGATAGTTCTAAGCATAAAACTTGATCACTTTAGATGGGAATGCTTGGTGAAAATGATTATGAAAACCTTGGAATGATGAGTCATTCTATTGATATGTTTTGAAATGTGTTGAGAAACACAATGGTTTGATGATGAAAATGTTGAGGCATGAGCCTTAGCCCTTTTACCAAAAACTGATGGTTGGGTTCGAATGCGATACCATTCTAATTTTACGGTACAACAACAATACCTGAATTGGGTAAGGCTTAGCCAGAAGTTTATATGCATTAGTATGGGTTCCCTCGCGTGAGAGGTTTGAGCTGAGGCTACCTCTTTATGTGTGTCCACCTATGCAGTGTCCAGGATGGCAGATGGCCATGGCTAGGAGGCCAAGCTCATAGGGCAGGTGCCTATACTAGAGTGTGTAATTGAAAGGTTATGATTGATTATCCGCATACTAAGTATGATTGATTCAAGGTTATCCTGACATATGTATCGAATTTTTTGGTGAAAGTGTACCACCTCTGCAGAGTGTCAAACTATTCGAATAGACGTGTCCGCGGTCATGGCCAGTTGGAGTGGCCATACTGTTCCGTCGTCAGATGTTTTCAAAATGACTTGTGAAATGAATTATGACTTTGACTTGACCACAACAGGGTTGTGAATCATGAAAACTAAGTTCCCACTTAGGTGATTTTAGAACATTAAGTTAGCTTTCTTTACTACTGAAGTCAGCTTAAGATAAATCTAGCTTGTGCAAATAAACCTAGAGCTTAGTATTCCTACTAGTACTACCTTACTTGTTAGTGATAGTTTTCGAGTACTTAAAGAGTACTCATGGCTTTGTCCCTGGCTATTCTCGTGGCCAGACTATGAGGAGAACTATCAGGAAGATATATAGTAGGACGGCTACGACAACTAGGATCATCTCCCATCGTCAGGATTGCGTGTGACCCTGAAGATGGAGCCCACTACTATGCTTTATTATTTCGCTGCTTGATTGTATTAAGACTGGATCATGAGATCCTTTATTTGTGTAAGACCTTATTATGGTTTGTAATGGATGATGTACTGTGATATCCAATCTGTTATGTCTCGCAAAGATGGTAATCCTGGGATTGCAAAGTATGGCATAACATGCATCTAGGATTAAAAAACCGGGTGTTAACAAGTTGGTATCAGAGCCATCCTGACCATAGGAGACCCTAGTTAGAATGGACGTCCGAACAAAAAAATAGTTTCAAAACCAAATAAGTGAGTATTATGATAACCTATTCCCACCCTTATCCTTGATTCTTTCAAAAAGAAATCATGTTTCTCAAAAATTCTTACATTCCTACATAAAAATTTGGCACACTTGATCACCTCACTAACTTACTCATCCTAAATTATTATCGATGGAAGTTCAATATTGCAAGTTCTACCAGTTGGGCAACGGAGGCCAACTAATCTTTGAGAGGGGTCTTGATGCACTGTCAGAGTATTTGGAGCACCCGCATTCGGAATTCTTCAGAGACCATCTTAATGATCACCCAAGAGGAGATCTACCATGGATGATTATTGTAGATCTCAATGGCAAGATGGAAGCACCCCTTTCTGAGAAGATTCAATTCATCGTGCGAAAAACAACTGGCTTGATGGATTAGCTAGGCAATCCATGAAGCTCTCGCCCGTCTTTGCGGACAAAACATCAACTTGATCCAGGGAACTCGCTTTGCACACTTAGCAAGGTGTGATTCTATGGGAATTCCATTGGAGATGCCCAGTCACCCAGAGATTAAGGTGCCAAGTGGAGAACCTTGAATTCCTGCTCTATGATAGGAAGAAGGAATTGGACAATGCTCGAGCCTACACCAACTAGAAGAAAGAATTTGACCATGAAGCTAGTAGAGCAGAATGTCAAGCCAACATAGCCACTCTTCAACAGATAGCTCAGATGGCCCACAATAATCAAGGCCATGGAAATCAGGATCATCATGGATATAAGTTTAAGAACTTTCAAAATACCAATCCCCCTATCTTTATCAAGTATGAAGACCCTTTAGATGTTGATGATTGGTTGAAACCATGGAGAACAACCTAGAAGTCACCGGAGTTGACGATAATGAGAAAGTACTGTTTGCCACCCACTATCTGGTAGGAGATGCAAGAGCCTGGTGGAATAGCAACCGTACTATGAACCACAATCAAGTGATGACGTGGGAAGCTTTCAAGATCAAGTTCAGTCGCACCCATGTGCCGCAAGGTTTAGTCACCATAATGAGAGATGACTTCAGAGAACTGAAGCAGGGAAGGATGACGGTAGTTGAGTACCGTGACAAATTTCTGTCGCTAGCTAGATATGCCCCTGATGAGATCAACACTAAAGCCAAGAAGAAGGAGAGATTCCTGAACGGATTGCATGATGAGATGCAGACTGTCCTAGTCAACATCCATTTTGAAGATATCGAAGAGCTTGTAGATTCCGCCATCCAGATGGAAGGGAAGATCAACCACTACAAGAAATATGTTAACTGGTGACCCTAAATATTGGTCATAGAAAGGTCATAGTAATCTATCTATGACCTTTCTATGACCAAAAGCGATAGGTCACATACCGGGCGTCACTATAGACAGCTAACGACCTTTTTTTTGAATTGGTCATGGATAGCTATGATCAAAATAGATGGTCATGAAACCTATGACCTAAAATTTTGGTCACGAACTATCTACCATGTCCATGTAAGATCCTACATGGGCAATCCTACGTGGCAAATCCATGACCAAATCAGATGGTCATTGATCGAATTCAGCCCAGTCCAATTAGACGGTTTAATTGGCCGAGCCCAAGAATTTAGCCCACTTACGTGTTTGTTTGTCAATTTAATTTACGTGTTCTTTTGTCAATTTCGGCCTACTACATGGGCCAAGCCCAAGATTTCAGTCTTTTATTTTTGGTCCTCAGCCTTTTTACGTTCAAATTCAGTTTAATTTTAATCCTACATAATTTGAGTTGGTCCCACTAGTTAGATGGGACCAAATTGCCAGTTTTTAAATTTTCATACTCCAGGTTTCCATGTTTTATTTTTTACATGTTTGATAGTAATCAGAATCGAAAGAATACAATGCTGTCACTTTTGCTTTAAAAGAGCCAACTAAAGAAAAATATTTGAGAACAACCGTGCATTACAATGATCTACGGTACACATTTTTCTACAATCATCGAGCTACAAAATATAGCAGAATGTCAATCTTCCAAGACTTCGGCCGAGGGGGTTCCCTTCAGCTTGTTAGGCTCCTAGCCTCCTACACACACACATGCATAAAGTCTCTGTTGTCAACACAAATAGCGAAAGAATAATAATAAATAAATTGTTGTACATGCTTTTGACAAGATGGACCTTACCTTGACATTCTTCAGGAGCACAGACAGATCAATTGCAGCCACCAGGGAGGATCCCGAGAAGCACCATCTCCTGCAAAGCCAAAGAAAAATTAGAGCAAAATTGCAGGTCTGCCAGAACAACACATAGCGGTAGTAACACATTTGCAAATCAATTTGCCAGACTTGACACTATTTGGGAAAATAACAAAGATGTCGGCAACCGACACCATTATATTGCATATAGTATAGACTGCATTACCATAAAGAACATTACCCACATCTTGTTGAAAATTGAAACTTTCGAAAAGAAATGCTGGTAAAAAACCCTCAAACTATCAATGAGTAGCAACAATAGCATTCATACATCAAGGATCATCGGCAGTATCTAATTAGACCTATCTAATACAGTGAGCATGCCCAATGAAACATTTCTATTGCAGCCATAAGAACCCATACTATATGTCGTCAAGGCAAAAGTAAATTCATAGTGAATAAGTTAAGTCAGGAAGGTTTGTATGAAAATACTCAAATGCACTGCTATTAAGCATATAATAGAACAATGATCTGACTGGCACAAACACTAGCAAGTGAAAGTGAAACTACCAGCAACGGTGAGTTCACAGAACAATGCATAGCACTAAGATCAACATCATAAGAACTACTTTCATACAATGATGTTGCACACGAGTTGCACATAAATTCTCAGCTAAAGCTGGCAACACAGATCCTCCAGAATCCAGAGATCCAGTCCTATCTTTAAAAACAACCCCTCGCTCTAATTATGAGAAAAACACTACAAGGCTACCAAACCCTAGAAATCTAGCCCCCAACGAAACGCATCTGGCTAGTGTATCCACAGTTCAGGCACATGATCCCTCTAGAAGAAAGAATGAATATCACCTTGATGGCCTCAATAGAGTACTCGACCTAGAACAGCCGTCCCTCCATGAAGGAGATTGGAGTGGCGAGATCCAGGTAGCTGGATTCGCAGTCTAGATGCCTAGGACTGCTCTTGTAACCAACATCGTACTCGACCTGTAACGCTCTTGTAAGCTCCTCTTTTTCTCTTGACACCAGAGTTGTGGACTTGTACATTGTTGGATGTTGTTGGGCTATTGGTTGGGCTCCTCTTCCTGCATATGACAATACAAAAATGTTAAGAAATTTAGGGAAGGTAGCGTATACCATAAGACCAATTGTAAGTAACCTGGAAGTAAAGGTGGTTTGATCTACCAAATATGACAGCTAAGCTAAACAGAGTAGTTGTTTACACATGAGTGAAAATAAATAGGTAGCTATGATAATAATACATGGATACTTAGGTACTTGATGTCAAGGTAGTGCCCATTTTTTCTACAGCACTACAGTAGTAGGTGGATAATATTATTTGTGGCATTGCATGGATACTTAAGTGCTTGCTTTATGTGATCCAAAATAGCTACAACATGCAAAAGTATAGCAGCTCTAGAGTTTAGACAGTGTGGTGTTGATTTGAGCAAAGCAGCAGTCACAATATGCATATGTAGTATAGTCAAGAACATGCAGTAGTGTTGGTCAAGACTAAGCTAGCTAGTTAGCAACAAAATTGTCCAAAACCAGCACTTGCATCAGCATAAAATTATTCAAAAGAGATTACATAGTCCATTGATCATGTGTATTACACAAAATGGAAAAATATTTTTCCAATCCATGCCTTCTTATCACTACAATCTTTAGTAAGCATTGGTCAAGACTAAGCTAGAAAGTGATCAATATGCATCCTCCAACAGTAGCAGTACAAAGTGTGCAGCATCATGGTCCTACCTTGAGAACAGCATAGCAATATACACTACACACAAACTAAGTCTATGGGAATCAACTAGCGTGTTCGTTTCCACATTCTGCACAAGGGGACAACCTGTTGGTGATTAATAGGCAGGCGCTCACTACGGATCTGTGTCGAGGGTGATGTGGAGCGCCTGGTTGACGGTCATGAATATGTTACCGTCTTCGAACTCCCTCCTCCTCCGCCACCCTCTCCCCTTGTGGAAGGACCGGCCATAACAGATGCGCCATGTCCCTCCGCCTAGAAAGAGCTCGGGAAGGACCAGCCTGTTGTTATGTTCGATAACTAAACGATCTACCAGTAACTAGATACAACGAAAATAGTCTTGAACACCACTATTTCAGATTATACCAAGTAACAAGTTGTTCAGGTGAAGATGTACTCACGACTCGCTGTACAACCAGTTTACATGTGGCTGCATATTACTCTACTAGGAGTGAGCGATCATTAGGCGAGCTCACTATCTTATTATGTACCTTCAATCTTCTGGAGAAGCTTCTTCGCCTTGTGTCTGCACCCATCGCAAAATAATTCACCCTTAGGACATGGGTCTGCAGGAAGCAATCAAATTCTCAACATACTTCGAAACACAACAAATGGCATGATATGAAAACAGCATAAAAGTACTAGTTACATCAAGAAAGAAAATTGGTCTGTAGTATCATGAGTTATGCCTAGCATTTATTAAAATGGAAGCATTAGAGTAAATCACTTAATCAAGGAGTGTAGTACAATTTATTCTAATTGTAATTATATTGAAGTTCCAGTTTCACTCTTGTTTGAATATAGCACTGCATGCATACCCAATCCTTATCACTGCCACGTAACCATGTAGAACTAGGTAACCATGTGTAATTGTATTTAAGATTTGGAGCAATGTTTTTCAATCGGTGGAACCAGGTAACCATGTGTTTTGCCACTAATTGTAATTACACCGTTTATCTACATAAGGTCACTTCACATGAAAAGAGGCACAGCAGAATTATCCCCATAAAGCAATTTTAGATCAGAAAACTTATACAGGTCAATTTCAGGAGATCATCTAGAACAAGCACCGGAGCGACCAAAAAATCAGAATACACATAATGGACCATTAGAGTACTCATGCATGTAAGGCAAGCATCGGAACATGGTACACCTGATGATCCAACTTTCAATAAGTTACTTCTATACCTTGAGCCGCTAAGAGATCTCATACCCCTCTTGGACAATAACCTGCATTAGAAAAACAAAAATATGTCAAATCGTCAGAGCTTAATTAACATGTATCTCTGAATAAAAAGAAGGGTTTTATCTCTAAATATGACAATAAATTATATCTCTGAACTTACCAACTGACGTAGTGAGGAACAGATCAAGGAGTAGTTGCAACATGGTTAAAGAAAACATTATCTCAACTCATGGTGAGATAAAAAAGAGCTATGACAGAAACAATGAATGATACGAGCATTGGGTAATTCATCCTGAATGAGTAAAAGGAGCCAGGCAGAATACTAGTCATGTTGCAAGTCATTAACTTAGGTTTGTGTGCTGCAGCAACATGGAGTCATTTTATCATATTCTTGTCATACGATGACCAAAAACACATGAAGTCCCTTCTAAGACCCATTTCTACTTAATTGGCTAAATCCATGAGATAAAAAGAAACAGAGAAGACCACTCATAATGTTGTTGTGTCATCACATTCCTTCATGTACTAAATGGCCCTGCATTACTTGTCTCCATTGTTGAGAAGCTTCAGAGTTTTTCATTCTTCATTGTTGAGAAGAATATTAATTGAACAAGATATTGCACTACATATCTCCACGACAGATATTTATTGTTCATCAGATTGACAAATAGCAAAGGGACAGCTTAACTACCAATTCAGCAATTGAGTGTTCTCAAGAGAACAAATGGATGTGTAAGTCCGGATGCAAGTGGTAGTGGCGTCCATGAAACGCACCTTCGCCAACCGTGAAAAATTCATATATTTCCATTGTGGCGAGCAGGTGCAGTTATGTGGCTGAAGCGGACAAAACCACATAGTCCACAGCTACAAACGTGATCTGTTCATGTTGAGGATAACAATAGATCCATTAAACTTAGTCTCGAGTTCTACTTGTCACTTTAGCTAGTAGTGTCAGTGGAATTCTAGTCTATCATCGAGTATCTCTATTGAATCGCAGCGGTGCAAAAACATCGTATGGAACATGTAAAGAGTACTCACATGCGTACGTCAGGGCAGTGCAAGCTGATGTGCTGGGATGCGGTTGTCGGCGGTCGTGCAGGCCACAGGAATGTCGGTGAAGGTCGGGGCTTGCAGGCCGACCGTATCTGCCCCGTGTTGTGAAGCCATTAGCCAAGCCTGGTCACCACCACCTGCTGCCAGGGCGCCGCCATCGCCATGGCATCCTGCTCCTCTCTGAACAGCCGGGATCCCAGACTAGGGTTTTTGTTGGAGGTGCAGGTTAGTAGTTCCACGAGGTGGAATAGAGAGAGGGGGAGGAGCGGTTCCAAATAGATGAGCGAATAAGCAGGAAGTTGACAGAGTTGGCTAGGATCTATGTCGGCGGCGGAGGTGGAAGAAAGGGGAGGAGGGAGGAGGCACTATGAGGGGTAGGTTAGCATGGAGTCCTTCTATTCGATCGGTTGGCTCAAGCTGGGAGGGGATAGCTCGGGTCGGGGCTTGGCCGTATCTCGCCCTCTCGGCCCAAATTCAGATTCGTTTCGCGCCTCAGCCAAAATCCTGCGCGGGAGATGATATTTCGGATGTTGGATTATAGGACGGAAAATATCTGCTTCAGGTGAGACGATCTGTGGGTAGTCTTGTTCTATCTTCCGATTGTCTCTAGAAAATCACCATAAGAGATTTAAAAAAAATGAAAAACATTGTGAAACTAGTGATATGTGGGCCCAAACCATACTAACTCCTTAGTACAGATTGGTATCTTGCCCCGGGCGTCCATAGTAGAAAGGCCCAACGCATCACTCACACCTTTGTACGATATCAGATTTACATGTAGGCCCCACAAGTCAGTGATATGTCAAACCTAATGATATCTAGGCACATAAGCAAAACTTAACACATGGACATGCCATGTAGACGAAACTGCTGAGGTGGTCTCCAAATCATTTTAACACAACACAAAATAGCTGTGATGACCATTTAAATTGGTCGTAATCGTCTAAATATAAAGTTTTGAACCATTGTTGTCCATGTTAATGACCAATTTATGTAATAAAATTATGACCTTTCTTGACTAAATGGTCGTAATGCTTCGTGCTTTCGACCCTCACAGATGGCTTATGACCATTTGGTCCAAAATGGTCATAGATCTATGACCAATTCAACCGCTGTCACTAAGAGAAGGTCATAAGTTAATACATTTCTTGTAGTGAACCAAGCCAATGACAAACGCAAGCGCAGAATGATGCACCAGAGTGGATCCAACAATCACTAGAAGTATCGCCCAACCCGTCTGCAGGATAGGCCCCAAGAAACAACAGACCCCTGATGTCCCGTCCAAGCTACCCCAATTGTAGCGGAGGAAATATGAAGTCTGGAGGAAACCACAATAGCAACCACGACAATTCCAACAACTTCAACCGTGCACCGCCCATGTCCAATAACAACAACAACAATACTGCCTCAAGAACTGGAAGCAATGATGTGCCTGTTGCAGCCAAAGGAAAGTCCCAAATTACCAGCTTTGATTATGGAGTCCAGGGTCACTACTCCAACGAGTGTCCCAAGAAGCTTGAAGCAGCCACCAATGTGAATGCCCCAGCTCAGCAGCAACGTCGTGTTCAGCCTGGAAGGAGGTTTACCCCAGGGAATTCGCTCAACCGCAACGGCCGTCTGTTCCACATGAATGCTGAAGAAGCCGAGGAAGCGCCCGATATTGTGCTGGGTATGTTTTCTGTAAACTCAGTTTTAGCAAGAGTATTGTTTGATACTGGAGCATCACACTCATTTGTTACCAAAGAATTTGCATGCACTAGTAAGATTCAACCAACCAAATTGAAGCATGTTATGATAGTTCAAATACCTGGTTCAACAACCAAAGCTAGAAAATTTGCAAGGCTGTACCTATCAGAATCCATGGGATAGATTTTTATGCCAATCTAATAGTACTTGGAACCAAAGGTCTGGAAGTAGTACTAGGAATAGATTGGATGTCAAAATATAAAGGATTGATGGAATGTGCCAAGAAAGCCATAACCATGACCAGTAGCTCGGGAGTATCAGTAGAGCATGTATCTGAAACCTTGCCCCGTCAATTCAAATGCAACAAAAGTCTAGGCCAACCATCCATAGACCAAGTCAGAGTAGTATGTGAATACCCTGACGTATTCCCAGATGAATTGCCCGGTATGCCCCGGATCGACATATTGAGTTCTTTATTGAACTGATTCCTAGAACTGGACCCATAGCGTAGAGACCCTATAGCATGAAACCCTCTGAACAAGTGGAGCTGAAGAAGCAACTTGATGCTATGCTGGCGAAAGGTTTGATTCAACCAAGTGAATCATAATGGAGATCACCTATTTTGTTTGTGGATAAGAAGGATGGAGGTAACCGTTTGTGCATAGATTACCAGAAGCTGAATGATGACACCATCAAGAACAAGTACCCACTACCCAAGATTGAGGATCTTTTTGACCAATTGACTGGTGCGAGAGTGTTTTCTAAGATTGATTTAGAACTGGTTATCACCAACTCAAGATTCATGCAACAGATATTCCAAAGACTGCCTTTACCACCAGATATGGATTGTATGAGTATATGTTCATGTATTTTGGATTAACCAATGCCCCCTCTTATTTCATGAATCTCATGAATAAGATTTTTATGAACCTCCTGGATAAGTTTTTCGCTGTTTTTATCGATGATATTCTGATCTATTCCAAGTCAGAAGAAGACCATGAGTTACACCTGAGAACCATCCTTAAAACCCTTAGAGAACATCAGTTGTATGCCAAGTTTAGCAAATGTGAGTTTTGGTTGAAGGAAGTAGGATTCCTAGGACATATTGTGTCGACAGGAGGAGTCACTGTTGATCCCGCCAAGATCAGAGATGTTGAAGCATGGAGAGCCCCAACCACTCAAACCCAAGTCCGTGCATTTCTCGGATTAGCGGGATATTATCGCAAGTTTGTTGAAGGATTTTCGAGCATCGCAACACCGATGACCCAGTTGTTGAAGAAAGATAAGAAGTTTGAATGGACTGACAAATGTGAAGCAAGTTTCCAAGAGCTCAAGAAGAGATTGATTTCAGCCCCAATTTTGATTGTGCCGGATATCAAGAAGCCTTTTGTTGTGTATTGTGATGCATCCAAGATTGGTCTCAGATGTGTGCTGATGCAAGAAGGCAAAGTCATAGCATATATGTCCAGACAACTGAAGCAGCATTAGCAAAACTACCCTACCCATGATCTTGAACTAGCAGCTATAGTTTTAGCATTGAAAACATGGCGTCATTACCTTATGGGTAACCGCTGTGATATTTATTCGGATCACAAGAGTTTGAAGTATATTTTCACCCATATGGAGCTGAATATGAGGCAAAGGAGATGGATAGAGTTAATCAAGGTTTATGACCTTGACATTCACTATCACCCCGACAAAGCCAATGTGGTAACGGATGCTCTTAGCAGATTGCCGTGTAGACTAAACACCATGATCAAACAAGCCTAGCCAAGATTGCATGAAGAGTTGGAGTAGTTTCGAACAGAGCTAGGTAGCAAAGGATTTTTAGCTAGCATAGAACTTCAACCCACTTTGATTAGCCAGATCAAGGAAGCCTAGAAGGGAAATGCAAGTATCAACGGAATCGAGCATCGTATCGGTACAGGAAAGGTACGTAGATTCACTGAAGATGAAGAAGGAGTTTTGTGGTACAAAGGACATATCTGTGTGCCAGCAGATTCGGAGTTGAAGCAAATTATCATGCAGGAAGCGCATGATACTCTTTATCCTATCAACCCCGAAGGAACAAAGATGTATCAAGATTCGAAAGAGCAATTTGGTGACACAAGATGAAGAGAGAAATTGGAACCTACATTGCCAAGTGTGATATCTGTCAAAGAGTCAAGGCAGAACATCAGAGACCAGTAGGACTGTTGCAACCATTGCAGATTCCGGAATGGAAATGGGATTCTGTCGGAATGGACTTTATGCCTACATCTAGTAGGGGAAATGACTCTATTTGGGTCATAGTTGATAGACTGTCCAAGGTAGCCCATTTTATACTTGTCAAGACAACCTACCAGAGTTCGAAGCTAGAAGAGTTGTACATTGCTAGAATTCTCAGTTTGCATGGAACCCCCAAGACCATAGTATCGGATCAAGGAACCTAGTTTACCTCAAGATTTTGGCAGAAAGTCCAAGAAGGACGGGGAACCAAGTTGAATTTTAGCATAGCTTATCACCCACAAACCGATGGACAAACTGAAAGACTCAACCAGATCTTAGAAGATATGCTGAGAGCTTGTGTTCTAGAGTATGGATCAAAATGGGAAAATTGTCTGCCTTTCACAGAATTCTCATACAACAACAGTTATCAAGCCAGTTTGCAAATGGCCCCATTTGAGCTTATGTATGGAAGAAAGTGTCGTACCCCCTTGAATTGGTCGCAAGTAGGAGAGAGTCAGATTTTCGGAACCGACATCCTCCGAGAAGCCGAAGAGAAAGTGCACAAAGTCCGTGAGCACCTCAAGACCGCCCAATCCAGACAAAAGAGTTATGCTGACAAGAGACGTCGAGACCTGACCTTCATTGTTGGAGATTTTGTGTATCTCAAAGTGTCACCTTTGAAGGGAATGCAATGTTTTCAACTGAAAGGAAATTAGCCCCTAGATATATTGGACCCTTCAAGATTCTGAATCACTGAGGAGAAGTATCATATCAACAAGAACTGACAGGGGAGATATCATAAGCTATACAATGAGAAGCATGAGCACAGACAATCAGCAAGCAAACACTGTAACACTTAACAAGAAAAAGTTTTTGTTCCCCGTTATTTTGGCATTCTGGACAACTAATCAGGTTTGCTGAAATTGGGATGTTACATTTGGTACAATGATAATTGACCAAATGGTTCCCTAGTTACTCTCTTGTTCCCTCTAAGCCTAAGCCAGCCCCAGACCAGCTTCCCCCTTCGCCGCTAGCACAGGGGAGCGCCGCCCGAAAGTGGTCATCGCCAGCCGACCACGGCCATCTCGCACCAGACAGCCCCTCGCCCAACTAGCATGTCCACTAGCGTCGCCGCAACCTACCGCCACCCCCGGTCCACCCCACGGTCGAAGCCCAGCCCTAGACTACACTAATACCTCCACGCACCGTGCCTCTGCGCCGTGTCCAGAGCACGCCAGTGTGTCATGCTCGACCAGCCCAGCTAGCCCGCGCGTTGCCCTCTACGCACACGTGCCGCTTCGCCATGATCACCCCAGCCCAGCAGACACCCATGTTCGCGGCCGCGTGACCCGTAGCGCCCGCACGCCATCGCCAACACCGCTGCTCCCGCTCAGAGAGCCGCACACACCAGACCAAACCAAGCCACCCCACGCCGCGCCATTAAGTCCATTAGAACCGCCAGGGAGCACCGCACCGTCCTATGCCCTTGCCCATGCCAATAGACGCCTGTAGCCACGCCACCGTCGAGCTCACCGCCGCCCTTGCCTCCAATCCTCACACCATGCTATAAAAGGACGCCACCCTTGCCTCCAATCCTCACACCAATTGGCTCCCCCACTCCTCACTAACCTTCCCCACCTCTTCCCGGAGCAAGGCGAGCACCACTGCATTGGAATTTCACCGGAGTCCACCGCTGCTGGAGGACAAGGGCGCCATTGATTCTGACCACCCCGAGTCTAGCCGTGACCATGCCTCACCTCGCTGTCGTCTACCACGTCGAACGCCCTCGTCACCGAGCCTAGATGGAGCCCAGGTGAGCCCCGAGAGACCCCCACTGCCGCGTTAGGTTTATCTCGTCGTCGGAGCTGTTCGTCGTCGATGACGACCCTCAGCCGTTGGATTAGATTTAGGTCGTAGGGCTCAGATCAGCAGATACCGTTTCGCGTAGAGTGATTCACTGACCAGTGGACCCCCTCTGTCAGCCGCATGCTGCGTTGTGTTGTGTAGCTCGGTAGGCCCGTTAGCTTTCCCGCGCTGGCCCAAAAATTCAAATAAGTGATTTTCCAATTTAGTTCAAATCCTATTCTGTCCACTTATTCAAAAATTAATTCAGAGAGTTTCACTTAACCAAATTGCATGATTCAAATTTTTCTAGAAAGTAAATTAAAATATTTATCCAACCCCGTTGGATTTAAATCATTTGGATTTAGAGATCACATATAGTAAAAATAATAAGACAGAGACTTTTAGAACTTCAAACATTTTTCAAAAATCAACCATAATAGCTTTTGAGTTGATTCCAACTCTCAAAAATCACATTTGATAATATATATCTGAATATGTAAAAACATCTAGGATTGCATGCAGTGACATTGGACTAGTTCCAAATAATGCTATTAGGGCATTTCTAGTCACTTTAAATCTATTAAAGGATAAACTTAAACTTTATAAAATGTGATCAACCTTATAAATCACATTCCCATGTATTAGAATGTGTGGTGATGACATGTCTCCACATGATCCCATATTCTATTTGGACAATATTAAATCTTAATTAATTTCAATGAGTAGAAATTACATTTCTCAAAATAAAATAAATAAAACTAGTTCCTTATTTCATGTGATGTTTGTGATGATGCTAGATCATCAAGTGTGAGCCTTAGTGTGCTCAGTAGACTTAGTTAAGTATTGTTTGGTGATTGTGTACCCCGTATTTTATTTATAGACGATAGTACCGACCAAGTCTACGAGGAGGAGGAGTTCTACCCCGAAGAAGAAGAGGAGAATTTCAATCTGCACCAACCAATAAAAGCCATCACTACTAAGCAAGCTAACACTTGCAAGTTTCTTAACTATGCAAGCCACCACTAGATGCAAGTTAACCTAAGCAAGATGCCTTAGGCATGCTTGGGTTATATATTTTGATTTATACCATCCCAAGTTTCACTTGCAAGCTTTACTCTCTTACTTTACCAAAGTTCTTTACTTTTAGTATAGATAGCATAAAGAGTATCAAACTTGGCCTATCTAGTTATACTTAGATGTCATTCTATGGCATGAGATTGAAGATTAGCACCCCTCATTAGTGAACACTCTTAACCCTAGTAGATATTGCTAAGCATAAAACGTGATCACTTTAGATGGGAATTCTTGGTGAAAATGATTATGAAAACCTTGGAATGATGAGTCATTCTATTGAGATGTTTTGACATGTCTTGATAAACACAATGGTTTGATGATGAAAATGTTGAGGTATGAGCCTTATCCCTTTTACCAAAGACTGATGGTTGGGTTCGGATGCGATACCATTCCAATTTTACCGTACAACCACAATACCTGAATTGGGTAAGGCTTAGCCAGAAGTTTATATGCATTAGTATGGGTTCCCTCGCGGGAGAGGTTTAGATGAGGATACCTCTTGATGTGTGTCCACCTATGCAGTGCCCAGGATGGCAGATGGCCATGGCTGGGAGGCCAAGCTCATAGGGGAGGTGCCTATACTAGAGTGTGTAATTGAAAGGTTATGATTGATTATCCGCATACTAAGTATGATTGATTCAGGGTTATCCCTGACGGATGTATCGAATTTTGTGGTGAAAGTGTACCACCTCTACAGAGTGTCAAACTATTTGAATAGTCACGTCCGCGGTCATGGACAGTTGGAGTGGCCATACTATTCCGTCGTCAGATGTTTTAAATATGACTTGTGAAATGAATTATGACTTTGACTTGACCACAACAGGGTTGTGAATTATGAAAACTAAGTTCCCACTTAGGAGGCAAACCGTTCCCACGATCTCCAAGAAACTGCAATGATGAATATGTGGGTGCGGTTACCGAAAATTGCCGCGGCAGACCAAGAGGTCAAACTGACGTGACGTGCGCTAGAAATGGCAGGCGTGGCTGACGCGAGCAACGACGATAGCAAACTAGCGATCCCTCTCCTGGCCGGATGCGGTAGCTGGATGCGGCAGCCGGTCCATGGGATCACCGCTTAGACCCTGTGGGTAGGGTCATCGGCTCCGTAGCCGGTAAACCCCAGCCGGGAAAAAATGAAGAATCTCAAGCCGGTACAAGACAAAGGCTACAAGTCAAAAGAAAATGACAAAGCATCTAGCTCATCAATCATTTCAAGCTCGACCAAAATGAGCATGCAAGAACTTCTCCACGAGGCGAACTCCTAACGCGCTCGGGGACTAGTGTCGTGGGGATGACCCCTGGGTAGGCCAATGTAACACCCTCGAATCGACCCTATCCAGATTTCAGCGCTTCTCACCAAACCCGCATAGAAACGATTCAAGGATGCCCACCAGGCACTTGCGTGCAGGTGGAAAACAAAGTAATACCATTACACATTAGTCCACGATGGAACCCATAGAACATATATATACAACAACGACTCCATGAGTCAAGAATACAGATATATTATACAAAGATCGAAATCACCTTGAAAACGATAGAGCGTCCGACTACAGACAATATGCAAATGGGGCTAAGAGCCCTGAAGAATAACCAATGGCGTCCATAACCCTGCCCAGGCCAAGCCGGAAGGGTAACCCTGCTAACGACGTCGAACTTATACCTGTTAAAACAAAAGGGGTGTGGACAAAGGGCAAAGGAAAAAGGGAGCGGTCAGTACTGAGGCCAGTACACGGCGAGGCTAGAATTCGGCGGCTCTCGCCTACATAGGTATGGTGGACTGAAGCGGCAGCGAAGCATGCACTAAACAACCTATAGAGACTCGATAAACTATCGGCTATTAGAGAGAGATACGAAAGACCTATCCGGATCCAACCTGATAGTAACACCACTCATACCCATCCTGGCATTTCCCCTCGAGACCAAACGAGGAAGTCAAACCGACGAACTCACACAGTTGGCAGTTTTATTCATTACATTATAGTTGAAGCACTTACTAGTCAGATATAGATAGCATGAGTCATCGTGATAGCATAAGTAGTGGGCAGTTTTAGTTAATCATTCAGTTGTAGTTGCAATACTTACTAGTCAGATATAACTAGCATGTGACATCCCAAACCTAGAAGTTGTTGGCACTTTTATTTCATTCCATTGGAGTCGCGATACTTATGAGGCAGGTATAACATGACACGATACACCCCAGTTCCACCAGTTGTTGGCACTTTTATTATCCATTCCATTGTAGTGAAGCTGATTACTAGTCACATATTAAGTCAAATTTCTAGCACTACTTTAGTTATGCTTGTCTATGATCGAGATATTGTGCTCCAAGTCGTCCATAACCGCGGACACGGCTTTCAGAAAGATTTACCCTGTAGGGGTGCACAAATAGCAACACACACACGATCAACCTCGGAAAAACCAAATCAAACCCCAACGAGGCTTTCACGACAAAGCAATCACAGGATTCATAAAATATTTTAGGGGGCCACCCCATTAAGCTACCCGCAACGAAGTTGGCCGGCTCCGAGACAGACCCAATGTTTGCGCCAATGGCTGTAAACGACTAGGAACCTGAAAGTGTGACTGGGCTTGTCGATACCGTGAAAACACTCCACAATTCCTAAACAATACAGGTGCTCCACGCACAATCATAAATAAAGCAGTAAAGCATGGCATAAGTACAGGATAGTAATAAAGCCCCAAACTAGTTTGTGGCCCCAAGAAATAAGAAATGAATCAAGCTCTGGCTAAGGGGGTCCATAGGGTCTCCCGGATGTGGATAGTGCGAATAGTCAAGGAACATGTATTAAGTACTCGGGGCCTACGAGACACAAGTGGACATGAAAAACCAAATAGCATATATTGCCCACCAGTGCCTCTTTCATTAGTTAACTCAGCAATTAAATAGTTGTATCTAAAGTCATGATCCTCTCCACCGTAAAGCATATCTATCATTAAGCATGTGCCAACCTTTTATCAACGGTGGAACGACAACGACGCGAAGCAGCACCTGAGCAAGCAACTACGACTCGCAAGGCCGACTGTCTATCAATCAACAGGCAATAGGATGTGTCCAAGGCAGTATAGAGGCTGCAAGGAATATAAATGGTGCACGGAAACTAAAGCATCGCAACTAGGATAGCAATAGATCAACAGGAGGAAGTAAAGGCTATAAACGCAAAATAGGTAGAAAGGAGGAGAATGCTCGCCTAGGAAAACACTGTCGGAGATACATTAGCCAAAGGACTTGTCGATACTCGCATCCACTCAACGGCCTAATCCGTGAAGAAGCAAATCACTAGAAGAAACACCAGATGCACTATTTAATACTACGGCAGAAGATCGGGCATGATGCATGTATGATGTATGACATGGCAAAGATGCGGTGCAATTAGGCAATATTAAGTGGAACCGTCCCAACAATTAATTAGAGGGGTCAAGTTATTTAGATACCCCGCATTTTAAATGTTGTCTTAACAAGGCAAAACATAGCATTGATTCGCTACACAAATTTAAATGGAGTCCGGAATAAGACAAAGGTATCCCGCATAAACACTCCATATTTAATTATGAGGTGAATCGACAAAATATCCCGCACCCACAAAATATGTATGCATGCATGAATAATTTATATGCAACAAAGGATAATATGATATTATAAAAACAGGGGTCTCGGAAAGGGGATCACATTAGGGTTCGACGATCTTGGTTCACGGTTCCGGCGATCTTGGTTCAGGGTTCGACGAGGTTCGGGTCTTCGGACTCCGGGATCGGGTCTTCAGGGAGGAGGACTTGACGTTCCCATGTAGGAGATCTTGCATTGGCATCGATTACTTCGAATGCCACGACGATGGTCTTTGGGGTAACACTGTGGTGTGTTACTTCGCAGGTCACGAATGAACCTCTAATCTTAGCGACTGTACAAACTCATGAGCTTTGCAACGACCTTGGAACAAACAGGCGCGATGGAAGGTCTTTTTGATCTTCACATCACTTCAGCCCTACGGCATCACCAGACCACCAGCACGAAAAACCACTTGGTCACTATATCAACACCATCCTTGCATCACAACACCAAAGGCAGCCAAAACATCAACATGGTATCAGTAGCACCTCCACACGTTGAGCAACATGAGAAGAACCAAATGCCCAGGTAAAACAGAGACATGGTGGACGTGCGCCACATATGGTCTGCCGATGATGGACACGAGAGCAGCACTGTCGTACAGCAGGAAGAGGCCAGCACCGTGGCACGCAGGTGGAAGCTCCTGTAGAGGGGGTGCGGGGCACCATCGGTAGCAACACTGAGCGCAAAGGGCGGTGGCAGGTGACACAGCGTAGGGAGGCCGGCGCTGGCGTGGGTGCTCGGATCGAGGAAGCCCACAGAGGCGGTGGTCATGGCGACCTTGGCCAGATCCGCGACGGACGACCAGGGGAGGAGCACGGAGGGGCGGGGGGCTGCTCGAAGGTCGACGATGCTGCCTGCAGAGGGACGAGGCGGCGGTTCTTCTCGGGGGCACGCGGACGAGGGCGACGAGGCTGGTGGCCAGAGGCGAGCAGCTGACGGCGGCGCGCTGCAGGCGAGATGACGTGCTTTGGCAACAGCGGTGTCGTGGCTGGGCTCGCGCGGGACGTGGCGGTGCCGGTCGACGCGGCGCTGCTCGCGGTCCGGGCCGCAGGGATTCGGGGCGGCAGACGGCTCGGCCGTTGGTGGCTGAACGGAGCGGGTCATCTCCTGATGGCGAGGCAGGGAGAAGACCCGGGCAGATAGCGATGCGCCCAGGGACACGGGCATCACGGTCGTGCTCGACAGGGATGCGGGGCAGAGCTTGGGCGGCGGAGAGCCAGGCGGCAGCGGTAACGACCGTGAGGTGAGAGGGAGCCGCGGGGATCGATGGGGATAGGAGTAGGTGGGATCACGCGGGGTCTCGGGATGAGGAACATGACGAGAGGAGGGAGGCAGTCGAGTCGGGGTGAGGCCCACGAGTGTCGGTCGCATCGGGAGGACGCGGTGCGGGGGTGGGGCTCCGGGGCGTGTACCGCATCGTGTGGTATGCGGGGCTGGAGCAAGATCGTGTCGCAACACCGTGATGTGTGTACGGTGTAGTATGGGGGCAGCGGTCTAGGTGGTTACTGCGCGCGCGCGTGTGTGTCGTGATGCACCGCTGGGTGCTGAGTGTATGCTGCGCTACAGCGCGTGTGTGCGCGCCGTGTAGCTAGGGGAGTGGCGGCGTGTGGGGATAGATGGTTAGGGTTTGGGGCGGACTAGGTTATGGTTTGGTCGAGAGGTGGTCGGCTGCGCTTTTGGGCCTAGTTGGCTGCCTCCCAAAAATAATATAAGTTTTATTTATTTATTTAAAAGACTTTTGTAGTTAGTTTTAGACAAATAAAATATTCGGATAGACCGAGGGTTTTATATTTGAACTAAAGAAGGGTATTTAGAAAAAAAATACAGGATTTTAGAAAATAGTTTTTGACGAACTTATGCATGATGAAATGCAATGTGGCATGATGACATGAGCCTATGGTCGTGATGATGCACAAAATAAAAACAACAAGATATTTTCTGGTAGTGGTTTTATTGGGGTGCTATAGCCAAGAAAGACCAATCGGCCAGCTCCAAGGAGCTCTGGTAGTCTGGATCTAGAACAAGGAACCATAGACGGGTGGAACTCTCCACCCGGTCTGCATCCAAGTTTCCCTGGCTGGGCCCGTCTAGGCGGGTAGCTAGAAGAACTCCCTAGGAGGCCGCTCCTAGCCGGCCGCCTCAGATCCATGGGCCATTGTACGATGGGGGGTGACGTTCCTTGCTGGGCGCGCCTCTAACCGGATAGGCTGGCTAGCCCGGTCGGCACTACCAGACAATTGTGCCAAACTTGGAGGCTGATGAGGAAAGCAAGGGCTAACGAGTAAAGCTTTGGCTGATGGATAAAGCTCCGGCTGATGGATAAAGAGCCGACTGACGAATAAAGAGCTGGCTGACGAGTAAAGCAAGGGTGCTGAACACTATAGCATTGTCCTCCCTGTACTGAAGGCTTGACTGGACCCAGCCTACCGTTCGGGCCCGTCCAACCGGCCCATTTTGTAAATCCCAAATCGAAACAGTAAACCCTAGAACCCATCTTGTAAGCTACCTGCCCAACCAGTATATAAGGAGAGGTAGTGCTAGGGTTCTAGGTAGACAATTACAAGTTACAAGTTCCCTAGATTGGACAAGGGAGGTAGTTCCTCTTCTTCTTCTAAGGAGGAGCAGCTAGGAAACAGCTCAAGGAGCATCTGTATTGGGCATTCACACCTTGATAGTAGATCCTTGCAAGAGTAGGAGCTTTACCTCGCCAAGAGGGCTCCGAATCTGGGTACATCGCTGTGCTTGCAGTATCTGTGCCCAACCCATTGCAAGTAGCCACCGATAGCACCAAGATTGTCCCCTCTCATGCCATCCCCGATGGTACTGTCGTGTTCCACACCATGACAATGTTGCTGTTGAATCCCAACATGCTGCTAGGGTTCCTGGACATGGTTGGACACATGCTGGAGTGTCATCATTACATGTGTTCTTTTCCAAAACCACAATGATGCACACTGATACACACACACCTCCAAGTGGGTTTGGTGATGCAGCATCTTTCAAACTAGTGATACAATGCATGTTGTTGTGGAATCCCAGCATGATGCTAGCATTCCTAGACATGGTTGGACACATGTTGGATTGACATCATTTGCATGTGTTCTTTTCCAAAACCACAATGATGCGCACTAATACCCAGACACACACACATCCAATGACATCTAGTGGATCCATGTGGTTTATGTAAAGAACACACATGCAATGACTCTGGTGTATCCATGTGGTTTAGGAAAAGAACACCTATGCAATGACATCTGGTGGATCCATGTGGTTTTTGAAAAGAACACACATGAAATGACTCTGATTAAATCCCAGCATGATGCTAGGGTTCCCGGACATGGTTGGACACATGCTAGAGTGGCATCATTGCATGTGTTCTTTTCCAAAACCACAATGATGCACACTAATACACACACACACACACACACATCTAATGACATCTAGTGGGTCCATGTAGTTTATGAAAAGAACACACATGCAATGACTCTAGTGGATCCATGTGGTTTATGAAAAGAACACAGATGCAATGAAATCTAGTAGATCCATGTCGTTTATGGAAAGGACACACATGTAATGACGCTGGTTGAATCCCAACATGCTTCTAGGGTTCCTGGACATGGTTGGACACATGTTAGATTTGCATCATTGCAGAGAATATCATTTTGCGGCCCGAAAGTTGGGGCCCAGGCAATGCGGTACCCAAGTTGCTCACAATCAGCTGCATTGCCCAAAGTTGGCATGCCAAATACTCAGAGGGTCTTTTTCGGCATGAATTCAACATTATGTTTCAATTCAAAATATCAGGATAACGCCCGTCAAGTTGGGCCCCCCTGTCAGCTTTCGCCATTATGTCGCTGCCGTCGTGGCTGCCATGTAGGCTTGCAGCGTTGGCGCATGCATCCTTTACGCGTCTTCTTATTCCTCCAGGGCGGCAATATGTGGTCGCGGCCATGGCCCGGAGCTAGGACTTGGACGAACCTGGTCGGCCCTGCTCTCCTTCCCATCCTGAATCGGAGCTCGCCCTCACCATGGCCGCACCCATGGCACGGCGCGAGGACGAGAATTCATTCTCGGGTGAGATCTATCACCATGCCGACCATGCTCGGTCCTGTTGTCCTCCTCTAGAATCCGAGCTCGCCGACGCCATGGTCACACACGCACCAGCCACGGTGCCTTCCTCTCCGAACCCCAAAGCCACATCCACCCAGTTTGGCACAATGCCAACAAGGTGAAAATGCATCAAGTTTTCTTCTTGTGATTGCAGAAAAACATGTATGTATCGTTTCCGTAGCATACTCTAACGATGTACACATATGTTGTTTACTAGATTTTCATTTGAAATTAGTAGCTCCGTGATGACGAAACATAGAGAACCTAAATGGAATGACGATGACGACCATGTTCTGTACTTTGTATTGCATCAACAAGTGCTCGCTGACGAAGCATGTTACCAAGAGAGTGGAGTTCATCAGCCATTGCCAAAAAATATGCGAACAAATCAATGAGCGATTCAATGCAAATACGCGCAGAAAAGCTAGATCCATGTCATCAATCATCAATAGGTGGCACATTCTAGTGATGTGTTCAAATGCGTACACCATGTATCATTTACTTGAAGTGGATGTTATCCTGAGCAAAAATGCCTAGTATGCATATTACCTTTATCTGTTCTATGCTACAATTCTATTGTTATGGGCGTGGAAAGAAAAGTTGGGCTTCACTGAATATTACGCAGTTAGGACTAACTTAGTCTTACACAAATAAGCACAACTTAGTCTTTACACAAATAAACGTAACTAAAGATAAAGATAAAGACAAATGGTTCATCGGATCTGCCAGTATGAGCACTAGGTCCCTAGAGCTGGTGGTATCGTTGGAATGAACCAGAATGCTGTGTTTGGCCATCTGTCATTCTCCATCAAATCGCGTGACCCCACTGAAGAGCCAATTGTAGGGCCCCTCCCCGCGACGTGGATTCGGCTCCAGGTCGGATCTAGAGTGTCAACATGGTAGCCGTGTGAGCGTGCAGCTAACACACAGTCTGCTATCAACACTGGAAGTGTTGGCACCTCAGCAACAACACCAGCATGTTCTTCCTGGACTCCGACAGCAGCCTCAGCAAGTATTTCATCAGCTTCACCAGCAGCAGCCTCAGCAGGTATTTCTTCAGCTTCACCAGCAGCAACATTAGCAACTATTTCGTCAACTTCACCAGCAGCAGCATCACCAATATTTCTTCAGCTTCACCAGGAGCAGCAGTAGGTAGTTCTTCATTAGCTCCACCACCACCACCACCACCAGCAGCAACATCAGGAGCCAAGGCTGCTTGAGCAATTACAGGTTCAACAACTCCAGGGGCTCTGACAAAGAAAGGGTAGTTGATCCCAAGAAACACAGATTGTCCCTTCTAATTGTCGACTCTGCTCCAGACTTGCTCTACTGGGTCTTTGGATGGGCATGCGGACCTCGAGAAAACGTGACACCGCAGCGATGGGATGAAGAAAGTTGTGTCCCCACATGTTCTATTGTATCACCAACGCTATTTAGTGCTCCCCTGGTATGAATCCACATGAGTTCAACATCCTGCTTCGTGTCGCCTCCGAGAGGTGCCAGGAACAAGCGACGTGTCCCAAGTTCAGCATCTGCTACTGCATCTTCGATCACCGGAGCTAGAATGATGCGTAGGGCTGTGTGGGTACCTGCGTGTTACTTACAGTCAGTAAGCAGAATTTTGAATGGGATTTTACATGCTATATGACACCATGACTCACCCTAGATGGACGGCTCCCAAACACGCATGTCGCCGCTAGGTTCAGTGACCGCATAAATGCGTCGCGGTTTGTTCGTGGTAGCTGGAGGTGAAGACGGTGTCGACATACTTCTACGACCACAGGAAGTCATCGCGCAAGACTGTACATTCCTTGTCTTATGGGAATCTAATGAATGTGATTGCCTTGTCGAACAAAGCTAAGAGGTCGTACTCCCAGGTCTTCCACACCTCCCGCGGTCTATGTGGGAGTTGTACCTTCAGGACCTCAAGTTCTGCCATGTTAAACCTGTAAGCGAATTCATAAATGGGCGGCGGCCAGCCGTTGTGGAATGCAGTAATGCCGACACCCTCCAAAGATGGCAATGTAAATCTCAACGATCTGCAGCCATTTTTCAGAGTCCATGTACTCCCATCCTAGGATAAAAGGACCAGCCACTCGCCGTTGCCACCCACCCAGTTCTGGTCATCTCCCATTTCCGTCTCTTCTTCTACCTTGATATGCACCACTACTTATTCTGACCACTTATCTAGCAGCATCAGTTTTGCATGAATATTCTACAGAGTTTGTTGTCAGTTGGTACAATCACCTAACATTGATTCCATTGCAAATAAATTTGACAACTGGACCTTCAGATTAAAGTACCCAAAATATTGCCTAAATACGAGTGTCTCCTCAGATATTGCCTAAATTGTGCCTGTGTCACAACGAAGATACCCAATATATGGAGTAGGAGCGGCCCCCCCTAGAACAAACTCCTGACGATGATCATAAACAGCTCGAGGCATGATAGCCTTAAATCGTCTAATCTATTTGTTTTTATTTTCGGAAACATAATATCACCTAGCAGGCATTCCATTGCAAATCAAAATTGGCAACTCGTCTATCACCTAAAGTAGGACTGTGTCACTATGAAAATACTAGAATATCAGGTACAATTAGAGCTTCCGTTGTACAGAATAGTCTTAAATGGTTCAATTTGTTCAAACCGCTTGTGCACACAACACGTTTGACGAAAGGAACATAGGATTCCGATGAGACTTCAGCACATATGAATCAACGATATGATTGAACCAATAAGCAAGATACTAGTACTTACGTGGCCATCACGGTCGTTTAGCCATTTGCTAGTATTGGGGTAATGAAGGCCTGGCATGTCGAATGGTTGTTCCTCCATGTCCCGCATCATGAAGTGGTAGCCATGGATGTAGCGAGCGAGGTGGACGGCAGAGATGATGTCCAACTCCGTGGCGATCCTTGGAACGTTCGCGGCACTAAGGTTCGTCCATCCCCAATCCTCGCGGTGGTGGTCTCCCTCGCCATCCATGTCGTCATCGCATGCCTTTCGCTTTAGCCTGCTGCTACCCCAAGCTCTACCCATAGTGGCAAATGGAGTGTGGAATCCGGTAGATTAATGGAGGCGTTGTGATAAGGAGGTGGATGGATTCGAGAGGGGATGGAATCATGGATGGGGCAGTTGTTCGAGTAGGGAGTGACCTAGTGAGGAACCGCAGACACCAGTTCTCGTCCGCGTGGAAGATAACGAAGGGGGCATAATTATTGAGGGCGCGCACCGGGACCGTCTAGAGGAAGTGAAAAAATAAATCATAAGAGAGAGAAATGTGCGGACCGCCTATCAGTGAGTGAAGGTCAGCACGCACAAACGTGACTATATTTGTCTTGGATCGTGCATGGCAGACGTCGATTCCACCGCATGCAAGTGGCATAGAACAAATTTTAGGCAGCGCTAGCGTCGACGTGTAAAATCGTCGTTTTTCTCCACCTTCACCCTACTACGAACGGTCGTGAACCATTCCAGATATTAGTAAGGGCGGTTCCAATATTTCACTCCTCCGTCTCATTTCCTCCTCCACAGCCTCATCATCTTTCTCCTCCACGACCTCATCCATTTCCTCCGCCACAGCATCACCCTCTTCCTCTGTATCCTTTCCCTCTTGCCTGTAGTCATGGAATTTTCGGATGTCCGAAACGACGGCAGGCAAGCGACTGCGTACTTCGACATAGAAGTACATAGCGGGAAGAAGATCAATGTCGTCTACACCACCGACCCTCAAACGGTGAGGAACACTCTGAATAATTACACGTGTTGGCTGTGGTTCGAAGAAAACAGGTTTGTAGGTCTCGACCTCGAGTACAGCCACGATCACCGTAGGATCACCGTGGTGCAACTCTCCATGAAGGGGCACGTCCTCGTATACCAGCCTTTTTGTTAGAAGGGGCTGACGGGATCTGGTAGAATTTGCTGTCTTTTTGTTCCTGAACCATCTCTTTGCAAAAGTTATTGCTATATTATTTGTCTGAATTCATTTTGATGCAGGTGGGGAGAAAGGCTTAGGGATCTGTTTCATGACTTTCTCGTGAACCAGCAGATAACATTTACCAGTGTTCACATCACGAATGACACTAAACTGCTTGAAATCCCGAATGTCAACATTAGAATCCCAAAGGAGTGTAGAGTGGACATCCGGGAAATTTACTGGATCCCAGGGACGAAGGGCGGCAGGACCTGGATGGCCGATCTTGCCTCCGAACTCATCGACCCGTGGTACACGGACATGAAGGGCAAAATGCCGAGATATTTGTGGAGGCGTTTAGGGCACGATTACTGGGAGGATAAGCCGCTTTCTGAACCTAATCTGAAGTACGCTGCAATTGACGGGTATGTTACCCACGAGCTGTACCGCTAGATTGTAAAATCTCATTCCAGGCATCGCATCATTGAACCATCACCAAGGCAGGTTGATTGCCCCAGATACCGGAGTGTTGATGAATCTACAAGCCGGGGCAAGCGACCAATGGAATCCTGGGATCGGTTGCCTTCTCCAACAGGCTGGGATGTAGACTTTTAGTGCATGATTGTTGTGTTTGTATGGGCTTGTTATGTTTATGAAAACATGTTATTTTAGAAGTACACTATGTGAGCAATTACGAACTGTTGTGTATTACCTTTGTCGAACTATAATCTGGGTTTGGTTATGACTGTATCCTTCACTATAATCTTTGTTTGGTTATGACTTATGACTGTATCACACCTTATGCATGTCAGTCCTGGATTATGTCGCATGCAAATGGCATAGACATAATTTGTAAGTATGAATGTTGAGCATACTAAAGGGGGAAATGTAATTCATACAAGCTCGATTCTTACAAAAGAATGCTTAGAAAATACATGCGAGATAAAACTAGGAACGAAATGCGAAACTAGTACTGGTAAATAGCACACTCACGCACCCACCAGATCCTGTTGAGCATCTCGTAGCAGACATACGTGTCCCTGGCTGCATACTTGATCGCATCGTAATCCAGGTGCCTCCACTCCCATCGCTCGTGTAGGTGCTTCGGGAACTCGACTTTCATGCTGGTGTACTCGCTGTTGATGATGTCGGCAGTGAGTCTAGCCATGCCGCTTTCCCCGTATCAGCATCCGGGTACCTCCACAAATGCTGGAGATCGACGTGATTGACGACATGAATGAGGAGATCCCGCTCTAGCTTCGGAGTCTCGTTCTTGATGTCGACGCTGGCGAAGTAGATCTCCCTCCTGTGTAGGAACTCGTGAAGCTCCGGCATACAGATTTGGCCCTACATACGTGGTATAAGAGGAAGTGGTTGCGCATGGATAGCTGCAAAAGCACCGCCCTCTTTCTATCTCCGGTATAATCGAGGTCAAGGCCGACGATCTTGTACCTATCCATCGGCTCCTGTAGCCACCGCTCGTACATTGCGATGACCTTGGCGACCTCCGCTGACGCATTTGTGTGGACGACCATCACCTTGGTGGTGCCATGGGCGGTGATGGTGTACTCGTCGGTGAAGTCGCTACCATCACCGAACACGCCGTACTCTGTGTCCATGGCAGCAGCTAATGTGGCGGTGGTAGCCTAGGGTTGGTAGCGGTGGCTGGGACTGGGCGTGGCGGTGGAGTGACCTATTGCAGTGGTATGGCCCGGCGGAGGCGGTGCCTGCGGCAGCATCAATGGTTCTTGCGATGGCTGCTATAGCAGCGAAAGGAAGGAGTTAGGCATTTTTGCATAGTGATGTGCTATGGAGACGAAAGGTGATGCTTAAATTGTGTTTACCAATATTCCGGTCATACCCAAGCGGAAGCAAGTTTGACCGGCCGAGCACCGTTGGTTTCCAATCCTAGCGATTAAATTCGGTGACCGTCTCGGTAGGCGATGGGACGGGTGTGCGATGTGGCTTTGGCATGGCAGAGACCGGTCACATAGACCACCGTCCCATTGCCGATCCGCAGCGGGTACGCGGTGCTGACACGATGTAACATGATAGGACAGAAGGAAGTGTACAACTATTATTCCCAACAAGTTTAAGAAGTGTAAGCATAGACAGGGACCTAGCATCCCTACACCCCGAAGCTTGCAATTTCCTTTCTTTAATTTGGTGATTTTGTCTAGAATTTGCCAAATTGAAGCTCGTTTTCCCATGCTTCTATAAGTTTATGTGTAGGCCACTTGTGTAAGCATGCACGATCAAGCAACTTTGCAACACACGTGTCGGTGGAAAAGCATGAGGTTTGAACGCACCACATAGTTTAGGGATTTCTATTTTCCCCCAACAAAAGTGGTTCCATATTTACTTTTTGGCTTTTAGAACTAGTTCCCTACACTGTGGAGGTGGTTCCAAATTGAGCAAAAGAGGGAACCGGAACAAGAGGGTGCTCCGATGCCAAATGTGGTTCCAAATTGATTATCCAACCTATGTGTGACATGTGTCCTCTACTCTCATATCTTTAGACAAAAAATAAGGCTATTCTTGTCAGCGGTGGGACCGCATGGTGCAGGAATTTAGAATAGCTACATTGTGGAGCTCTAGCCAAATTACATGGTAAAGACAAATTCAGCTTTTTGTCAGATTTAGCTATAGCAACATTATGGTTTGTCCTCACTGTTTCCCTCCCTCCATTCCGAAGCCCTCACATGCGCTCAAAGGGGGGTGCCGTCTGCTCAAAGGCTTGGCCATTACGTGCACCCTCACACCTAAATTGGAAGTTTTTTTTGTTCTTTGGCCTTTTTAAGAGTGCCTTTTCCCCTCTATCGCTAACAGTTGTGTTTTTTTTGCCCAAAAAGGTAGCGAATCTAGAGCAGCTTCTCTCTTTATTCATTATTCCTTTTGCCCTCGTTTTCCCTAATCTGGTAGCAAATATAGAGCAGCAAAACTAACCGGCACCATAAATAAATTCAGTAATTAGAGCAGATGTAGATATAGCATCTAATATATGTTATATAGTACAGTACTTAACGAGGTTCGACAATTAGGCTGCTCAGCAGCAGCAGCTGACAAGTTCAACACAGACAAGACAAAAGAAGCTGCTTTATAGCAACAGCAGCAGCTGATCAGTGGCCCCTCATGGCCTCTACCAGGAGGGCCTCCGCCTCATCCCTCTGGCGCCTCCTCCACCTCTTGCGTCCCATTCCCTTGACCTTGGGCGCCTTGGGTTTGATCGGGGGCATGCGACCCTCCTCGATAGTCACCTTCTGGAGGTTGCGGAGGTGAAGACCGAGCGCCTGGTGCTTTGCTATGAAACCGTGGATGTTCACGGACTCGCCGCAAGTCCTCACATCATCGGCATGCTTCAGGAGGGAGTTAAAGTCCGTGGCGCGGAGCCTCCTGGTGGGGCAGAAGGGGCACCTGTACACGTCTCTAGCGAAGAAGTTGTTGTACTGGCCGGACTTTAGTCTCCTTAGCACATGACGAGTCTTGGTGTCCTTGGACTCGTCATCGCTACGGACGTTGCTACTATCCTCCTATTGGAAAAAACAGTAGAGTGCAATAAGGACATGATTGAGATACTTTGATTATCGGGATTGATTATTTGCATAAATTAACTGATTGAGATTTCCCGATTATTCCCCAAATGTCAAACCAAATCAAATACTGATCCCAACTACGAACAGGGGGATTCATCAAAAATCGAGATCTCACACAGGAGGATTAGCTACTGTAAAAATACAAACGGTCGAGCCCTAATAACATACGATATAGCATCCAACGATGGGAATGGGGGAAGAACAAGGGAAGGGGAGAAAACCCTGGTTAGACCATGGGTCGGTGATGTTGGTGTCGTAGGGGTTCTCTGGCCTTATGTAGACAACCTCCTCGTAGGGGTCCCAGCCGAGCGGGATCTGTCCGAGACTGGCGGGGGCCTCCTCGCTGGTGGCTACAGCGGATGCGGGGATGATGACGGGGGCCTACACGGGGACGGTGGCCTCCTCCCCGGCAGCCTTGGAGGCACTGATGGCCACCGCGCGTTTCTTCTCCATCACTAGCGTGGTTGGGGTTTTCTTGGGGGTTTGCAGAAGGTGATGGGACAGTGGAGACAGTTGAGTGAGCGAATGCGTGATGAGTGGGAGTGGGGAGGCCTCTATTAAAGGAGAAGGGAAGTGACGTTTCGTTGCACTACCATGCACCGCGTACGCTACTGCATCGTGCACGGCCACATGTGTCCGCTACCGCCCCGTGTACCGCACACGCCTACCGTGAGTCACATTTTTTCCCTCGTGTCTAACCGTGGCGATTCAGTTGTACTCAGTTTTGCCCTCAAGCGTAACACTGGCCATTTGGTTCCATTTTTTAAATAATTTTCTATTTTCTATTTGAATCCCTTTGTCAGTCTTGCCCTTGGTTTTTAAGTTCTACTTAGTTTGTCCTTGGTTTTTAAATTCTACTCAGTTTTGCCCTTGGTTCTTAAGTGTTACTCGGTTTTCCCCTCTCTTTGTATCCATCTCTAACACATGTGCTCATCTTTGCTGCTACACTCTGATTGGTCGAGACAGTTGTCACACTGATCGTGGCCACCAACCATTGATCCTCTGTGATCTAGCGAACAAGATAACCTTATATCTCTCGGGGGCACCCCTCTATCCATGCAAAATAATGAGTATGTCACCGGAACTTTAACTACATAAACAGATGAACTTGAATATAATTTGAAGGGAACGAAAATAGAAATCCCCATAGTTTAAGGGTCTAGAAACGGTAAGAGAACTAAATATTATTAGTGGACGGGCCAGAACGGTGACGGGTTGGTCGGCTAGAAGTTGTTGATTCCTAAGTAAGGGGACACTAGGCCGGTCTTGACATACTCCCTCAGGAATTTGCAATAAGCATCATGCTTAGCCTTGGTCGCCGACTTGTATTTACTAGCCGCGCTTTTACAGATGCCAACCGCATGCGGAATCAAGCTGGCAATCCTCGAGGTGACTCCTTTCTTACAGAAAGGGCACCTGAGCTCCCCAAGTATAGTGCAGAAAGGGATTATCCCGCTCTTGAGCTTCTTCATGACATGGCAGCTCTTGTTGTCCCTGTTCTCCTTGTCAGACTCCATCTCACTTGAATCTACTTGTAATGTATGAAATGCAAACCAAAATGAGCAAAATAATAAATATATATTCCTTCCACCATTCCGAGTTACTTTTGATGCAATAACATGTCTATACAGGTTCAGTAGTTCATTACGGCCATCTCCCTAGCTCGCTCCTAAATTAATGTGGTTTGTGTTCTTGATAACTTATTAATAAATAAATAATGTGGATTCATTCAGAACAGACTAGATCTCTCCATGTACCGGTTAGTACGTTGCATCTAATCATTAGGACTAGTTTTTTATGAAGCCAGGATAGATTAAGCTCGAGCAGAAAATATGAAACATGTAGAAATAGATGTACCTCCAGGTACACGAGCGGAGCGTGTTCGTCGAACTCCACGCCCTCATCGGGGCCTCCGAAGTCGTCAGCACCGGCGAGCACATGGTCCCCCAAGGGGTTGAACTTCACGTCCTCCTCGCCTTGTGCTGCGTGATGCTCCTCTAGATCTTCCGCGTGAAGCACCACCCCGGCGGCAATTCCTGCACACTCACCCCCACGCACTAGTTTCATGGAGAAGGTTCATGCATGCACATTCAAGATTGTGGGGTTTTGATAGATAGGGAAGAGAGAGGAGTGCATGAGTGCGAATGGAGGACCCGATAGGCTGGGTTTTTAATGCGGGGACATTTAGGCCTCCTCGAAGGCCCCGGTAGGTAGCTCTTCTGGCTGCGGCTGCCGCGTGGAAGGTTTGTGTGGTGGGGGCCTATCGAAAGGGAGAGTGCAGGCGCACTGCATAGTAAAAAAGGTATAGCCTGTGGGCCGTGGATGACCAGTTGCCGTGTAGTAGACTTCTAGCCTTTGCAGACTAGATTAAACATGACATGACCACTCGACAACTTTTTCCATGGATGCCATTGTGTTCCTTCTTGTAGAAGTCTCGCTGAGGGAGACGTCCGTGTTGTCTCGCGCTGTCCTATGAATGGCATGACGTGTGCAACGAGCCTCGTTGGATCACACAGGATCAACGGTTGGTGCGCACGATCCCCGTGACAACTGTGACAACCAATCAGGGCGTAGCAGATAGAGTGGGCACAAGTTTGGCTTCTACAAAAGAGAGAGGGGGGCCAAAACTGAGTAGTATCAAAAAAACCAAGGGCAAAGCTATGTAGTAGAAAAATTGAAAGTGTGTGTCTTTTACAATGAAATACATCGTGGCATACATCAAATTATTCCAAGATAGATCCACTAGAGTTCATTGCATGTTTGTTCTTTTCCACAAACCACATGGATCAACCAATGGCATTGTGTGTGTGTTATTGTCACAAACCACATATGGATCAACCAATGTCATTGCATGTGTGTTCCTGTCATGAACCACATATGGATCCACTAGTATTCATTGCATGTGTGTTCTTTCCACAAACCAGATATCTATCCACTAGAGTTATTGCATGTCTGTTCTTTTCATAACCCACATATGGATCCACCAATGTCATTGCATGTGTGTTCTTTCCACAAATCACCTATGGATCCACCAATGTCATTACATGTGTGTTCTTTCCACAAACCACATATGGATCCACCAATTTCATTGCATGTGTGTTCTTTTCCACAAACCACATAGATCCACCAATGCCATTGCATGTGTGTTCTTTCCACAAACCACATATGTATCCACTAGGTTAATTGCATGTGTGTTCTTTTCACAAACCACATATGGATCCACTATAGTCATTGCATGTGTGTTCTTTTCACAAACAACATATGGATCAACCAATATCATTACATGTGTGTTCTTTCCACAAACGACATATGGATCCACCAATGTCATTGCATGTGTGTTCTTTCCACAAAGCACATATGGATCCACCAATGTCATTGCATGTGTGTTCTTTTCCAGAAACCACATGGATCCACCAATGTCATTTCATGTCTGTTCTTTCCACAAACCACATATGTATCCACCAGAATAATTGCATGTGTGATCTTTTCACAAACCACATATGGATCCACTAGAGTCATTGCATGTGTTTTCCTTTCACAAACCACATATGGATCAACCAATGTCATTGCATGTGTGTTCTTTTCACAAACAACATATGGATCCACTAGAGTAATTGCATGTGTGTTATTGTCACAAACCACACATGGATACACCAATGTCATTGCATGTGTTTTCTTTTCCACAAACCACGCATGGATCCACCAATGACATTGCATGTGGGTTCTTTCCACAAATCACATATGTATCCACTAGAGTAATTGCATGTGTGATCTTTTCACAAACCACATATGGATCCACTATAGTCATTGCATGTGTGTTCCTTTCACAAACCACATATGGATCAACCTATGTCATTGCATGTGTGTTCTTTCCACAAACCACATATGGATCTACCAATGTCATTGCATGTATGTTCTTTCCACAAACCACATATGGATCCACCAATGTCATTGCATGTGTGTGTTCTTTTCCACAAACCACATGGATACACCAATGCCATTGCATGTGTGTCCTTTCCACAAACCACATATGTATCCACTAGAGTCATTGCATGTGTGTTCTTTTCACAAATCACACATGGATCCACTAGAGTCATTACATGTGTGTTCTTATACTAAAACCAGCACTAGAGTCATTGCATGTGTTTTCATTTCACAAACCACACATGGATCCACCAGAGTCATTGCATGTGTGTTGTTTCCAAAAACCACATATGGATCCACCAATGGCATTGCATGTGTGTTCTTTTCCGCAAACCACATGGATCAACCAATGACATTGGATGTGTGTTATTGTCACAAACCCCATATGGATAACCCAAGGTCATTGCATGTGTGTTACTATCATGAACCACACATGGATCCACCAATGCCATTGCATGTGTGTTCTTTCCACAAACCACATATGGATCCACTAGAGTAATTGCATGTGCGTTCTTTTCACAAACCGCATATGGATCAACAAATGTCATTGCATGTGTGTTCTTTCCACAAACCATATATGGATCCACCAGAGTACTTTCATGTGTGTTCTTTTCACAAACCACATATGGATCCACTAGAGTCATTACATGTGTGTTATTTCCACAAACCACATATGGATCCACTAGAGTCATTGCATGTGTCTTCCTTTCACAAACCACATATGGATCAAGCAATGTCATTCCATGTGTGTTGTTTATACAAACCACATATGGATCCACCAATGTCATTGCATGTGTGTTCTTTTCACAAACCATATATGGATCCACTAGAGTAATTGCATGTGTGTTATTGTCACAAACCACACATGGATCCACGAATGTCATTGCATGTGTGTTCTTTTTCACGAACCACACATGGATCCTCCAATGCCATTGCATGTGTGTTCTTTCCATAAACCACATATGTATCCACTAGAGTAATTGCATATGTGTTCTTTTCACAAACCACATATGGATCCACTAGAGTCATTGCATGTGTGTTCTTTTAACCAACCACATATTGTTCATCCAATGTCATTGCATGTGTGTTCTTTCCACAAACCACATATGGATCCACCATTTTCATTGCATGTGTGTTATTTTCACAAACCACATTTGGACCCACTAGAGTCATTGCATGTGTGTTCTTATACTAAAACTAGCACTAGAGTCATTGCATTTCTGTTCTTTTCACAAACCACACATGGCTCGACCAGAGAGTCATTGCATGTGTGTTGTTTCCAGCAACCACACATGGATCCACCAAATTCATTGCATATGTGTTCTTTCCACAAACCACATGGATCTACCAATGGAATTTCATGTGTGTTCTTTTCACAAACCACACTTGGATCAACCGAAGGCATTTCATGTGTGTTCTTTTCACAACCCACATATGGAATAACCAATTTCATTGCATGTGTGTTCTTTCCACAAACCACAAATGGATCCACCAGAGTCATTGCATGTCTTTTTTTTCAACAAACCACATGGATCAACCAATGGCATTGCATGTGGGTTGTTTTGACAAGCCACATATCGATCAACCAATGTCATTGCATGTGTGTTGTTTTCACAAACCACATATGGATCCACCAATGTCATTGCATGTGTGTTCTTTTCACAAACCACATATGGATCCACTAGAGTCATTGCATGTGTATTCTTTTCACAAACCACGTATGGACCCACTAGTCATTGCATGTGTGTTCTTATACTAAAACCAGCACTAGAGGCATTGCATGTGTGCTCTTTCCACAAACCACATCTGGATCCACCAATGTCATTGCATGTGTATTCTTCTCCACAAACTACATGGATCCACCAATGGCATTGCATGTGTGTTCTTTTCACAAACCACACATGGATCCACCAGAGTCATTGCATGTGTGTTCTTTCCACAAACAACATATGGATCCACCAATGGCATTTCATGTGTCTTATTTTCCACAAACCACATGGATCAACCAATGGCATTGTATGTGTGTTATTGTCACAAACCACATATGGATCAACCAAGGTCATTGCATGTGTGTACCTATCATGAACCACACATAGATCCACCAATGCCATTGCATGTGTGTTCTTTCCACAAACCACATATGGATCCACTAGAGTAATTGCATGAGTGTTCTTTTCACAAACCGCATATTGAGCAACAAATGTCATTGCATGTGTGTTCTTTCCACAAACCACATATGGATCCACTAGAGTAATTGCATGTGTGTTCTTTCCACAAACCAGATATGGATCCATTAGAGTCATTGCAGGTGTGTTACTTTCACAAACCACATATGGATCAACCAATGTCAATCCATGTGTGTTCTTTTCACAAACCACATATGGATCCACCAATGTCATTGCATGTGTGTTCTTTTCACAAACCACATATGGATCCACTAGAGTAATTGCATGTGTGTTATTGTCACAAACCACACATGGATCCACCAATATCATTGCATGTGTGTTCTTTTCCACAAACCACACATGGATACACCAATTCCATTGCATGTGGGTTATTTCCACAAACCACATATGTATCCACTAGAGTAGTTGCATGTGTGTTCTTTTCACAAACCACATATGGATCCACTAGAGTCATTGCATGTGTGTTCTTTTCACAATCCACATATTGCTGAACCAATGTCATTGCATGTGTGTTCTTTCCACAAACCACATATGGATCCACCAATGTCATTGCATGTGTGTTCTTTTAACAAACCACATTTGGACCCACTAGAGTCATTGCATGTGTGTCCTTATACTAAAACTAGCACTAGAGTCATTGCATGTGTATTCTTTTCACAAACCACACATGGCTCCACCAGAGTCATTGCATGTGTGTTGTTTCCACAAACCACACATGGATCCACCAAATTCATTGCATATGTGTTCTTTTCACAAAACACATGGATCAACCAAAGGCATTTCATGTGTGTTCTTTTCACAACCCACATATGGATCAACCAATGTCATTGCATGTGTGTTGTTTCCACAAACCACATATGGATCCACCAGAGTCATTGCATGTCTTTTTTTCAAAAAACCACATGGGTCAACCAATGGCATTGCATGTGTGTTATTTTCAGAAACCACATATCGATCAACCAATGTCATTGCATGTGTGTTCTTTTCACAAACCACATATGGATCCACCAATGTCATTGCATGTGTGTTCTTTTCACAAACCACATATGGATCCACTAGAGTTATTGCATGTGTATTCTTTTCACAAACCATGTATAGACCCACTAGAGTCATTGCAAGTGTGTTCTTATACTAAAACCAGCACTAGAGTCATTGCATGTGTGTTCTTATACTAAAACTAGCACTAGAGTCATTGCATGTGTGTTCTTTCCACAAACCACATATGGATCCACTAGAGTCATTGCATGTGTGCTATTTTCAGAAACCACACATGGACCCACTAGAGTCATTGCATGTGTGTTCTTATAATAAAACCAGCACTAGAGTCATTGCATGTGTGTTCTTTTCACAAAGCACATATGAATCCACTAGAGTCATTGCATGTGTTTTCCTTTCACAAACCACATATGGATCAACCAATGCCATTGCATGTGTGTTATTTTCACAAACCACATATGGATCCACTAGAGTAATTGCATGTGTGTTATTGTCACAAACCACACATGGATCCACCAATGTCATTGCATGTGTGTTCTTTTCCACAAACCACACATGTATCCACCAGTGACATTGCATGTGGGTTCTTTCCACGAACCACATATGTATCCACTAGAGTAATTGCATGTGTGATCTTTTCAAAAACCACATATGGATCCACTAGAGTCATTGCATGTGTGTTATTTTCACAAACCACATATGGATAAACTAATGTCATTGCATGTGTGTTCTTGCCACAAACCACGTATGGATCCACCAATGAAATAGCATGTTTGTTCTTTCCACAAACCACATATGGATCCACCAATGTCATTGCATGTGTGTTCATTTCCACAAACCACATGGATCCACCAACGCCATTGGATGTGTGTTCTTTCCACAAACCACATATGTATCCACTAGAGTCATTGCATGTGTGTTATTTTAACAAATCACACATGGATCCCTAGGGTCATTGCATGTGTGTTCTTATACTAAAACCAGCACTAGAGTCATTTCATGTGTGTTCTTTTCAAAAACCACACATGGATCCACCAGAGTCATTGCATGTGTGTTCTTTCCATAAATCACATATGGATCCACCAATTGCATTTCATGTGTGTTCTTTTCCACAAACCACATGGATCAACCAATGGCATTGGATGTGTGTTATTGTCACAAACCACATATGGATCAACCAAGGTCATTGCATGTGTGTTCCTGTCATGAACGACACATAGATCCAACAATGCCATTGCATGTGTGTTCTTTCCACAAACCACATATGGATCCACTAGAGTAATTGCATGAGTGTTCTTTTCACAAACCGCATATTGATCAAAAAATGTCATTGCATGTATGTTCTTTCCACAAACCACATATGGATCCACTAGAGTAATTGCATGTGTGTTCTTTTCACACACCACATATGGGACCCACCAATGTCATTGCATG
>OU342744.1:380125783-380441086 GCA_910589775.1 Avena eriantha
CACAGACACACATGGATCCACCAGTGTCATTTCATGTGTGTGCTTCTCACAGACCATATCATGAACCACACCCAGTGTCATCGCATGTGTGTTCTTCCCATGAACCACACATGGATCCACTAGTGTCATTGCATGTGTGCTCTTTTCATGAACCACAGCTAGAGTCATTGGATGTGTGTTCTTCTCATAGACCACATATCACCATTGTCATTGCATGTGTGTTCTTCCCAAAGACCACACATGGATCCACCAGTGTCATTGCATGTGTATTGTTCTCACAAACCATATCATGAACCACACCCAGTGTCATTGCATGTGTGTTCTTCTCACAGGCCACACATGGATCCACCAGTGTCATTGCATGTGTATTCTTCTCACAGACCACAGATGGATCCACCAGTGTCATTGCATGTGTGTTCTTCTCACAAACCATATCATGAACCACACCCAGTGTCATTGCATGTGTGTTCTTCCCATGAACCACACATGGATCCACTAGTGTCATTGCATGTGTGTTCTTCCAACACACCACACATGGATCCACCAGTGTCATTGCATGTGTGTTCTTCCCATGAACCACACATGGATCCACCAGTGTCATTGCATGTCTTCTCTTTTCATGAACCACAGCTTGAGTCATTGCATGTGTGTTCTTCTCACAAACCACATATCACCGGTGTCGTTGGATGTGTGTTCTTACCATGAACCACACATGGTTCCACCAGTGTCATTGTATGTCTGCTCTTCCCATGAACCACAGCTAGAGTCATCGCATGCGTGCTCTTTTCACAAACCACAGCTAGAGTCATTGCATGTGTGTTCTTCTTACAAACCATATCATGAACCACACCTAGTGTCATTGCATGTGTGTTCTTCTCAGAAACTACACATGGATCCACCGGTGTCATTGCATGTCTACTCTTCTCATTAACCACAGCTAGAGTCATTGCATGTCTGTTCTTTTCACAGACCACATTACACCCAGTGTCGTTGCTTGTGTGTTCTTCCCATCAACCACAGATGGATCCACCAGTGTCACTGCATGTGTGTTCTTCCCATGAACTACACATGGATCCACCAGTGTCATTGCATGTCTGCTTTTTTCATGAACCACAGCTAGAGTCATTGGATGTGTGTTCTTCTCACAGACCACATATCACCAGTGTCATTGCATGTGTGTTCTTCCCAAAGACCACACATGGATCCACCAGTGTCATTGCATGTGTGTTCTTCTCACAAACCATATCATGAACCACACCCAGTGTCATTGCACGTGTGTTCTTCTCACAGACCACACATGGATCCACCAGTGTCCTTGCATGTGTGTTCTTCTCACAAACCATATCATGAACCACACCTAGTGTCATTGCATGTGTTTTCTTCCCATGAACCACACATGGATCCACCAGTGTCATTGCATGTGTGTTCTTCTCACAGACCAGACATGGATCCACCCAGTGTCATCGCATGTGTGTTCTTCCCATGAACCACACATGGATCCACCAGTTTCATTGCATGTCTGCTCTTTTCATGAACCACAACTAGAGTCATTGGATGTGTGTTCTTCTCACAAACAACATATTACCAGTGTCATTGCATGTGTGTTCTTCCCAAAGACAACACATGGATCCACCAGTGTCATTGCATGTGTGTTCTTCTCACAAACCATATCATGAACCACACCCAGTGTCATTGCAGGTGTGTTCTTCTCACGGACCACACATGGATCCACCAGTGTCATTGCATGTGTGTTCTTCTCACAAACCATATCATGAACCACACCTAGTGTCATTGCATGTGTGTTCTTCCCATGAACCACACATGGATCCACCAGTGTCATTGCATGTCTTCTCTTTTCATGAACCACATCTAGAGTCATTGCATGTGTGTTCTTCTCACAAACCACATATCACCTGTGTCTATGCATGTGTGTTCTTCCCATGACCACACATGGATCCACCAGTGTGATTGCATGTGTGTTCTTCCCAGAGAACACACATGGATCCACCAGTGTGATTGCATGTCAACTCTTTTCATGAACCACAGCTAGAGTCATTGCATGTCTGTTCTTTTCAAAAACCACATATCACCAGAGTCATTGCATGTGTGTTCTTCCCATGAACCACACCCAGTGTCGTTGCATGTGTGTTCTTCTCATTAACACCACATGGATCCACCGGTGTCATTCGATGTCTGCTCTTTTCATTAACCACAGCTAGAGTCATTACATGTGTGTTCTTTTCACAAACCACATATCACCAGAGTCATTGCATGTGTTTTCTTCTCATAGACCACATATCAGCTGTGTCATTGCATGTATGTTCTTCCCATAAACCACACATGGATCCACTAGTGTCATTGCATGTGTGTTATTCTCACAAACCACGCAAGGATCCACTGGTGTAATTGCATGTGTGTTCCTCTCATAGACCACACATGGATCCACCGGTGGCATCGCAGGTCTGCTCTTTTCATGAACCACAGTTAGAGTCATCGCATGTCTTCTCTTTTCATGAACCACAACTAGATTCATTGCATGTGTGTTCTTCTCACAAACCATATCATGAACCACACCCAGTGTCATTGCATTTGTGTTCTTCCCATGAACCACACATGGATTCACCGGTGTCATTGCATGTCTGCTCTTTTCATGAACCACAGCTAGAGTCATTGGATGTGTGTTCTTCTCAAAAACCACATATCACCAGATTCATTGCATGTGTGTTCTTCCCACAATCCACATATCACCTGTGTCATTGCATGTCTGCTCTTCTCATTAACCACAGCTAGATCCACCAATGTCATTGGATGCATGTTCTTTTCATAAACCGCATATGGATACTAATTAACCTTAGGAGAGCCCTAACCTTAACGTTAGACCAAGTCTTCTAGAAGACACGCCCTAACACAGTTGTTCTGCTTGTCGATTGTAACATACTGTCCGATCGGGGCGCTTGGAAGATTGGGATGGTTTTCGTGAGATCGATCCACGAGTAGTATGTTATGCGACATGATTGGACACGCTTGCGCTGGACAAACTGGCAACACCGGGGGCTCCCTTGTTGCGAGTGTCACGACTCACGAGTTGAGCGGGCCATATCCCAGTGTCACGTCCCCATTACTTCTCTTCCTCCCCGTACTGCTCTTCCTTCCCCTCAAAGCCACATTCCCCACTTCACTCCCATCCTGCCGTAGCCGCAAGACGACGAAGCCACCATCTCAATCCCCTCTCCGGCAGCCACCCCCACCACCCCCCCCTCGCCATGGGTTCAAGGGGAGACGACGAGGAAACGCGTCGTGACGACAGGGTCGGTGATTTCAATGTGAGTCGTCTCATCTCTATCTCTATCATCCGTGGTCAGTTATCTATTTTTTGAGCCAGATCTACTCCGTTTACTCATGCGCGTATGATGTGTTAGGACAACCAGACGATGTATGACACCGACTATCACGGTTTAGCGGATGAAGACAGTCCGCTGCTATGTAAACATGGATATGTGCCAGCTAAATTTGTAGCGTTCGAAGGACGAAACACATGCAGGAGGTTTCTACGGTGTCAAGGACATCGTGCAATGATGCGAGGCGGAAGTTGCGGTGTTGTCAAATGGGTAGATCTGAGTGGCCCAAAACGTTGCAGAAAACGCTGGACAAACTATGGGAAATGACTGTTGAGTTGAAAGAATCCGCATTTAGCTCACTTCTTGACAGTGTTGAGATGAAGCTATGGGAACCAGTTGACATGACCAAGCATAATAGAGATCTCATGGGGGTGGAAGACAAGGTTAGCAAAGTCGAGAAGGAGAGGGACACGACGTTGGCCCTGAAGGCTAAAGCAGAGCAAGAACTGCCTCAAGCAAGGAAGGATCTTGACCAGGCCAAAGACCTGCAGTTCACAACTACGAGGATTCACAAGTGCATGAGGAAAGATGTAGAGAAACAATTGAAGCTGTGCAAGGAAGATGCTAAAAGGAAGGAGCACACGATTCGATCCTTGCTATCGCAGGAAGATGCGCATAGGGCTAAGATTAGGAAGATCAAGGAGATGTGTGTTAACTAGTTCTATTTAGCTTAAGCCCCATGCCTTTTTTAAGTTATAATAGTTGTACTTGTTGACCTAGCGGTCTGAACTATTGGCCCCGGAGTCCTGGGACTAAAAAAATTGGTCGCCCGTTAATCTGTCTTAACCCTGCATTACTTCCTTTTGTCTCACCAATGCCCCTTGGATATTCCGCCCATTGCTTCATCGTCTCGTGAACAAATAGGACGCGCCACAGCTTGTCGCTTCGTCGCCCATCCCCTCGCCCTCTCCAATCTCCACCGCGCCGTCCACCCCGTCGCTCCCAATCCAATCTCCACCGCACTGCCATGGAGATGCCCTCGCTGAACTTCTACGAGGCGGTGATGTTCTCGCACTTCGACATCCTCGTGCCGCCGGCCACGACGGTGCCCCAAGGATGGCGCATCAGCTATGCGGGGGTGCCGGTGGCTCAGCTCCTTTTCCTCGGCGGAGCCGTGATGGAGAGCGAAATCGCGGTGCACCGCCACCAGATGCCCACATGGAAGAGGGCGCTGCCCCGGTACGCGGCGGCCAGCCCGTATTGGCCGGCGGTGTTCAAGAAGGAGCGGAAGGCCAAGAATGGCAACCGCATCGTTTACGGGCGCGTGGTGCACCGGGATCTCTGCAACCGAGAAGGGCGGGAGAGGTTCTGGTCCGTCCCTGGACATACCAAGTTCACCGTCATCGCCGCTGCTCACCGCGAAGAGGTGCTCCGTCTCGCGTACAATGCGGAAATCATGGAGGTTCCGTCCGACGAAGACGAGGAAGCCGGCGGCTCGGAGGACAGCGGCAGCGGAAGTGAAATTTTTGACTAGTTGGTTGAATTAATGTAGGATGTGAAATCGCACCTTTGTTTAGAAGAATTTGTGGTTGAATTAATGAAATGCCTCGATTTAGATCTCTCTCTCGATTAATTTGTGGAAGAATTTGTGATTTAGATCAATTTCTGCCTCGATTTAGATCTCTGTCCCGGATTGGGAACGTGTCCGTGGACCAAAGACCCCTTTTCTACTAGTGTATTCTGACATTGGTGGTTTGGTTAAACGTAATCTACGTGGATTTGGCCGCATACAAATGGCACAACCACAATTTATAAAGTGGAATCACGTACACCTGGTTACTGGAGATCCGGGAGCTTCGCCAGATGTAGGAGCAGAGAGGCGGTGAGATAGACGGGCTCAAGATTAGGCCAGAAAGTGGTACCCATTTCCTCCTCATCTGGGCATTATCGGTGAGAACATTGTTGTTTATGTTGCCACATCGTTGTGCAGCATCTGAAATAACTTGCTGCTTCATGGAGGGTGACAGCTTAAATAATTTATTTCTATGCCACTTACATTCTGTCGTATTTGGAGACCTCCTGCCCCTCAGCAATCATGGAACCGGTGGATCCTTGTTTTCACAAAGCAGGGGCACAATCACAATTTCGGATTCAACTACTGACTCGGGCGTTTCCAAACCCTAAGTCGCGCTACATTTTACTCAGAGAACGTGGGTAGATTGTTTCGCCCAGCAACATGCCACACACAGAGCTCTAGAATTTAACAGAATTACATATATAGGTTCAATTTCAACACACTACTATGCATCTTCATTGCCAGTAGCCTTCTTCCGCAGCCTGGGTGCCAATTTCCTGCCTTCTTCCTCTTCCCCGGTGCCAATTTTCTTAGCTTCACGTACTCTGCATCGCCGGGACAATGGGCACCAGAATCGTGTCCAGCATCATCTTTCCACTCGTTTTTAATTTCTTTGGGCAGCAAAATGACTGACCTGACAGTCATGTTTCTAACCTTGCGGTGCTTCCTGTCAAAGAAACAAGACTATTGCATAACTGCACAATATCTACAGAGTAAATAAAACAAAAATTACAATTCAGCACAAACATGCGAACCCCAAGCGACCTTTGCTTACCAGGAGCTAATTGCGTTCGAGCAACCACCCTGTCCAAGAATAGAAGGGCGACTCCCAGTTGAAGCAGCTTCCACATCCAGTACATCACAATTCAGCTCAAACATGCAATCCGAAGCATACCTTTTCATCAACCCAATTAGCTGACTGTCACACGATATAGGAACATGGATGCCACGTTCATCCATGAAGCTGAACTTTGCAGTCTGCTTCGGCCATACTTCAACATGATTACGCAGAGCATCAACCATACCAGATATAGTGCAGATTTGCGTAGGCGCTTCTTCCATCATGAAACAATGGCTTCCATACCACTTGCCCTTGGAGTCGTACCTGTAGAAGACTACCGTAACCAGGTAAGGGGGGTTCGCGCAGATCCAACTTGACAGAAAACTATGGACAAAATATGTTTGTCAGCGTTGGGCTAACGAACAATTTGAGGTTCAGTAGCCAGCTAGCAGTTGTAATTAGTGTGAATAGCAAAGAGAAGGGTAGCTCACCCACTTGTAGGAAGAACTTCTTATTCCTTGATTGTAGGATCTGCCGTCCTCCGAACTGCTCGGCTCGTCGGCGGCGGAGGCGGGCTAGAGCCTCACAAGGGCGGCGACAGCATGCGCCATTGGAGCTCGGTATCAGTGACTGGGCGCAGCAACTCGGCGCAGCAACTTGGCCCCGGAAGTCAAATGTCCGAAGGGATCGTCCTGCCTAGAGGGTGGATTCCGACGCCGCCGGTGCTAGGGGAAAGCTGGGAATGGATTTGTGAAATTGGTCAACGCATCCAATCCACTTAGCTGCTCGATTTGCCTAAGAGGTTGCCGCGTTGGCGCCCGCATCACGGACAGATAACCGACATGTGGGTCCCGACCGTCTACTTCACGGGGCGGTTTAACGGAATGTTTGTATTTGGCAGGGGTGAGATGAGTTTGCCTCGAAATGGCCCCTCTCAGTAGTTGGCGGACCAACTTTTCGAAGCGCGGTAATTTCAGGCAGCTTAGGTATCGCCATGCCCTGGCCTGCCAACTTTGGTACCGCAGACGAACAATCCCCTCCAGTTGTACCAGCTGATGAAGAAGACGGACAAGTTCTCCTGGACTTCGCAAGCCGACGCCGCATTTCATGACCTCAAGCGCATGCTGTCCACAACGCCGGTTCTAGCCATGCCGGCTAGCAAGGAGCCGATGTTGCTCTATATAGCAGCCATCAGCCGGGTCGTCAGCGTCGTCCTGGTGGTGGAGCGCCCCGAGGAAGGCAAGGCTCAGCCGGTTCAGAGGCCCGTCTACTACCTCAACGAGGTCCTCTCCCTCTCCAAGCAGAACTACCCCCACTACCAGAAGATGGGCTATGGCGTGTACCTGGCATGCAAGAAGCTCAAGCACTACTTCCAGGAACATCCGATTAAGGTCGCGTGCACCACACCCCTTTCGGAAATCATCGACAATAAGGACGCCACCGGTCAAGTCACCAAGTGGGCCATCAAGCTCGCAACCTACTCCATCCAGTACGAGCCCCGGCTCACGATCAAGTCGCAGGTGCTGGCGGACTTCCTCATCGACTGGGCCGACACCTAGTATCTCCCACCGGTTCCGAATTCAGACCACTAGAAGATGCACTTCGTCGGGTCGAAGTTTCTTGGGGGCTTGGGAGCCGGCATCGTGCTCACCTCACCCAAGGGAGACCGGCTTGAGTACGTACTGCAAATCCACTTCAAGGCCTCCAACAACGTAGCTGAATACGAGGCACTGGCGCACGGACTCCGGCTAGCCAGGGAGATCGGTGTCAACCAGATCCTCTGCTTCGGCGATTCGGATCTAGTGGTGCACCAAGTATCCGGAGAATGGGACGCTCGATATGCAAACATGGCCCTCTACCGGTTCCACATACAGAAGCTCAGCGCCTCCTTCAATGGATGCGAATTCCATCATGTCCCCCGCGTCAACAACGAGGCAGCCGATTCGCTCGCCCGAATCGGATCCACTAGGCAGGCGATCCCACCCAGGGTCTCCTTGCAGCACCTGCGCAGGCCCTCCATCACCCTTCACCCGAGTCGGATTCCATCATATGGGCGGGGAGCGCTCCGGCTGACGGGGCGGCAAAAGCAGAGCCGGCAGAACCTCCAAAGAAGAAGACCCGCACCAACTCCGGCAAGGCAGTGCCCTCCGGCTCGCAAAACCTAGGGGCTACCGGCTCATCAAGCGGCTCGGGGGCTGCCGTCCTGGGTACCTCACTCGGACGACCCCCCCGGCGACCATCAACCGGAGAGCGGGAGCATCCTCATCATTTGGGAAGTGCCATCTTGGGCACAACCCTTCATGAACTACATCGCCAACAGGGAGCTCCTGGGTGACGAGGTGGAGGCCAGGAAAGTCCAGCACCGCGCGCACACGTACACCATCATCAACAACGAACTATACAAGCGCAGTGTATCCGGCATCTTCCAAAGTTGTGTCGATGTGGACACAGGCTACCGGCTACTCAAGGACATCCATCAGGGTGAGTGCGGGCACCACGCTTTGTCAAGGGCGATAGTCGCTAAGGCGTTTCTCCATGGATTCTATTGGCCCACCGTCCTCGAGGACACTGAACAACTAGTCCGCGCGTGCGATGGGTGCCAGCGCTTCGGGTAGCTCAGGCACATGCCAAGTTCGGTGCTCAAGACCATACCGATTACCTGGCCCTTCGCAGTTTGGAGCCTCGACATGGTCGGTCCCTTCAAGCGAGCGCGCGCGGGCATGACCAATCTGCTGGTGGCGGTGGACAAATTTATAAAGTGGATCGAGGCCAAGCCCATACGGAAGCTGGACAGGGCGACAGTCGTTACCTTCTTCACCGACATCATCAACCGGTTCGGCTACCCCAACAACATCATCACCAACAATGGCACAAACTTCACCAATGGGGCCTTCGCCCGATTCTGCAGCAACAAGGGCATCCGGCTGGACCTGGCCTCCGTCGCGCACCCACAGTCCAACGGGCAGGTCGAAAGGGCAAATGGCTTGGTGCTAGCCGGCATCAAGCCGCGCCTCATCGAGGAGCTTCCAGCTGTGCTATGGAGCCTCCGCACCACGCCGAATAGAACAACCGGCTACACTCTGTTCTTCCTGGTCTACGGATCGGAAGCCGTCCTCTTCGCGGATATCGAGTTTGACTCCCCGCGCAAGCTCCTTTATGATGAAAAGGCCAACCAGGAGGCGCGGGAGGATGGTATGGACCTCCTGGAGGAGGCCCGCGAGTTGGCATTCTCTAGGTCGGCCCTATACCAGCAACGACTACGCCGCCACCATTCAGGAAGGATCCGCCCAGTCGCGTTTCGCGAGGGCGACCTGGTCCTCCAGCTAGTGCAAGACACGAAGGGCATGCACAAGCTATCGGCACCTTGAGAGGGCCCCTTCATCATCAGCCGGGTTCTCCCCAACGACTCCTACTACCTCATCGACGCGCAGCAGCCGCCCAAGAACAAGATGGACAAATCAGACAAGGAGACCGAGCGTCCCTGGAATGCGGCCCTGCTGCGCCCGTTTTACACCTAGTCACCAGACAGTGTATGTATCCCGCAAACCCTATGAATGAAAATGCGGTCCCCTTTGAGATGCTCGGGGGCTCCTTGCTAGAAATGTGTTTGTACTTGTTCTCCGGTTATGATTTTCCGGCTCTGGCAACCCCTGGGTTGTGATGAGGGAGTGAAGGAGAGAGAAAACACAATTGTTTTGCGTCCATATATATTGTAATGGTCCTGAAATTTGCTCTACTCACTATACCTTGTACCTCCTGTCAGGAACCCATCCTAGCTTTTTTTCTCTGACATCGCACCACCTTCAAATCCTCCTCTTCGCATCTCTCTCGCAGCCTCCTCTGTGCTGATAGTCTCTTCTCGCTCTTTATTTTTTTAACACAAAAAAGGAAATAAATTCTTCTTACTTTCTTCTCAGAAAATAAATTTCTGTCATTTCAAAATTGAAATTGATTATTTTTGTTTTTAATATCTTCGATTGTTTTCAAAAGATGGCCAAATTTGTCAGCATGCAAATTCTTGGATATGGGATCATAAGCATAAAGTACATTCTACATAAAGGACCTAAAAATGGGAAAATTACATCGAGGTCCACACATTTAGCACAAAGGACCCTAAAATTGAGCAAAGAAAACAGTCGGGTTCGGCTCCTTCTCGAGAGAGGAGTTGATCGAGCCATACTCTTGATACTACTTCCTCTTCGATTGTTTTCAAAATATGGCCAAATCTATCGCCATGGAAATTCGGATACTCGGTCATCAGAATAAAGTATGATGTAGATATGGCCTTGACCTTGTGGTTGTTTGGCTTGAAATCCAAGAATTTTGCATACTGATTGACAACTATGCTTAAATTCGTTTAAATTTCACCACTTACTTTTAGGTTAGCATTTTACATGGTCGGTGGGAGTACATTCTACATCAAAGACCTAAAAAAGGGAAAATTATATCATGGTCCATACATTTAGCACAAAGGACCCTAAATTGAGCAAAGAAAACAGTCAGGTTTGGCTCCTTCTCGAGAGAGCAGCTAATCGAGCCATAATCTTCATACTACTTTCCCTTCGATGGTTTTCACAATATGGCCAAAACTGTCGCCATGCAAATTCTTGGATACTCGATCATCAGAATAAAGTATGATGTAGAGATATGGCCTTGACCTTGTGGTCGTTCAGCTTGAAATCCAAGAATGTTCATACTCGTTGATAAATAAAAGCTGAAATTCATTTATATTTCACCACTTACTTTATGTTAGAGTTTTATACGGTCAATGGGAGTACATTTTACAAAAAGTACCTAAAAAGGGGCACAGTTACATCGAGTTCCATACATTTAGCACAAAGGACCCTAAAATTAAGCAAGGAAAACAGTCGGGTTCTGCTCCTTCTCTAGAGACTAGTTGATTGAGCTATACTCTTCATACTACTTCATTTTCGATTGTTTTCAAAATATGGCCAAATTTGTCGACATGAAAATTCTTGGATATGGGATCATCAGCATAAAGTATGATGTAGATATGGCCTTCACCTTGGTCGTTCATCTTGAAATACAAGAATGGTTCATACTCATTGACAACTAATCTTAAATTCATTTAAGTTTCACCACTTAGTTTTAGGTTAGAACTTTACATAGTAGATCGGAGTATATTTTACATCAGAGACCTCAAAAAAGCAAAAATTACATTGAGGTCCATACATTTATCATAAAGGACCCTAAAAGGAAAAATTTCAGGTTCGGCTCCTTCTCGAGAGATCAGCTGATCTGAGCCAAACTCTTAATACCACTTCCTCTTTGATTGTTTTCATAACATGGCCAGATCTATTGCAAGGCAAATTCTTTGACATGGGATCATCAGCATAAATTATGAGGTTGATATGGCCTTGACCTTGGTTGTTCGACTTGAAATCCAAGAATGTTCATACTCGTTGACAAGTAAGCTTAAAATCGTCTAAATTTCACCACTTACACTTTTAGACCTAAAAAGGGGGAAATGACATAGAGGTCCATACATTTAGCACAAATGACCCTAAAATTAAGCAAGGAAAATAGTCGGGTTTGGCTCCTTCTCGAGAGAGTAGCTGATCAAGCCATACTCTTCATACTACTTCATCTTCGATTGTTTTAAAAATATAGCCAAATTTGTCGGCATGCAAATTCTTGAATATGGGATCATCAACATAAAGAATGATGTAGATATGGCCTTCACCTTGGTCGTTCGTCTTGAAATACAAGAATGGTTCATACTCATTGAAAACTAATCTTAAATTCGTTTGAATTTCACCATTTACTTTTAGGTTACAAATTTACACGGTCGATCGGAGTACATTTTACAGCAGAGACCTCAAAAAAGAAAAAATTACATCGAGGTCCATACAATTAGCACAAAGGACCCTAAAAGGAAAATTTTCTAGTTTGGCTTCTTCTCGAGAGATCCGCTGATCTGAGCCAAACTCTTCATACTACTTCCTATTTGACTGTTTTCAAAATATGGCCAAATCTGTTGCAATGCAAATTCTTTGACATGGGATCATCCGCATAAAGTATGATGTTGATATGGCCTTGACCTTCATCATTCGGCTTGAAATCCAAGAATGTTCATACTCGTTGACAAGTAAGCTTAAAATAATCTAAATTTCACCACCTACACATTTATGTTAGAATTTTACAGGGGTAGTGGAAGTACATTTTACATCAAGGACCTAAAAAAGGGGAAATTACAATGAGGTCCTCACATTTAGCCCCCCTGAAATTAAGCAAGGAAAATATTTAGGTTTGGCTCCTTCTCGAGAGAGCAGTTGATCGTGCCATATATTTCATACTACTTCCTCTTCGATTGTTTTCAAAATATGGCCAAATCTATCGCCATGTGAATTCTTGGATATGGGATCATCAGCATAAAGTATAATGTAGAGATATGATCTTGACCTTGTGGTTGTTTGGCTTGAAATCCAAGAATGTTCATAATCATTAACAACTAAGCTTAAATTCATTTAAATTTCACCACTCACTTTGAGGTTAGCATTTTACACGGTCGGCTGGTGTCCATTTTAAATCAAGGACCTAAAAAGGGGAAAATACATCTAGGTCCATACAATTAGCACAAAGAACCCTAAAATTGAGAAAAGAAAGTAGTCTGGTTGTAACATCCCAAATCTTTAATCAAGGTTATTAAGATCCAAATCACCCAATTTAGGGTTAACAAAAACTTTTTCTCATTTAAATAATTAAGCATGCATATGTGTGTTGCATTAAATAGGAATTGTTTTGAATTGCCATGTTTGTTTGTTTGTTCTAATGGTTGTAAAATGATTCTAAGAAGAATGCCACATCATCTAGATCATTCCCAAGCAAAATCCAAAAAAAAAGAAATCAAATAGAATTAATAAATGGAAATGGTCACTTGGGCCATATTAATCAAATAGGTCACTTTTTGTGTTCCTAGCACTCAAATTCAAATAGAAACAATTATGGATCTTTGAACCCCTTGCTAGTACAAGTATAGATGTACCAAGTCACACCTTGTGATCTTACAAAAACATTCAAACACTAATTTTAAATGACATTTGAAAATAGAATCCATTTCATATGTCTAGATCCCACTTTTTCAAAAACCACTCAAATGAATTCAAGTTGATAATCCCCAGCAACCACACCCTACCAAGCAACAGTGGAGATCACTCAAAAAATTCATTTCAAAATTCAAAACTTTATTTCTTTCGTCCATTTTGTCAAACAGCTTGTGTGCACAAATCAGAGCAAAATCACAAACACTATTGTGAGCAGTGTTCTGGCCAATGTGGTCTCCCATTTTGCAACTAGAACAACCCCAGTGCACCCCTACCCTTTGCTAGCCTGGCTACTCACTGTGCACACGACCAAATGGTCATGGCCACCATGGCTGAGCCCATTGATGACCCTCACCGTCGACAGCACGCCCCTAGCGCCGCTAGCCTCGCCTACAATGTCTAGCACGTCGCCCGTGCTCCACTCCCCCTCAAGGCCAGCCCTAGCTCGAGGACAGAGAGAGGAGAGGCTAGGAACCGCCGTGCTCTGATCGTGTTTGCCTGCCCGATGCCGCCCATAGTTCACGCGCTGTCCCCGCTCAACCCGACCTCGCCTCGCTCCCGCCGCTATCCCACACGATCACCAGTGTCCTAGGAGGCTAACAGACACGCCCGTTTCCTCGACCGTGACCCGTAACTGTCGGCCGCCGCGAACTCATTGTCGATTGAGGAAGTATGCGCGCAGCGACGCTCGTGTCTCCTGACCACTTTGCACTACACGCGCACCTCCGTGGCGACCAACAGGGCACCGCCCACCGCCCACGCCTCTAGCTCAATGTGTTGTCGCCCCCGTCGAGCTCTGCCCATGCCTCTCTGCTGCCGCGCCGAGCCTATATAAGGAAGCCCCTCGACACCATTTCTACACACCATATCCATCGACTCCCCCTCAGAGACCTCCCCGAGCCCCACTAGAGCAAGTCGCCGCCCTTAGCGCCCCAATTTCGCCGGAGTCCGAAGCAGAAGGAGGAGTAGGGCGCCACTGATCCAGGCCATCTCCTGTGATGCTACCGGTACTAGGAGAACCCCCGTCGTCGCCTCGTCCAGCTGCCCGCCTCGCCAAACCTCGCCGGAGCCCCGGTAAGCCTCCCCAGACCCTCACCGACCTTGTTAGGGTTCGTCCCCGTCGTGCACTATTCCTGTGTGGACGATGGCTGTGAGCCATTGATCCAGGATCTAATCCTAGGGCCACCATCCTCCCATACCTATTCGGCAGCCCCTGTCCCACTAACAGGTGGGTCCATCACTTAAGCCAGCCCGGGCGCTGCACGGAGTAAAGTGGGCCGGCCCATTTATTTCCTGCGCAACCCATTAGATTCAAATAAATCCTTTTCTTTTAAGAAGTAAACTAGTTTCTATCCTATAGTTCAAAAATCAATTCAGGGAGTTCTACAAATCCAAATTAAGTGATTCCAATTCGGTTGGAAAGATAATTAAAATCTCTATCCAAGCCCGTTCGATTTAAATCATTTAGAGTTAGATATCTCTCCTAGCAAAATAACAAGACATAAGCGTTTTCACATTCAAACATTTTTCTAAAATAAACCATAATAGCTTTGGAGTTAATTCCAACTCTCAAAAATCACATTTGACTATACCTATCTGAATATGTAATAATATTAAGGTTTGCATGCAGTGACTTTGGACTAGTACCAAAATAATGCTATATAGGCATTTCTAGTCACTTTAAATCATTAAATATTAAACTTAAACTTATTAAAATATGATCCAACATTTAAATTACATTCCCATTTATTAGAATATGTGGTGATGACATGTGTCCACATGATCCCATATTTTAATTGGAGAATATTAAATCTTAGTTAATTTCAATGAGTAGAAATTACTTTTCTCAAATAAAATAAATGAAACTAGATCATTAAACATTGTGATGATACTATATCATCAAATGTGTGCCTTAGAGTGCTAAATAGACTAGTTAAGTATTGTTTGGTGATTGTGTATTCCGTATGTATTTATAGATGATAGTACCGACCAAGTCTTCGAGGAGGAGGAGTTCTACCCCGAGGAAGAAGAAGAAAATTTCAACCACTACACCAACCAAGGCAAGCCATCACTAACAATGCAAGCTATTATTGGCAAGCTAATACTTGAAAGCCATCATTAACAATGCAACCTAACCCTTGCAAGCTAGATGACCTGAGCAAAATGCAATAGGCATGCTTGGTTATACATTTTGACTTATACCTACCCCAAGTTTTACTTACAAGCTTTACTTTCCTTTACCTTACCAAAGCTCTTTACTTTGTTTATAGATAACATAAAGAGTATAAAATTTGACCTATCTAGTTAGACTCAGATGTCATTCTATGGCATGAGATTGATATTAGCATCCCACATTAGTGAACACTCTTAACTTAGTGATTAGAGTTAAACCAAAAACTTGATCACTTTAGATGGGAATACTTGGTGAAAATGACTTGTGAAAACCTTAGAATGATGAGTATATTGAGATGTTTTGACAGGTGTTGAGAAATACAAGTGGTTTATGATGATGAAAATGTTGAGGCATGAGCCTTAGCCCTTTTATGAAAACGGATGGTTTGGTTCGGATGCGATACCATTCCAATTTACCGTACAACCATAATACCTGAATTGGGTAAGGCTTAGCCGGAAGTTTATATGCATTAGTATTAGTTGCCTCACGGGAGAGGTTTGAGCTGAGGCTACCTCTCAATGTTGTCCACCTATGTAGTGCCTAGGGTGGCAGATGGCCATGGCTGGGAGGCCAAACTCATAGGAGAGGTGCTTATACTAGAGTGTGTAAAGGAAAGGTTATGTTTGATTATCTGAATACTAAGTATGATGATTCAGGGTTATCCCTGACAGATGTATCGAATTTTGTGGCGAAAGTGTACCACCTCTATAGAGTGTCAAACTATTCGAATAGCCGCGTCCGCGGTTATGGACAGTTGGAGTGGCCATACTGTTCTGTTGTCAGATGTTTACAAAATGACTTATGAAATGATTTTTGACATGATTTCACCACAACAAAATTGTGACTATGACAACTAAGTTCCCACTTCGGTGATTTCAAACTTTATTTTATCTTTCTTTGTTTCTGAACTCAGCTTAGGTTTCAAACCTAACTTTACAAATAAACTTAGCACTTAGCATTCCTACTAGAACTACCTTAATTGTTAGTGATAGTTTGCGAGTACTTAAAGAGTACTCATGGCTTTTGTCCCTGGCTATTCCCGTGGCCAGACTATGAGGAGGACTGCCCTGAAGGAGGACAGCAGGACGGCTACGACAACTAGGAACATCTCCCATCGTCAGCATTGCCTGTGACCCTGTTAGATGGAGCCCACCGCTACGCTATTTATTCCTCTACTTGTTTGTATTAAGACTGGATCATGAGATCCTTTATTTGTTTACGACCTTCTAATGGTTTGTAATGGATGATGTACTGTGATATCCAATCTGTTATGTCTCACAAAAATGGTAATCCTGGGATTGCGATGTATGGCATAACAGGCATCTGGGATTAAACATCCGGGTGTTGACAAGTTGGTATCAAAGCCAGGTTGACCATAGGAGACCCTGGTTATAATGGATGTCCAAACACAAAATTAGTTTCAAAAACCAAGAAGTGAGTATATTTGAAAACCTATTTCCTCTCTTACCCTTGGGATTCTTTCTCTCAAAAAAATACATGTTCCTAAAAAATTCTTACATTACTACATAAAATGTGACATACTTGATCACTTCACTAACTTTCTCATCGTAAACTCTTATAGATGGAAGTTCAGTACAACAAGTTCTACCAGTTTGGCAACGGAGGCCAACTGATCTTCGAGAGGGATCTTGATGCACTGTATGAGTACTTGGAGTGTCCGCATCCAGAATTCCTTGGACCTCAACTCAATGGACCCCCAGAAGGAGATTTACAATGGCTAGTAGTTGATGATCTTCGAGGCAAGTTAGAAGCACCAATATCCGAGAGGATTCAGTTCACCGTGAGAGAGAACAACTAGCTAGATGGAATAGCCAGGGCAATGCATGAAGCTCTCGCTCGTCTCTGCGCATAGAATGTCAACTTGATCCAGGGAACCCGCTTTGCTCACTATGCATGGCGTGATTCTGTGGGAATGCCTCTGGAGATGCCAAGTCACCCGGAGTTGAAGCGTCAAGTGGAGAAGCTTGACTTCCTGTTGTACGACAGATAGAAGGAATTAGACAATGCTCGGCAGTTCGCCAACCACAACCTTGCCATTGCCGCCCAAAAGGCCCAGACTTTCTCATTGCTCGTCAAGGATCGTCAGTCACTTCGCCGTCAACGCGCAAAGAAGGATCGCACCATCGACTGTCTTCGCAAGAAGGTGGCCGTCCTCGAGAAGACCATCAAGGAGCAAGAAGCACTTGCCGCAAAAGAAGAAGAGCAGGAAGGTGAAAACATCCAAGGGGATATTGACTCGTACCTCAGCAATGATGATGACTACCTGGAGGATGATGCAATGGACTTCTACACCGACGATGATGACTCTGACTTCATCGATGATGAGTAGATGCACTAGAGCACTATCGTAGGAGTGAGAAGTATCAGTCCCATTGTATCTTAGCTTGCAGAATGGTTCTTAAAACCATATGTTTTCCTTTTGTTGTGGTGTGTGTGAGTTTGTATCGTGTGCTTGGCTTGAATGAATGAAAAGAAGTTAGTTGCAAAACCTAAGTCAATCTCAATGTTTTAGCTTTGAAACCAAAACCATGAACCTTAGAACATTCCCTCTTACCCCATTATCTATCTCAATCTTCAGATGACTCGTGGAAACCAAGGACGTAGCAGCTCATCGCAGGACCCAATGCTGCAAATTCTGCAGACGCTCATTGCAGACCGTGAAGCTAGTAGGGTAGAGCACCAAGCAAATCTAGCCACCCTTCAGCAGATCGGCCAGATGGCTCACAACAATCAGAACCATGGAAATAAGGATCATCATGGATCCAAACTCATAAACTTCTAGAATACCAATCCCCCTCTCTTTAGCCAGTCTGAAAACCCACTGGATGTTGATGATTGGTTGTAGACCATGGAGAACAACTTAGAAATCGCTGGAGTGGATGCCAATGAGAAAGTTCTGTTTGCCACCCACTATCTTGCCGGAGATGCAAGATAATGGTGGAACAACACCCGCACAATGAACCATGTTCAAGTGATGACATGGGAAGCCTTCAAAGTCAAGTTTAGTAGAACCCATGTGCTGCAGGGTCTAGTCACCAGAATGAGAGATGAATTCAGAGAGCTAAAGCAAGGCAGAATGACTGTAGTGGAGTACCGTGACAGATTCTTGTCCCTCGCCAGGTATGCACCTGATGAGATCAACACGGAGGCCAAGAAGAAGGAGAGATTCCTGAATGGACTACATGATGAGATGCAGACTATACTCGTCAACATCTGTTTCGAAGATCTCGAAGAGCTAGTCGACTCTGCCATTCAGACGGAAGGGAAGATCAATCAAGCAAGCGACAACCGCAAACGTCGTATGATGCACCAAGCTGGATCCAACAGTCACTAGAAGTACCGTCCCAACCCGTCTGCAGGATATGCCCCGCGGAACAATCGACCCACAATGTCTGGCACCAGCTACCCCAACCGTAGCGGAGGAAATGTGAAGTCCGGAGGAAACAACAACAACCATCCCGGCAACTCCAGCAATTTCAATCGTGCACCGCCCAAGTTCAACAACAACAACAACACTGCACCCAGAACTGGAAGCAATGTTGTGCCCGTGGTAGCAAAAGACAAGTCTTAGATTACTTGTTTTGAGTGTGGAGTGAAGGGTCACTACTCCAATGAGTGTCCCAAGAAGATTGCCGCCACTGCCAATGTGAATGCCCGAGCTCAACAGCAGCATCGTGTTCAGCCCGGAAGAAGATTTGCCCTAGGGAACCCTCACAACCGCAACAGCCGTCTCTTCCACATGAACGCCGAAGAAGCCTAGGAAGCACCAGATGTAGTGCTGGGTATGTTTTCCGTCAACTCAGTTTTAGAAAGAGTTTTGTTTGATTCTGGAGCATCACACTCATTTGTCACCGAAGAATTTGCATGCACTAGTAAGATTCATCCAACCAACTTGAAGCATGTCATGATAGTTCAAATATCTGGTTCAACTACAAAAGCTAGAAAAATTTGCAAAGCTATACCTATCAGAATACATGGGATAGATTTTTATGCCAACCTAATAGTACTGGGAACCAAAGGTTTGGAAGTAGTACTAGGAATGGATTGGAGGTCGAAGCATAAATGATTGATAGATTGTTCCAAGAAAGTCATCACCATGACCAGTAGCTCTGTAGTATCAGTAGAGCATATATCTAAAACCTTGCCCCATCAATTCAAGTGCAACAAGAGTCTAGCCCTGCCCACCATAGACCAAGTCAGAGTAGTTTGTGAATACCCCGACGTATTCCTAGATGAATTGCCCGGTATGCTCCCGGATAGGGATATTGAGTTCATTATTGAACTAATCCTCGGAACCGGACCCATAGCTCAGAGACCCTATAGCATGAACCCATCATAGTTAGTAGAGTTGAAGAAGCAATTGGATGCTATGTTGGCAACATGATTCAACCAAGCGCATCGCCATGGAGATCGCCCGTATTGTTCATCGACAAGAAAGATGGAGGCAACCGTTTGTGCACATATTACATGAAGCTTAATGACGTCACCATAAAAAACAAGTACCCATTGCCCAAGATAGAGGATCTATTTGATCAGTTGATTGGTGCCAGAGTGTTCTCTAAGATCGATCTTAGGACTGGTTATGACCAACTTAAGATTCGTGCAACGGATATTCCAAAGACCGCCTTTACCACCAGATATGGATTATATGAGTATACGGTCATGTCTTTTCGATTAACCAATGCCCCTGCTTATTCCATGAATCTCATGAATAAGATCTTTATGAATTTTCTAGATAAGTTTTTCATTGTGTTTATGGACAATATCCTTATCTACTCCAAGTCAGAAGAAGAGCATGAGAAACATCTGAGAATCATCCCTGAAACCCTTAGAGTGCAGCAGTTGTATGCCAAGTTTAGCAAATGTGAATTTTGGCTAAAAGAAGTAGGAATCCTCGAACATATTATGTCTACAGGAGGAGTCGCTGTTGATCCCGCCAAGATCAAAGATATTGTAGAATGGGAAGCTCCAACCACTCAAACCCAAGTCCATGCATTTCTCGGATTAGTGGGATATTACCGCAAGTTCGTAGAAGGATTTTCGAGCATCACAAGACCCATGACCCAATTGTTGAATAAGGACAAGAAGTTTGAATGGACCGACAAATGTGAAGCAAGTTTCCAAGTGCTCAAGAAGAGATTGATTTCAGCCCCAATATTGATTATGCCAGATATCAAGAAGCCATTTGATGTGTATTGTGATGCATCCAAGATTAGTCTCAGATGTGTATTGATGCAAGAAGGAAAACTCATCACATATCTGTCTCGACAACTGAAGCAGCATAAGTAGAACTACCCTACCCATGATCTTGAGTTAGCAGCCGTAGTTTTGGCACTGAAGACATGGCATCATTACCTTATGGGTAATCGCTGTGAGATTTACTCACATCACAAAAGCTTGAAGTATATTTTCACTCAGAAGGAGCTGAATATGAGGCAAAGGAGATGGATAGAGTAGATCAAGGATTATGACCTTGACATTCACTATCACCCCGGCAAAGCCAATGTGGTAGCGGATCCTCTTAGCAGATTGCCTTGTAGGTTAAACACCATGATCAAGGAGAAGCAACCAAGTTTTCATGAGGAGTTGGAGCAGTTTAGAACTGAGCTAGTTAGCAAAGGATTTTTAGCTAGCGTCGAAATTCAACCCACTTTGATTAGCCAAATCAAGGAAGCCCAGAAGGGAAATGCAAGTATCGACGGAATCAAGCGTCATATTGGTACATAAAAGGTACCTGGATTCACCGAAGACGAAGAAGGAGTTATGTGGTACAAAGGACGTATCTGTGTGCCAGCAGATTCGGATCTTAAGCTAATTATCATGCAAGAAGCTCACAATACTCTTTATTCTATCCACCCCCGGAGGAACGAAGATGTATCAGGATTTGAAGGACCAATTTTGGTGGCACAAGATGAAGAGAGAAATTGGAAGCTATATCGCCATGTGTGATATCTATCAGAGAGTCAAAGCGGAACATCAGAGACCCACAGGACTATTGCAACCATTGCAGATTCCGGAATGGAAATGGGATTCTGTTGGAATAGACTTTATCACTGGTTTTCCTACTTCTAGTAGGGGAAATGACTCAATCTAGGTCATCGTTGATAGAATGTCCAAGGTAGCTCATTTTATACCTGTCAAGACAACCTACCAGAGTTCGAAGCTAGCAGAGTTGTACATTGCTAGAATCGTTAGTTTGCATGGAACCCCCAAGACCATAGTATTGGATCGAGGAACCCAATTTACCTCAAGATTTTGGTAGAAAGTCCAAGAAGGATTAGGAACCAAGTTGAATTTCAGCACAGCTTATCACCCGCAAACCGGTGGACAGACTGAAAGAGTCAACCAGATCTTAGAAGATATGTTGAGAGCTTGTGTGTTAGAGTTTGAATCAAAATGGGAAGATTGTCTGCCTTTCGCAGAATTCTCATACAACAACAGTTATCAAGCCAGTTTGCAAATAGCCCCATTTGAGTTCCTATATGGAAGAAAGTGTCGTACCCCTTTGAATTGGTCGCAAGTAGGAGAGAGTCAGATTTTCGGACCTGACATCCTACGAGAAGCCGAAGAGAAGGTTCACAAAGTCTGTGAGCACCTCAAGACCGCTCAATCTAGACAAAAGAGTTATGCTGACAAGAGAAGGAGAGATCTGACTTTCAATGTCGCAGATTTTGTGTATCTCAAATTGTCGCCATTGACGAGAACCAACGTTTTAGTCTGAAAGGAAAGTTAGCCCCCAGATATATTGGACCCTTCAAGATTCCGAATCGCCGTGGAGAAGTATCTTATCAACTAGAACTGCCTGAGGAGATGTCAGCCATCCACAATGTGTTCCATATCTCGTTACTTCGCAAATGCTTAGAAGTGCCGGAGAAGACATAAGTTTTCAAGAACATCGATCTCCAAGCCATTGATATCAACAAGGATCCGACGTATCGTGAAGTGCCCATCCGTATCTTGGAGGAATCATACAGAACCACCAAGACCCGGAGTATCAAATTTTTCAAGATTCAATCGAGCAACCATACAGAAGAAGAAGCCACTTGGGAGCGAGAAGATTACATTAGGATAGAGTTTCCAGATCTCTTTAGTTCCTAGTTTTCTTTCTTAAATTTCGGGACGAGATTTTGTTTAAGGGGGGAAGATTTGTAACATCCCAAATCTTTAATCAAGGTTATTAAGATCCAAATCACCTAGTTTAGGGTTAACAAAAACTTTTTCTCATTTAAATAATTAAGCATGCATATGTATGTTGCATTAAATAGGAATTATTTTGAATTGCCATGTTTGTTTGTTCTAATGGTTGTAAAATGATTCTAAGATGAATGCCACATCATCTAGATCATTCCCAAGAAAAATCCAAAGAAAAAGAAATCAAATAGAATTAATAAATGGAAATGGTCACTTCAGCCATTTTAATCAACTAGCTCACTTCAGCCATTCAAATAGGTCACTTTTTGTCTTCCTAGCACTCAAATTCAAACAGAAACAATTATGGATCTTTGCACCCCTTGCTAGTACAAGAAAAGATGTACCAATGCCCACCTTGTGATCTTACAAAAACATTCAAACACTAATTTTAAATGACATTTGAAAATAGAATCCATTTCATATATCTAGATCCCACTTTTTCAAAAACCACTCAAATGAATTCAAGTTGATAATCCCCAACAACCACACCCTACCAAGCAACAGTGGAGATCACTCAAAAAATTATTTCAAAATTCAAAACTTTGTTTCTTTTGGCCATTTTGTCAAACACCTTGTGTGCAAAAATCTGAGCAAAATCACAAACACTATTGTGAGCTGTGTTCTGGCCAATGTGGTCTCCCATTTTGCAACCAGAGCAACCCCAGTGCACCCCGTACCCTTTGATAGCCCGACCACTCACTGTGCATGACCAAATGGTCATGGCCACCATGGTCGAGCCCATTGATGACCCTCACCGTCGACAGCACGCCCCTAGCACCGCCAGCCTCGCCTGCCATGTCCAGCACGTCGCCCGTGCTCCACTCCCCCCTCTAGGCCAGCCCTAGCTCAAGGATAGAGAGAGGAGAGGCCAGGAACCGTCGCGCCCGGACTATGTCTGCCATGCCGACGCTGCCCGCATTTCACGCGCTGTCCCCGCTCAACCCGACCTCGCCTCGCTCCTGCCGCTAGCCCACACGACCACCAGTGTCCCAGGAGGCTAACAGACACGCCCGTTTCCTCGACCGTGACCCGTAACCGCCGGCTGCCGCGAAACTCACCGTCGACCGAGGCAGCGTGCGCGTAGCGACGCTCGCGTCTCCCGACCACTTTGCACTGCACGCGCCCCTTCGTGACGACCGCGAGGGCACCGCCCACCGTCCTAGCCCACTGCCCACGCCTCTAGCTCGCTGTGTCGCCGCCCCCATCGAGCTCTGCCCATGCATCTCTGCTGCCTCGCCAAGCCTATATAAGGAAGCCCCCTGGCACCATTTCTTCACACCATCTCCATCCACTCCCCCTATGACCTCCGAGAGGCCCACTGGAGCAAGCCGCCGCCCATAGCGCCACAATTTCGCCGGAGACCAAAGCACAAGGAGGAGAAGGGCGCCACTGATCCAGGCCATCACCCGGGACACCGCCGGTACTAGGAGAACCGCCGTCGATGCCTCCTCTAGTTGCCCGCCTCGCCAACCCTCGCCGGAGCCCCAGCAAGCCTCCCCAGACCCTCACCGGCCGTGTTAGGGTTCCTCCCCATTGTGCACTGTTCCGGTGTGGACGATGGATGTGATCCGTTGATCTAGGAACTAATCCTATGGCTTGCATCCTCCTATACCTCTTCGGCAACCCTTGTCCCACTAACAGATGGGGCCATCACTTAAGCCAGCCAGGACGCTGCGCGGAGTAAAGTGGGCCGGCCCATTTATTTCCTATCACTTAAGACAATTTAAATCTCTATCCAAGCCTGTTGGATTTAAATCATTTAGAGTTAGAGATCTCTCCTAGCAAAAATAACAAGACAAAAGCATTTTCACATTCAAACATTTTTCTAAAATCAACCATAATAGCTTTGGAGTTAATTCCAACTCTCAAAAATCACATTTGACTATACCTATCGGAATATGTAATAATATTAAGGTTTGGACTAGTACCAAAATAATGCTATATAGGCATTTCTAGTCACATTAAATCATTAAATATTAAACTTAAACTTATTAAAATTTCATCCAACATTTAAATCACACTCCCATGTATTAGAATATGTGGTGATGACATGTGTCCACATGATCCCATATTTTAATTGGAGAATATTAAATCTTAGTTAATTTCAATGAGTAGAAATTACTTATCTCAAATAAAATAAATGAAACTAGTTCATTAAACATTGTGATGTTTGTGATGATACTAGATCATCAAATGTGTACCTTAGAGTGATAAATAGACTAGTTAAGTATTGTTTGGTGATTGTGTATTCTGTATGTATCTATAGACGATAGTACCGACCAAGTCTTCGAGGAGTAGGAATTCTACCCCGAGGAAGAAGAAGAAAATTTCAACCACTACACCAACCAAGGCAAGCCATCACTAACAATGCAAGCTATTGTTGGCAAGCTAATACTTGAAAGGCATCATTAACAATGCAAACTAACCCTTCCAAGCTAGATGACCTGAGCAAAATGCAATAGGCATGCTTGGTTATACATTTTGACTTATACCTACCCCAAGTTTTACTTACAAGCTTTACTTTCCTTTACCTTACCAAAGCTCTTTACTTTGTTTATAGATAACATAAAGAGTATAAAACTTGACCTATCTAGTTAGACTTACATGTCATTATATGGCATGAGATTGATATTAGCATCCCACATTAGTGAACACTCTTAACTCAGTGATTAGAGTTAAACCAAAAACATGACCGCGTTTTGAAAACAATCAAAGAGGCCATGACTCACTTTGTTTTCATATTTTCCCTGTGTTTCGAAATTAATTTCACACCTTGCGAAAATATATTCAATGGACCCACCAGACAGTCAATGTATCGAGAATGAGTGAGAGTTTGGAATGATTCAACTTCTAGCTAAGAATATTCATGCCTAGAAATTTTACCATGTTTTGAAAGCAATCAAAGAGGTTATGACTCACCGTGTTTTGAAATTTTGGATATGTTTCGAAATTAACTTCACACCTTGCAAAAATTTGTTCAGTAGATCCACCAGGTAGTCAATGTATTGAGAGTGAGAGTTTGGAAAGACTGCAGTTCTTGCTAAGCGTATGCATGCCTACAAATTTGAACGTGTTTTGAAAACAATCAAAGAGACTATGACTCACCATGTTCTGAAATTTTGGCTATGTTTCGAAATTAACTTCACACCTTGCAAAAATATGTTCAGTGGAACCACCAGGTAGAAAATGTATCGAGAAAGAGTGAGAGTTAGGAAAGATTCAAGTTCTTGTTAAGAATATGTATGCCTAGAAATTTGACCGTGTTTTGAAAACAATCAAAGAAACTACGACTCACCATGTTTTGAAATTATGGCTGTGTTTCAAAATTAACTTCACACCTTGTGATAATCTGTTCATTGGACCCACTAGGCAGTCAATGTATCGAGAACGAGTGAGAGTTTGGTAAGATTCAACTTCTTGCTAAGCATATGCATGCCTAGAAATTTGACCGCGTTTTAATAACAATCAAAGAGGCTATGACTCACCGTGTTTTGACGTTTTGGCTATGTTTCGAAATTAACTTCACACCTTGCAAAAATCTGTTTAGTGAACCCACTAGGCAGTTAATGTGTCAAGAACGAGTGAGACGTTCTAAAGATTCAACTTCTTGCTAAGAATATGCATGCCTAGAAATTTGACCGTGTTTTCAAAACAATCAAAGAGGTTATGACTCACCGGGTTTTGAAATTTTGGCTGTGTTTCGAAATTAACATCACACCTGGCGATACTCTGTTTAGTGGACCCACCTGGAAGTTAATGTATGTAGAACGAGTGAGTGTTTTGCAAGATTCAAATTCTTCGTAAGAATGTGCATACCTAGAAATTTTACCATGTTTTGAAAACAATCAAAGAGGCTATGACTCACCATGTTTTGAAATTTTGGCTGTGTTTCGAAATTAACTTCACACCTTTGCGGTAATCTATTCGGTGGACCCACCAGGTAGTCAATGTGTTGAGAACGAGTGAGAATTTGGAAAGATTCAACTTCTTGCTAATAATATGCATGCCTAGAAATTTGAACGTGTTTTGGAAACAATCAAAGAGGCTATGACTCACTGTATTTTGAAATTTTGGCTATGTTTCGAAATTAACTTCACACCTTGCGATAATATATTCAGTGAACCCACTAGGCAGTCAATGTATTGAGAACGAGTGAGAGTTTGGCAAGATTCAACATTTTGCTAAGAATATGCATGCCAAGAAATTTGACTGTGTTTTGAAAACAATCAAAGAGGCTATGACTCACCATGTTTTGAAATTTTGGTTGTGGTTCGAAATTAACTTCACACCTTGCGATAATCTGTTCAGTGGACACACCAGGCAGTCAATGTATTGAGAACAAGTGAGAGTTTGGAAAGTATCAACTTATTGCTAATAATATGCATGCCTAGAATTTTGACCGTGTTTTGAAAACAATCAAAGAGGCTATGACTCACCATGTTTTGAATTTTTGGGAGTGTTTCGAAATTAACTTCACACCTTGCGAAAATATGTTAAGTGGACCCACCATGCAGTCAATATATGGAGAATAGTGAGAGTTTGGTAAGATTCAACTTCTTGCTAAGAATATGATGCCTAATAATTTTACCGTGTTTTGAAAGCAATCAAAGATACTAGGACTCACCGTGTTTACAAACTAACTTCGCACCTTGTGAAAATCGGTTCAAAGGTACCAACGACCATTCAATGTATCAAGAATGAGTGACAGTTTGGAAAGATTCAACTTGTTGCTAAGTATATTCATGCCTAGAAATTTGACCGTGTTTTGAAAACAATCAGAGAGACTATGACTCACCATGTTTTGAAATTTTGTGTGTGTTTCAAAATTAACTTCACACCTTGCGACAATCTATTAAGTGGACCCACCAGGTAGTCAATGTATCAAGAACGAGTGAGATTATTTCAAGATTCAACTTCTTCCTAAGAATATGCATGCCTAGAATTTTGACCGTGTTTTGACAACGAAGAGGGTATGATTCACCGTGTTTTGAAATTTTGGCTGTGGTTCAAAATTAACTTCACACCTTGCGATAATCTGTTGAGTGGACCCACCAGGCAGTCAATATGTCGAGAACGAGTGAGAGTTTGGAAAGATTAACCTACTTGCTAAGAATATGAATGCCTAGAAATTTGACCATGCTTTGAAAACAATCAAAGCGACTATGACTCACCGTGTTTTCAATAATTTCCCTGTGTTTCGAAATTAACTTCACACCTTGCAAAAATATGTTTAGTGGACCCACCAGGTAGTAAATGTATCGAGAACGAGTGAGATTTTGGAAAGATTCAACTTCTTATTAAGAATATGCATGCCTAGAAATTTCACCGTGTTTTGAAAACAATCAAAGAAACTACGACTCACCTTGTTTTGAAATTTTGGCTGTGTTTCGAGATTAACTTCACACCTTGTGATAATCTGTTCAGTGGACCCACTAGGTAGTCAATGTATCGAGAACGAGTGAGAGTTTGGTAAGATTCAACTTCTTGCTAAGAATACGCATGCCTAGAAATTTGACCATGTTTTAATAACAATCAAAGAGGTAATGACTCACCGTGTTTTGACATTTTGGATATGTTTCGAAATTAACTCCACACGTTGCGAAAATTTGTTCAGTGAACCCACTAGGCAGTTAATGTATCAAGAACTAGTAAGAGGTTCTAAAGATTCAACTTCTTGCTAAGAATATGTGTGCCTAGAAATTTGACTGTGTTCTCAAAACAATCAAAGAGTTTATGACTCAGCGTGTTTTGAAATTTTGGCTGTGTGTCGAAATTAACTTCACACCTGGTGATATTCTGTTCAGTGGACCCACCTAGCAGTCAATGTATGTAGAACGAGTGAGTGTTTTGCAAGATTCAACTTCTTCGTAAGAATATGCATGCCTAGAAATTTTACCGTGTTTTGAAAACAATCAAAGAGGCTATGACTCACCATATTTTGAAATTTTGGCTGTGTTTCGAAATTAACTTCACACCTTTGCGGTAATCTATTCGGTGGACCCACCAGGTAGTTAATGTATTGAGAACGAGTGAGAATTTTGAAAGATTCAACTTCTTGCTAATAATATGCATGCCTAGAAATTTGACCGTGTTTTGGAAACAATCAAAGAGGCTATGACTCACTGTGTTTTGAAATTTTGGCTATGTTTCGAAATTAACTTAACACCTTGCGATAATCTATTCGGTGAACCCACTAGGCAGTAAATGTATTGAGAATGAGTGAGAGTTTGGCAAGATTCAACATTTTGCTAAGAATATGCATGCCAAGAAATTTGACTGTGTTTTGAAAACAATCAAAGAGGCTATGACTCACCATGTTTTGAAATTTTGGTTGTGGTTCGAAATTAACTTCACACCTTGCGATAATCTGTTCAGTGGACACACCAGGCAGTCAATGTATTGAGAACAAGTGAGATTTCGGAAAGTATCAACTTATTGCTAATAATATGCATGCCTAGAATTTTGACCGTGTTTTGAAAACAATCAAAGAGGCTATGACTCACCATGTTTTGAATTTTTGGGAGTGTTTCGAAATTAACTTCACACCTTGCGAAAATATGTTAAGTGGACCCACCATGCAGTCAATATATCGAGAATGAGTGAGAGTTTGGTAAGATTCAACTTCTTGCTAAGAATATGATGCCTAATAATTTTACCGTGTTTTGAAAGCAATCAAAGATACTAGGACTCACCGTGTTTACAAACTAACTTCGCACCTTGTGAAAATCGGTTCAAAGGTACCAACGAGCATTCAATGTATCAAGAATGAGTGACAGTTTGGAAAGATTCAACTTCTTGCTAAGTATATTCATGCCTAGAAATTTGACCGTGTTTTGAAAACAATCAGAGAGACTATGACTCACCATGTTTTGAAATTTTGTGTGTGTTTCAAAATTTACTTCACACCTTGCGACAATCTATTAAGTGGACCCACCAGGTAGTCAATGTATCAAGAACGAGTGAGATTATTTCAAGATTCAACTTCTTCCAAAGAATATGCATGCCTAGAATTTTGACCGTGTTTTGACAACGAAGAGGGTATGATTCACCGTGTTTTGAAATTTTGGCTGTGGTTCAAAATTAACTTCACACCTTGCGATAATCTGTTGAGTGGACCCACCAGGCAGTCAATATGTCGAGAACGAGTGAGAGTTTGGAAAGATTAAACTACTTGCTAAGAATATGAATGCCTAGAAATTTGACCATGCTTTGAAAACAATCAAAGCGACTATGACTCACCGTGTTTTCAATAATTTCCCTGTGTTTCGAAATTAACTTCACACCTTGCAAAAATATGTTTAGTGGACCCACCAGGTAGTAAATGTATCGAGAACGAGTGAGAGTTTGGAAAGATTCAACTTCTTATTAAGAATATGCATGCCTAGAAATTTCACCGTGTTTTGAAAACAATCAAAGAAACTACGACTCACCTTGTTTTGAAATTTTGGCTGTGTTTCGAGATTAACTTCACACCTTGTGATAATCTGTTCAGTGGACCCACTAGGTAGTCAATGTATCGAGAACGAGTGAGAGTTTGGTAAGATTCAACTTCTTGCTAAGAATATGCATGCCTAGAAATTTGACCATGTTTTAATAACAATCAAATAGGTAATGACTCACCGTGTTTTGACATTTTGGATATGTTTCGAAATTAACTTCACACCTTGCGAAAATTTGTTCAGTGAACCCACTAGGCAGTTAATGTATCAAGAACGAGTAAGAGGTTCTAAAGATTCAACTTCTTGCTAAGAATATGCGTGCCTAGAAATTTGACTGTGTTCTCAAAACAATTAAAGAGGTTATGACTCAGCGTGTTTTGAAATTTTGGCTGTGTGTCGAAATTAACTTCACACCTGGCGATATTCTGTTCAGTGGACCCACCTAGCAGTCAATGTATGTAGAACGAGTGAGAGTTTTGCAAGATTCAACTTCTTCCTAAGAATATACATGCCTAGAAATTTTACCGTGTTTTGAAAACAATCTAAGAGACTATGACTCACCGTGTTTTGAAATTTTGGCTGTGTTTCGAAATTAACTTCACACCTTTGCAATAGTCTATTCGGTGGACCCACCAGGTAGTCAATGTATTGAGAACGAGTGAGAATTTGGAAAGATTGAACTTCTTGCTAATAATATGCATGACTAGAAATTTGACCATGTTTTGAGAACAATCAAAGAAGCTATGAGTCACTGTGTTTTGAATTTTTGGCCATGTTTCAAAATTAACTTCACACCTTGCGATAATCTGTTCAGTGAACCCACTAGGTAGTCAATGTATTCAGAACGAGTGAGAGTTTGGCAAGATTCAACTTATTGCTAAGAATATGCATGCCAAGAAATTTGGCTGTGTTTTGAAAACAATCAAAGAGGCTATGACTCACCATGTTTTGAAATTTTGGTTGTGGTTCGAAATTAACTTCACACCTTGCGATAATCTGTTTAGTGGACACACCAGGTACTCAATGTATTGAGAACGAGTGGGAGTTTGGAAAGTATCAACTTATTGCTAATAATATGCATGCCTAGAATTTTGACCGTGTTTTGAAAACAATCAAAGAGGCTATGACTCACCATGTTTTGAATTTTTGGGAGTGTTTCAAATTAACTTCACACCTTGCGAAAATCTGTTAAGTGGACCCACCATGTAGTCAATATATCAAGAACGAGTGAGAGTTTGGTAAGATTCAAATTCTTGTTAAGAATATGCATGCCTAATAATTTTACCGTGTTTTGAAAGCAATCAAAGAGACTAGGACTCACCGTGTTTTGAAATTCTGGCTGTGTTTCAAAACTAACTTCGCACCTTGCGAAAATCTGTTCAAAGGTACCAACAAGCAGTCAATGTATCAAGAATGAGTGACAGTTTGGAAGGATTCAACTTCTTACTAAGTATATGCATGCCTAGAAATTTGACCGTGTTTAGAAAACAATCAGAGAGACTATGAGTCACCATGTTTTGAAATTTTACATGTGTTTCAAAATTAACTTCACACCTTGTGACAGTCTATTCAGTGGACCCACCAGGTAGGCAATGTATCGAGAACAAGTGAGATTATTTTAAGATTCAACTTCTTCCTAAGAATATGCATGCCTAGAAATTTGACCTTGTTTTGACAACGAAGAGGTTGTGACTCACCGTGTTTTGAAATTTTGCCTGTGTTTCAAAATTAACTTCACACCTTGCGATAATCTATTCAATGGACCCACCAGGCAGGCAATATGTCGAGAACGAGTGAGAGTTTGGAAAGATTAAACTACTTGCTAAGAATATGCATGCCTAGAAATTTGACCGTGTTTTGAAAATAATCAAAGAGACTATGACTCGCCGTGTTTTCAAAAAATTTCCTGTGTTTAAAAAATAACTTCACACCTTGCGAAAATATGTTCAATGGACCCACCAGGCAGTCAATGTATCGAGAAGAAGTGAGAGGTTAGAAAGATTCAACTTCTTGCTAAGAATACGCATGCCTAGAAATTTGACCATGTTTTCCAAACAATCAAAGAAACTACGACTCACTGTGTTTTGAAATTTTAGCTATGTTTCGAAATTAACTCTGCGCCTTGCGAAAATCTATTCAATGTACCCAACAAGTAGTCAATGTCTCGAAAACGAGTGAGAGTTTGGAAATATTCAACTTCTTGCTAAGCATATGCACGCATAGAAATTAGACCGTGTTTTGAAAACAATCAAAGAGACTATGACTCACCATGTCTTGAAATTTTGCCTGTTTTTCGAAATTAACTTCGCACCTTGCAAAAATCTGTTCAATGGACCCATCACCATTTAGTTAATGTATTGAGAACGAGTGGTAGTTTGGAAAGATTCACACTTCTTGATAAGAATATGCATGCCTAGAAATTTGACCGTGTTTTTAAAACAATCAAAGAGACTGTGACTCACCATGTTTTGAAATTTGGGCCATGTTTTGAAATTAACTTCAAACCTTGTGACAATCTATTCAATGGACCCACCAGGCAGTTAATGTATCGAGAACAAGTGATTGTTTGGAAAGGTTCACACTTCTTGCTGAGAATATGCATGCCTCGAAATTTGATCGTGTTTTGAAAACAATCAAAGAGACTATGACTCACCGTTTTTTGAAATTTTGGATTTGTTTCAAAATTATGTTCACACCTTGAGACAATATATGCTTAATATACATTTTTTCGTTTTGTTCCAGAATTTTCTTAAATTCTAATTAAAAGGAATGGTTTTTGTAGCTATCGTACCGAATGAACCGGTGGTCTGATCAACAAACCAATGAACCAGTCGCCTCACTGGTTCACTCACCTATCCGGATTTTAAAACTATGGGTCTAGAGAAATGAGGGGATATTCTCTCCCTAGTACTAATATGTTGGAGGAGTGTGTTTTGAGGTTTGTGGATAGCATTTATTATGTTGAAGACTATCAATATAATCTTCTAGATGCTAGAATGGATAAGAAAATCCAGCTGCTAGAGATGTTCAGATCCACGAGTCTTGATCCAACGGTCAACATTTAAAGTAATTCGTACACTATATAATGGTAAGAATAAGATATACTAATATACATGTGTGTGCAAATTGTTGGCTCATTCAATATCACCAAGTAGTAGTAGGAATGTATTTTATGTTAAGAAAATGACATCAAATATGGTTGTGAATGCCACAAACCAATTATTTGTACAAAGAGGACTCATTCCTAGAAACTTGAATAGTTCGTCCTACTTCTATTGAGCTAGAGATACAAGAAAATTTACCCCAAATCTTCAGAAGAGAAGAATAAATGTAGGAGAAACAAAGTGGAGGAAAAATAAATGGGAGGCATCGTGAGAATAGTGAAGAGGAGTAGGCGATGTCAGGGCCAAGCTATGATGGGCTTCTGACCTGAGGTATAGGGTACAATGAGTAGTAGTACTAGTAAATTTCATGATCTTTACTATATATGCACGCAAAATCATTTGTGTTTTCTCTCTCCTTCGTTGCCTCCCATCACCATCTTTCCTCCCCTCTCCCCACGTGCACCGGCCCCACTGATCTCTCCCTTGTCCACCACTTGGCGACTGTGCATGTGTGCCGTGTACGTCGGCTCTTTGTCTGTCCTATGTCTTGTGTGTTTCTCAGATACATTGCTATACATTGGAAGGAAGCATTTTGGATCTTGTCGGCATTTTAAAGTAGGAGTACTAAGTACTAGTACTCACCAATCCGTGTATTTTTTGACAAATTTGCCGGGATTCGAGAACTATTTCCGAGTCTAACCCCTATGAGGAACTAATTGAGAATCTGACCCCTTGGGTCGGTGCTATTTTAAACAGAGCTAGAGTTATATAGGTCAGCGCCGACATGTGACAATAGGGAGCAACCTAGGGAGGTCGGCGCCGTGTCACATGGAGCCGATGTCGACGCTGTTTTAAATGGAGTCGACCTCATTCAGTTAGGTTTTCTGATGTGTTTGCGCCGATCTGTACAACTTCGGCTCCATTTAAATTAGCGCCGACCCCAGTGTCAGATTCGGAATTAGTCCTCATAGGGGTTAGACCCGGAATTAGTTCTCGAAACTGGGCATATTTTCAAAAATACCCATTCTGTATTAGTAGTAGCAAATCAAACGTTCAAACTTTTCTAGTTTCGAAATTAATTCGACACCTCGCGATAATCTGTTCAGTGGACCCACCAGGCAGTCGATGTATCGAGAACTAGGGAGAGTTTGGAAAGATTCAACTTCTTGCTAAGAACATGCATGCCTTGAAATTTGACCATGTTGTGAAAACAATCAAAGATACTATGACTCACCGTGTTTTGAAAATTTTGGCTGTGTTTGAAAATTAACTTCACACCTTGCGATAATCTATTCAATGGACCCACCAAGCAGTCAATGTATCGAGAATGAGTGCGAGTTTGGAAAGATTCAACTTCTTGCTAAGAATATGCATACCTAGAAATTTGACCGTGTTTTGAAAACAATCAAAGAGACTATGACTCACCATGTTTTGAAAATTTGGTTGTGTTTTGAAATTAATTCACACCTTGCGATAATATGTTCAATGGAACCACCATGCAGTCAATGTATCGAGAATGAGTGTTTTGAAATTAACTTCACACTGCGATAATCTGGTAAGTTTCACACTTCTTGCTAAGAATAGGCATGCCTAGAAATTTGACCATGTTTTGAAAACAATCAAAGAGACTCTGACTCGCCGTGTTTTGAAATTTTAGCTGTGTGTTTTGTAATTAACTCCTTGTGATAATCTGTTCAATGGACCCACCAGGAAGTCAATGTATCAAGAACGAGTAAGAGTTTAGAAAGATTCAACTTCTTCCTAAGAATATGCATGCCTAGGAATTTGACCGTGTTATGAAAACAATCAAAGAGACTATGAGCTTTAAGAATACTAGTAAAGGCACGTGCTACACATGTATATATACTATAGGAAATGTGATTTTTAACAAACATTAAATTCCTGTTAACTAACAGTCTTGTTAGAGAAACAAGGGAAGATTCTAGTATGATGGAGAACTGTGTTTTGAGGTTTGTGCATAGCATTCATTATGTTGAAGACTATCAATAGAGTTTTCTAGATGCTAGAACAGAAAAGAAGATCCAATGGCTGGAAGTGTTTGGATTCGCGAGTCTCGATCCAACGGTCAATATCCAAAGTTATTCGTATGTTACCACTATATAGTGCACGAATAACTTTGAATGTTGACCGTTGAATCAAGACTCGCAAATCCCAACATTTCCAGCCATTGGATCTTCTTTTTCATTCGAGCATATAGAAGATTCTATTGATAGTCTTCAGTATAATGAATACTATGCACAAACCTTAAACACACTTCTCCATCATACTAGAATCTTCTTCCTTGTTTCTCTAGACCAAGTTGCAAAAAGTTTCAAGTGTTAGGTAGCTAATGATATTTGACCTCTACATGATGATACAAAGTACAAGAACCAAATATACACCCATACTTTATATATGTTGATCAAATTTAGAAATTTTCATGCTTTACCTATTATAATTTTCTACAATGATGATATATCATACGTCTATTATCTGAATCTCACGTGCACGACACGTGCAACTTACTAGTAATCTTACCACTATAGATTACTAGTAAGTTGCACGTGTCGTGCACGTGAGATTCAGATAATAGACGTCTCACATATCATGGGTACTATTCAACATGGTGGTTCTAGAACATGGTGGAGTTTCTCTAGGTACTATTCAACACGAATCTAGCTGCTCTGAACCATTGGATCTAATAGCCCAATGGTCCGGATTGGTGCAATAGATCCTATTCAAAACTCCTCCATTATAGTAGTAGATTGAATACAACCTACTTTGCTATGAAACTTTGGGGGTGGTGACATGATGGTTTTAGAACATGTATGGTGGAGTTTGCTCTAGGTACTATTCAACAGTCTGGATTGGTATTATGGATCCAATTCAAAACTTCTCCATTATAGTAGTAGAGATATAAAAACTATATAGTGTACGAATAACTTTGAATGCTTACTGTTGGATCAAGACTTGCGAATCCTAATATTTCCAACCGTTGGATCTTCTTTTCCATTCTAGCATCCAGAAGATTCTATAGATAGTCTTCAGCATAATGATTGCTATGCACAAACCTCAAAACACACTTCTTTGTCATACTAGAATCTTCTCCCTCATAGATAATAATTGTTGACTTCTACATGATCTTAACTTACCACTATATAGTGTATGAATAACTTTGAATGTTCACCATTTGATCAAGACTCGTGAATCCCATCATTTCTAGTAGTTGGCTTCTTTTCCATTCTAGCATCTAGAAGATTCTATTGATAGTCTTTGGCATAATGAATTCTATGCACAAACCTCAAAACACACTTCTCCATCATACTAGAATCTTCTCCCTCATTTCCCTAGAACAAGTTATCAAAAATTTCATGTTATATGTAGCTAATAATTTTTGACTTCTACATGATGATACAAAATACAAGGACCAGACATACACCCATACTTTATATATGTTGATCAAATTTATAATCTTTTGTGCTTTACCAATTATACTTTTATATAGTGATGATATGTCATACGTCTACTATCTGAGTCTCACATGCAAGGAACATGCAACTTACTAGTATACAAAGTACAATAACGAAATATACACCCATACTTTATAGATGTTGATCAAAATTTATATTTTTTCTAGTTTACCTATTATAATTGTATATCGTGATGATATGAGGGACATCTATTATCTCAGTCTCACGTGCAGGACACGTGCAACTTACTAGTAGTGGTAAGAGGTAAGATAAGATAATATATGCACACAAAACAAATTGGGTTTCCTCTCTCATTCTCTGCCCCGCATCGGCTGATTCATCTCTCCCTCATCCACAACGGGCCTATGTGCACGTTGGGTCGACCACCCTTGTGTCGGTGACTCTGTGTGTTTGCCTCTGGCCATCTTGCTTGTTCACCACTTGCGTTGGAATGCATAGGAAGGAGTAGTATCAATTCAACCATTCATCCTTTCCCATTTCTGTATTTTCATTTCCTTCCTTTACCAAATGGCTCAACCGAGTAAGTGGAAGGAGCTTTACCTGACTATTGTGCCTTGCTTCATAGTGCTCTTTTTGATTCAAAGGATTATTCCCATAGAAATCCTAGTGGATTTTGATCCACTCAAGCCTCAGATATTTAAAATTATAAAGAGCATCCTAAATTTAGTAAACTGTTTCACAAATTTCAAATTACAAAAGCATCTCATAGTTGTAAATAGTCTAACAAAATGCCCCACATATTTCAAATTATAAAAAGCATCATAAATTTTGAAACAGCCTCACAAGTTTCCAATTGTAGAAAGCAACACAGATTCATAAAGAGCCTCACAAATTTCAAATTATAAAAAGCAACACAAAGAGCCTCACAAATTTCAAAATATAAAAGGGTCATATATTTATAAACATCCTCACAAATTTCAACTTATAAAAAGGATCAAAAAATCCTCACAAAATTCAAATTCTAAAAGGAATCCTATATTTGTAAACATCTCATAAATCTTAGCTTATAAATAGGATCACAGAAAGACTCACGGATTTAAAATTATAAAAAGAATCACAAAAGCCTCACAAATTTCAAATTACAAAGGGAATGATTCCCAAATGGCCTCGCAAATTTCAAATTAGAAAAAAATCACCGAAAAAAAGCCTATGGTTTTCTGAAGAACTTTTTTATGGCTCTGGTGTCAAACTAGTGCTCTGGTGCCAAATTTGAACAAAAAGGGAGATACCATGGAGATATCAAGCTCGTTGGATCGTAGAGGATCTTAAAGTGGGGGCCACGATCCGTGTGAAGTAGGTCTCGACCAATCAGGGTCTGACTCTGCAACACATAGAGGAACACCTTGTACACCCAAAAGGTGTTTCATGAATCATTTTTTGGGAAATTTTTATGAAATGACATATTGTGGAGCTACCAATGTTGAAAAAACATGAGCAAAACTATGCGACAGTTGTAGTGCAAATGAAGGACGTTTCTAGTGAAAATCGGCATGAACTCGAAAAATGGAATAGATAGGAGAGAGGGAAAATCAACTTTCTATTTCTTGGGGCAACCCACTAGCTTGAGGTGCACCTTAATGCTGATCTAATCGCATGTGCCTCGATGGTGAGCATCAAAGGGACCGAGGCTAGCTAGGGTTATGATTCTAATGTTTGCGTGTCTGCTAGATTCTTCTAGAGTATAGACCTATGTATCGTGCTTGCTTGATTTTGCAGGTGATATCGACTTTTTGACATGCCACGTTGATGGCCAGGCGATAGGGAGAGCATGTGGCATGTTGGACGCAGTTGAGTTTCCAAATCGATGTGACATTAAATAATTTTAAATCAATTCTACGCAAGGAGATGATTTACGTGCATTGTACAGAGGTTATTTTTTATCCATGGACTTTGATATAATACTACTCTGTATTTCACTTATAATGATTGATATTAGTAATTAGAGGAGCACTACGAATACATATGGTTTCCCAAGCTTCTTCCTTTTAGTATTAATTACATGAATTCATGTGAGTAATTAACTTGGGTTTCTCTATATTGAAACCCTTCTTTCCTCGAATGCATGCAGAAATTAAGGGGAGGAAGTAATTTCACCTTCCTCGGTAATACAAGAGGTTTTATAGCATCACAGTGGGAGGTGAAATGACAAACGGAGTACTTATGATAGCACTTGATAATAATATTCAATCTCCCAACATTATAAAAGAAAGGAAGTAGAGGTGAAATTAAACAAAATTAATCCTAAGACTTCTTCTTCTTCTTGAACCTGGATCCTTCCACCGTCACCTTTGTGTTGGCATCGTCCTTCCACTTCATGTGGCATCCCCCCGCTCTCGTCTTCTTCTTCTTCTTCTTCTTCTTCAAGCCTCCCGCCTCCTTATCCTTCCTCCTCTCATTGCCGATGAGGGCGGGATCAAGTACACTCTTCTTGGAGACGAAGTCTCATACCTGGAGAAATGGACATAAATCTTTCGTCCCCTCATCCTCCTGCTCCCTCTTCTTCTTGCCGATGGAGGATAGATCGAGTGAACTCTCTTGAAGGCGACGTCTCCTTCATAGAGGAAAGACCAAGCATCCTCCTTCCCCTCCTCCTCCTCTTTGCTCTCTACAGGTGGTGTCCCCTCCATCAGATGATGGTAAGCAGGGTCCTCGTTGGAAAAATTACATTCCAATGTGTCGTAATAGTACGGCTCGTCAATGGACTCCCTGCTATCACCATGGTAGGGACTGATATCCCCGTCCGTTTGTGCGTTGAACTCGTCAATGGAGGCACGTCATTTTTGTGTGTGTGGTGGCTTGGCCGGCCTAAAGGGACATGGAGAGACAGAGAGAGTTCTTCACTGTGTGTGTCGTGCCTAGATGGGAGAGGTGGTCGTTGTTGATGGCCGCTTAAAAAGGCTTGCATGGGACATCCAAGAGTTGCCACATGCCGTAGGAGCAGCCTGGTAGTTCCCTTCCATCGTTTTTTTACAAGAGTTCCCTTCCATCGTTGAAACAATATCAGTTTAAACACATATTATTTGTTTGAACAAAACACTGAAAGGTATTTAATAGTTCAATTTATTCAGAAATCAAAATGTTTTCTAAATAATTTAAAAATACTTTGATGCCAAACTAGGGCTTAATATCTGAACCGAGCCAATATGGACCATGGATGATCAATATTTAGATGCCAAATGGCCAAATGGGGCCTTAATTTCTAAACTGAGACAGGATGGGCCATGGATTATCACCGTTGTGCCTCTCGGCCTTTGATTCCAGGGAGTCTGGCTTACCAATTTACTACTACTTGGACTATACATAAATCTGAATTTTGTCGGCGTGAAAATCTCCCGTTATCCAATGTTTCAAACATCTTGTAATCTCACCTTAACCCCTAGTGAAGTCGGTTCGTTGGGGCTTCAATCGTAATTTCTCCATTCAGTACATCTATAGCCCCGCCCGTACCACCGACCCCCCTACCCCCACCCACACACACACAATCCTCACGCATAGCTGCGCAAGCCCTAAAGAAAGCCCTAGATCTACCTTCACCACCTTGGATCCGATTCACCATCGTCGTCGTGGATTACACCAAATATGCTTCACCGACCCACTCTCCTGGCACGCCGAACACATTCCCACCGCCAGGAATCTGCTTCTTCGCAGTTGTCGTCCAGCGCTTGGAGGAACCCCTATTCTGCTTCACCTTTGCCCACAAGCACCGCAACCGCATCATCCTTGATAACCTCAACAACACCACCCAGGATTCGTAGGATGTCTAAACACTGTCCTGATGGAGGTAACCATATCTCCTTGGAGTTTGGTAAGATAAATATGTAGCAATTAAATATATTTTGTATTGGTGCTACTTTTGTAGTAACTGACAAGTGCTATCTTGTTACCCATATCTTCCTAAAAAAAATTTGTAGTCAGGTTTAACCATAAGGCATTCAACTGTGATTTTGTATGTCGTGGCAAAATATGGGTTAGCAAACAGTTAACACATTTGTTTCCATTATCTACTTTATTATGTGCCCATATGTGATGCGGTTATAATTTCTCTCTACCTTGGCGTAGGCTATGGCACTAAATGTTATTTCCTTCATGATGATGTTCTCCTATCTATGCAGTTTACATTCGTTAGACTACTTCCACTAAGATGTCTATTTTATTTGCTTCTGCTTACCCCACGATTCCTAAAAGTTTGTTGTTGTTACACAATGAATAGGTGCAGTTTACACTAGAAATCATAGAATGAATGGCCCATATAATCTCGTATGTATGTATTGCTTTTGTATCACTTCATGCTAACATCTATCAGACTTGAACCTTTTTGTGTTTACTATTCGCTGCACCATTATGTAGAGGACCATCACTTAAGTATGGAGACCACTAGTACAGTTACTTGATGCAGCGGACATTGTCGACGAACAGACCTATAACCAGATCAACAACCCTGAGACTCTACATAGAGCTACTATAAGCACGCCCCCCTTTTTTAAGGTTTAAGTCCCTTGGTGTCATGTCATTTACTCTAGTTGACTTGTTATTTTTGTCGGAGGCACTAGGGTGATTATAACAAGGTCAGACATGCAACGGAATCCAATATAACAGAAAAGGAAGGATCATAAGAAACCGTGCACTTCAGATCTCACTCTAGTATCTGACACGCGTATGGCTATTTTAATACGAGGCACATGATAGTAAACTTTGGATTTGGGCAGACAATCAAAAAATTTAAACAATCTGACTGTTTGATAGATTGTTTGACTATTTATCTAAAATGATTTGGCTAGGCTTTTAGAGGCACATGTCTATTTCTAATTTGACTGAGGCACTATAATAGTTTGTTGATGATTAAAACAATACCACTGACCTAAGTTTCTGATCCAACTATACATTGACTATACTAGTTAATATCAGCTATACTATTTAAATGCTCATTTTTCTTTTTGGCAAATACTTGCTATTGGTTTAAGGAGCTTTAGGAAGGGCATGCACTTCTTTTTGACTACATTTGGTAGATTTTCTTTGTCCTCTGCCAGCCTAGTTATCCTCTCAGTTGCTGGATTCATTACATTCATAATTCGCGCATTCTGCTTTGATCAGTCTGCATGATTTCCTTGGGCTGAGTGCTTACATTGCTATAATAGACCAAATAATCTTTTGAAAATATTTGAGAATGAACATGGTAGTTTTGTTCCTTTTTATGATGTTGTAACTTCTTTTATCTTAGTTTTAGCCTTCATTAAGTAGTGCGGTCATTTCACATGGCAAAAGTGATAGTTGCACATGATCTCATCACTCTATGATGTATACTATTCCAGTTATTCCAAAAGAAAAAGATGTATGATGCCCTACTTTTACTAATTGCTTTCTTCCTTTTAGCAAAAGTATTAATTTGAAATTCATTGGATTTTGTTTTCCTTGGTAATGATGATATATGACGTTTCTTTTTGTTTCAGGTTGCAATTATAAATATGAAGGTAGAACAGAAAACAACTACCTCAAGTGTAGATCCCTTTGGACAGAGCAGTAGTGGCAGTGCGTATTGCTCATGTAGGTACATGATCTCAACTGCTCCATACATTCCAACAGAAAGAATATTTTTGTGCTGCACTCCAAGATGCACTTGATGTAGTTGGACAAAAATCCAACATAATAGATGCAATAGTCTCCATTGCAAGGAAGGAGTTATCTAAGTTGAAAAACAGGCAAGCTTTGACACAGAATCTACATAAAAATATCCTCAACAAGTCTCGTGGTAATCCCATCATTACATGTGAGGGAGTGCGAGCTCCCTCAAAGGAACATTTTTTAAACTGATGCTTTCCAAGCTACGGAATTTTTCAAGACTATAATAATTTACTATTTTCTAGTTATAAGTTTTTCTCCACAGTTTAAGAATTTATTTAGCATTCTAGAGAACGTGTGTTCTTTATTTATCCATTTTTTTGTCCTGGCAATGGATCTAAGTTAGATAGGCTTAAACAGTAGCAGGACCACAATGGTTGTATCAGTGGGCCACCAATCAACATTGAAGGGCCTACACTGATGCCATTATACTGTAGAATTTGACAGCAAAAGACCAGAACAGTAAAAGACCAGGACAGTAAAAAGCCAGAACAGTAAATGGCCAGAATGGTGAAACGCCAGAATAGTAAAAGGCCGGTAAAGGAAAATGGTAGGACGCCAGAACTATAACAGGCCGGAAATAGTAATAAGTCATAACAGTAAAAAGGCCAGAATAGTAGGAAGCCAGAAATTTAATATGCCAGAAACTTAGCAGCCCATTTATGGTACTGAATAGTAGAAGGCTGGAACAGTGAATGTCCAGAAGTATAAAAGGTCGTAATGGTAGAGGGCCGTAAGGGCCCCTGATGGGTGCAGGAAAATTGACGGGCCGAGAGAAGGACTTAACAGTAACCGACATACTTGACCCAGGCGGGGAATGGGCCACACAGTATTGGACCAAGGTGGGCCTTCTATAGGCTGAAACAGTGTCGGGCCTGAAAGTTCACGGGACGTGGTTGGTTGCACTATTGGGCCAATTTCAAACAGTGCAGGACAAAATAGTAACTGGAATTCTTCTTATTGGGCTCTCCTCATGGACCGGCCCACTTAATATTTTGCAGGCCTTGGCTGGGCCTGGCTTCTGTAATGGTTTCTATGACCGGCCGTTAACAGCAGGTGCCACATGGTAGTTTGCATGACGTTAGCAGTCAACATGGCTGGCAAACAGATCTACGATGGAACAAGTTTCCATGGCTGAAGGGTGCGATCAGCCACGTTCGGAAAAAACCGTGGTTGATTCATTTGTCACGGGGCTTTTACCATGAAGGCCATCCGTCGCGGAAAAGGCCATCCGTCGTGGAAGACTTTTTGGCCACAAAAAACGGGCCTTCAACCACAAAAATCGTTTGTCGTAAAAGCCAACTTTTCTTGTTGTGGGTGAGGGTGGTCCTAATTGGCAAGCTGAGGAATTTTTTATCGTGATAAAGACTAGGATTGGAAAGTTGTTTCCTACAAGAAAAAATCATCCCAAACCAATGATCAGTCTAATTCTAGTTGTTTGGTTATTAAATTGGGCTTTGACTGTTTGCAATTTCCTAGGCAACTGGAGAAACCGCCAACCTACATGAACTGACAAATTGATACGACATATAAGTAAGTTAATGGAGTCACTAATGGAAATTTATTTGTGGAGGCGATGGTTAAAGGAAAATCGAATCAGGTCGCAATAATACCTACTCCTAATCCATGCACAAAATTAGAGGCATTCAAGTAGCCGGGGCTTCTTCCATCTTTGTGTTTCCCCTCTTTCTCTAAACGGGTCTGACCCAATGACTCTTACAAAAATTGGTTCAAAGCCCATCGGCCCAACACACATTCTCATCCCTAGGTCTTCTCTTGTATTAAGGATTTTCTCTTTATTTTGCGAAGAAAAGATATAGCCCCCCAGCCTCCTTTACTCCCCTGCCTAGACAAACCCCAACTTCGCCTTCTCTAGACCATGCTCCATCATCGCCTGCGGTTTCAGCAACAATGGACAATACCCCCATTAACCCTACACCATTTCTACCGCATGGCTTCAAGATTATAAAGGTTGAAGGGTGCGTTGGAGTTAGGAGGGTGGTGGTTCCTCACCGTCAGCGACTCCATGAATAGTATGTTATCGCCACCATCGAACCTATGCCTCCTGGCCTACTCCTTTTTAGAATGTAAGAGATGTTCTTCTATACTTTCTCCACAATGATGCAGGAGTGGGTTTTAGACATGTCCAGGACTTCCCCTTTGGTGCTACATGTGTTCAGTTTACGAATGTAAGTGATAGGGAAAGGTTGATCAAAGATAGTCCTATTGCATTCCAAGATGTGTATGTTTATTTTACCAAGCATAATGAAGGTGTTAACTAGCGTCGGGCTCAATTCAACAATGAGTGATAGGTCATGCTGGCTAGGCCACCATTGGATCACTAGAACATTGAAGACCTTAATGCTATCTTCAATGGCATTGGGAAGATGTTGTTGTGGGAGAGAAACCCTAACCAAAAAGGGAGAATTATTGCCAAAGTCAAAGTAACTGACTTGAATGACATTCCTAAAAGTGTCAGGCTCACACTTGGAGACAATGAAGAGTGTGAATCTTGGACTTTTTTGTAGAACTGCTCTTTAGCAATCTGCTTGGTGGGGGCCCACCATATGAGGACCTTGCTCCTAAGGATGGAGTTGACCCACACCCTACTCTTGAGAACAATGCTACACTTTTTGTTCCTCCACCCCCCCTTTGCCATCTGCCAATAATGATGATGTAGGAGGATGGGATCATTGGGCAACAGGCAATGAACCACAAAATGCTCCTGTTGCACCCATCCAGGAAGATGGAGAATAATTACCCCCTAATAATCAACACTCTCCTCCCCATGCTGCACATAGTGGGATCATCACCGGTCCTCCTACTATTAACATTTTCATTGTCCCTAGGGAAGGTCAGCAAGATGACCATATGGACTAGGAAATCAATGAGCCTATAGTTGCTAACCTGTAGGGTGTTGGGATTGGAGATGATTTTCTAAACATTCTACAAGCTTACCTAGAGGATGCAGAGGTAGACTAAAAAATTTCTTTGAATGGGGATATGATAACTCTAAAGATCATCTAATGGAGTATGTTAATTTTCTTGACCCAGATGAAGCACACCTGCAGATTGGCATGTCACTTACCCACTTTATGGCCACTCTAGATCTTGAAACCAAGCATAGGTTCACCAAACAAGGGCATGATATTTGGGACAGATTGTTTGCTCCACACATCATGGAGAAGGCTCCCTCTCAAGGATTGGCAAGGTTTGAGATACATGTAAGTTGGTTTAATTTCATCACCCTTATGCTTTTTACTCCTAAAAAATTTGATTGGGTAACGAATTTTCTATCATCTCCATTACGGGATATTATCAGGGAACCAATTGTCGATGAATCCAAAATTTCTTTTGTTATCCCTAACAATTGTTTCACTCACCTACGTCCAAACAGTATTTGGGCTACAAGTGACAATGTCATGGCTAACTCCATAACCCCCTCTGCACCCACAAAGAAAAGAAGAGGTACTGGACCACTTGTTGAATCTGTGGTGAGAAGAAGTCCAAGGATAGTTGAACTTAATGGTGGTTTCAAAAAGCACTCTAATTGCTCTGAAAGTATCTGTTTAACCTGTAATGTTGCTCCACCTAGCCTTAATACAAAAGTTCTAAAAATCTTGTCGTTACCTTTTGCAAGGTGGATGATGATGACATTGAGAAGAAGCTGTAGGAAAAAAACAAGACTGTGGACAAGGTGATAACGCTACCTAGTGCTGGTACTGCTAAAAACCAATCTGGGGCTGCTCCAAGCTCCAACCAGGGTGACAAAAATAAAAAAGATGTTGCTGGATCTAGTGGTCAGCCAACAAATAAGAAGCAAAATCAATAATTTTCCCAATGTGTGAAAAACTGAAGTATTTTGTGGTCTTTGTAAGACATGATATTTTCTAGGTATGTATTTTGTCTCTGAACTAAGTGTCATGGATGTTCTATGGATGACTTCCTACTATGATGCCTGTTATATCTATCTAGATAAATACTTTGAGGATTTCCTTTTATGTCCTGCGGAGGGTGTAACAATCTTTGCTTCACCCAAAAAAATATTTGCCATACATTTCCATTGATAAGAAAAGAATTTGTACAATCTTAAATTGTAAACTAAGGGGTATCAATTCTGAGAAAACATGGGTTACTCTTTCACACAAGATTGATGAGTCAGGGTGTGACATCATTTGCATGCAAGAAACTAAAAGATAACTATTTGATATGGAGTACATTAAAATATTCTACCCAAATAAATTCAATAGATTTGAATTCCTCCCCTCTGTGGGAGCATCTAGTGGTGTTTTCATTATTTGGAATGGAAGCCTTCTCAATGAGGAAATTGATTTTCCAAATGAGTTCTCCATTTCTGTAAAGTTCACTTCAAAACTGCCTAATGAGGCTTGGATCCTAACCAATGTTTATGGCCCCTGTCAACGTGAGAAAAAATCTCTATTTCTTGAATGGTTCTAAAACATTAACATGCTTGATAACATGGATTGGTTAATCATGGGAGATTTTAACTTCATTAGAAAGCCATCAAACAGAAATAAGGATGGTGGGGCTGTCAATAATATGCTCTTGTTTAATGAGGCCAATAGTAATCTTTGCTTAGTTGAGCTCCCTCTAAAAGTTAGATAATTTACTTGAAGCAATATGCAGAAAGACCCTCTCCTAAAAAGATTTGATTGGTTCTTATCCTCAACTTCTTGGACCATCTCTTACACATCCTCTTTTGTTTATCCTTTGTCCAAGCCTACTTCTGATCATACACCTTTTGTCATCTCAATTGGCACAAATATTCCTAAGGCTGGAATATTTAGATTTGAAACCTATTGGCTACAACATAGTGACTTTAAGAATATTGTTCAAAATTCTTGGAACATCCTCATTAGCCACAATGACAGTCCAAAAATTATTAATGCCAAGATGAAAAATGTCAGAAGAGGTTTAAAACTATGGGCTAGAAACCTCCCTTGCCTCAAAAATCAGATTGCCAGGGTTAATAAGACTATTGATCTGTTGGATTTAATTGAGGAATTAAGAACTCTTAGCATTTTTGAATGGAATCTAAGGAACAACTTGAAGAATCATATTCTTACTCTCCTTCAAAACCGTAAGGCATACTGGAAACAAAAAGGCAAGATTAAATTGGTAAAGCTTGGTGATGAAAATACACAAATAATTCCATGATAAGGCTATTGTCAGTAACAGGCATAACGATATATCCATGTTGAAGGATGAAGCCCTTGCTAAAGTTTATGAACATGAGGGAAAAGCAAACATCCTTTGGGAAGCTTTTATGGAAAGAATGGGTTCTATAGATAAGCTTACAATGCATTTCAATCTCTTAGACTTTTACAGTAATGACCTAGACTCTAAAATCAAGACTACCCTAGAAGTCCCTTTTACAAACAAGGAAATTGAGGATGTCATCAATGACCTTCCTAATGACAAATCTCCTGGCCCTGATGGATTTAATAATGAGATTGGCAAATCTTGCTGGTCTATTATTTGACATGATGTTAAACAATTGATTCATGACTTCTACCATGAAATAATATCTGTAGAGAGCATTAATTCTTACATTCCCTTGATCCCCAAAGTTGACTGCCATGTAACTCCTGCAGACTTCAGACTAGATTCTCTTTTAAATAGTGTTCTAAAGATCATGACCAAACTACTAGCCAACAAACCCAAGAAGATCATCCTTAAGCTTGTTCATAAGAACCAATATGGTTTCCTAAAAATAAGATCCATTCAAGATTGTGTTGGTTGGGCTTTTGAGTACCTATTCTAGTGCCATAAATCACATGAGGAAATTATGATCCTTAAGCTTGATTTTGAAAATTCTTTTGATAAAATAGAGCACTCAACAATTCTGAATATTCTTGAAGCCAGAGGGTTTAGGGAAAAATGTATCACAATGATCTTCCAATCAGGCACTTCTTCTATTTTCCTTAATGGGGTCCCTAGAAAAGTTCTACTGCAGAAGAGGGGTAAGACATGGTGATCCGCTCTCCCCTCTTCTCTTTGTTCTAGCAGCTGACTTCCTATAGTCCATCCTCAATAAGTCCACGAGCAAGGGGTTAGTTACAACTCCAATCCCTTCCAATGCTTGCCCTAATTTTCCTATTATTTTGTATTGATGCGTCCAAAATTGAAGCATATTTACCTATTGTTTTTGCATAAATAGAGTAGGGATTTTTGTATTTCACTACGCCTATGCGCGCTATTTTTTTGTTGTGTCAACAGGATCCTAAATCATGGAGTCATATATGAACATATCAATTAGAGCTGTCATATTGTGTAATTATATGATATTTCTAACAGATAAAAGTCATTTTATGAATTTACCTTCGTGCCTAGAGGAATAACAAACAACGAGGAGGCATCAGCACTGATAACGATCACTTGTACGGGCGGAGCCCGCCCGTACCGTCCGCCCGTACCAGGCGCCATCGGGACCAACATGTAAAATAGTTTCTCCTAGCGAAGACGAGAGGGAGATCCAAAATTCACAGCCACCAGAAACCACGAAACACCAAATCCGGGAGGGATCTGAAGGGGGAACTCAACTGGAGTAAAATCCCGGCTGCTTCACAGATCATTGGAGGACAACGCATCATCCCCTTCATCATCAACCAATGTATCTTCATCAACACCATTACTCCACTTTCATCTATTAGATCTCTTTGTAATTCTAGGTCCAATTGTGGTTTGCATTAGATCTACCCCTGTACTTTAATTCATCCCTTTGATTATGATGATGTTGTTGATTGCTTCCATGAGTGAGTAGTTCCTTTGTTCTTAGGGAGATGGAGAAACCCTAGCACCACTATGAACTTGTAATAAAGATGATCTCTTCTTGTGTCCATATGACTTGCTTGTCTAGGATATAATTATGACTTGTGTTTGATTTCTCTCTTTAGATGGTATGTTAAGTTGACCATATATTATTTGCCTTTGGGACTAAAGGGGGGAAGAAACCCTTTGGACGTGTTTTGGAAGCGTACCTAGAGTGCCCCGTGACAGATTGGCAACGGCTCGTAACCCACACGGTCAAAGGGGGATTAAGATGGACTCTCTAAGCTAATTACGATATCCATGGGAAACCCTTAATTGTGGTGGCCTGTATGGGTGATTGCTCTCAGGCATTGTAGTGGTTATTTAGAGGTGACCTCACACTTGGATCAACAAAGTGGCTTCCTACAAGACTTGTCATGAACATCTTATCACGGGGCTCTCTCCACACATATCATGACACAAGAACTTTGTTATCTTGATTACATATAATAATAGTACTATGCTAGTGGTGTATCCTGCATCCCCGAGAACGTTTTAGCCCTATTGAGTTCATCCACGCTTATACAATCTTGTTACTTGTTTTAATTGCTTTTCTACAAACAACTATAAACAATTCAAACACCCTTTACTTGAGATCAACGACAACTTACAAGTATTCTTTGGTAGATAGTAGTGAGGGGCATAAAGACCTTGAAACTAGCTACAATTGGTATGTGCACTTGCAGTCATCAAGCTATTTTCTAGCACCGTTGTTTGGGAGCTCAGCTCTATTGGTATTTGTTCTTAGTTACCCGTTTTACTCATTTTCTACTGAAGTTGTTTACTAGTTTCAGGTAAACACCATGGCTGCACTCAGACTGATCAATCAGATCGATGCTACTAAATACGTCGGGAGATTCAATACAAGATTAGTTAAAGAATTCCTGAGTGGGAGCAAACCAGAGTACAAGGTTAGCACTCAGTTTATCGCTATTATTAAAGAAAAAACTTTTGCAGAAGATGATCCCGATGAGGATCCTTATAATCATAATGCACTTTACCGAGCTATGTTGTACTCTGAAATTGAGAGGATACTCTGAAGATGAATTGAAACTTAAACTATTGAGCCAATCTCTAACCCACACTACTTTGGCTTGGTATAGAATTTTCCCTGCAGAGAAAATTGATACCTAGGGAAAGCTTAAAATAGAATTTATGTCTCAATTCTTTCCCAAGGTAAAGATTGTTGAGGTAAGAAGGGCAATTACAAACTTCAAGAACCTCCCAGGTGAAGGTTTGCTAAGATGCTACAAAAGGTATAAGTCTCTACTTCATAAGTGTCCCCATCATGATTTACCAGAATGGTATGTACTGCATATTTTTTATGGAGGACTTAATCAAGATATTAAACATTATCTTGACATGAACTTAGGAGGTTCTTACATGGAGTTAACTATAATAAAAGCTTGGGATCTTTTAGAGAAAATTCACCGTAATAGAGAAACATGGGGTTTGATTTAGGAGGCGAAGGAGGTATAGAAACTGAATATGATTGTCTCAATTCTTATAAAGACTCCGGTAAGGTAAAAGAAACTGCTAATGAACTGTAACACGATGATGATATTTTCTTGCAAATCCTTTAGTCTTTTACAGAACATATTGAAGCTCCAAAGAAGGACTGGCTTCATTATACTCTTCCACCTGAGCCATTTGTTGAAGAAGATCGAATCATTATGGCCCCTGTTGAGCCAATGAGGGAGGTGCCTTCATATGTTGAACCCCTTCCTTTTCCAAGGATGGTAAGAAGACACATGATGGCTCAGCAACTTGAGGATCAACGCAAGGAGGAAGAATTATTTCCCAAGGAGCTGGAAGAGGAAACACTAATAAGGAAAACCGAGGAACAAAGTCAATGAAAGGCAGAGGCATCAATAAAATAAGATATTCTGACCATGTTTGCACATTGCAACATGATTGAGCTAGATTTTCGAAGCCTTGCAATTTGTTGAAGGAAAGGTAAAAGCTAAAGAAGTGGGTAAGCCTATCCGTCCATGCACTTTCAGAGGAACTTGCTATTATGGTCTTTGCGATATCGATACAACTGTTAATGTTATTCCTTTTAACTTTTATTTAAAAATTCAAAATGAATTAGCCCCAGCTGAATTGGAAGATACGGATATGACTATAATGTTGAAGATAAAACTCTAAGAGTCCCTATGGGAATAATTAGGGACGTACCTGTAACTACCTCGGTGAATTACGCTCTTAGTTAATGCCTGGATGAACGAAAGTGGTTAAAATAGTACGGTGGGGCCCAGCGCCACTCACAGTAGACCTTTCGGCCGTCCTAACCACTTTCAGACAACGGGACAAGAACGAGCGGCGTAATCGGCAGGCGAAGGGATCAACTACATACACAAATGAGTATGTATGCAAGCCACATACAACAGTCCTCAGAGCCATTCCATCTAAAAAAAATAGAAATATTGCAACGCCATACGGAAAGATCCAAAGTCCTAGATAGATATAATAATTTAGGATAGCTCCTCATACATCACACATCAGAGTATCAGGCGGAAGCGGAAAACAAGGTGCGAGTACGGATAAGAAGCAAATTGGCATAAGATGCCCCATAAATAAACACATCCCGCCCACAGATCACTCGGATCCCCATTCCCGGAATCTCTACACCGAATGATCTTTGCCGACATCCTCTGACTCTTCCACCCAGTAACCATCTTGCGGGTACACCTGTTCATCTGAATCAAACAATTTATCGTGTGAGACCCTAGGGGTACTCAGCAAGTCTTTATGCCGCTAAAGGGGACACAACCTGGGGTGACGCAATTATAGCAAAAGATAATACCTAACAATTCTACAGATACTCGCTAACCTTCCGCCTAACCACTGATAGACGGAAGTCCGTGAATTAAGAACAACAGTTATAATAGTATAATTAACAGATCCATCCTCCTTCTCGCTTACCAACGAGGAAGCGGACGAACAACCCCCATCATCCGTTGGCAGTTTTATTAACCATTCCATGAGTATTGCACTATTGACTAGTCAAGTACTTAGTCAAATTAAAAGCGGTACTTTAGTTATACTTGTCTATGATCGAGAAACTGTGCTCCAAGTCGCCCATAACCGCGGACACGGCTTTCAGAAAGATTTACCCTGCAGGGGTGCACGAATAGCAACATACACTCGATCAACCTCGGAAAAACCAAATCAAAACCCAATGAGGCATTCACGACAAAGCAATCACAGGATTCAGAAATATTTCAGGGGGCCACCCCATTAAGCTACCCGCAACGAAGTTGGCCAGCTCCGAGACGGACCCAAGGTTTGTGTGGACGGCGGTAAACGACTGGGAACCCAAAAATGTGAATGGGCTTGTCGATACAGCGAAAACGTGTCACGATCCAAAACAGTAGAGGTGCTCCTCGCACAATCTTAAATAAAGAAGTAACATGGCATAAGTACAGGATAATAATAAAGCCCCAAACTAATTGTGGCCCCAAGAAATAAGAATGAATCAAGCTCTGGCTCAGGGGGGTCCATAAGGCCTCCCGGATGTGGATAGTGCGAATAGTCAAGGAACAGGAATCAAGTACTCGCTGGACTCCATAAGGGAATTCTTTATGTTACCGGGCTCTGGCTAGCCACTGAGACTGCAGGGTGGGGCCAACTGACGCAGGCCCACGTGATAGCGGTGAAGATGGCTGAGGCTGACAGGTGGGGACTCGCTGGACTGCGGGTTACGGCACGAGAAAGCGGAGGGGCTTCCTGCAAGACTGCCAGGGCGGCTGACTAGTGGGCCAGGAGGTACCGCGGGTTGCAGGAGTCAAAAAGGTGGGGGGCTTAATGTAAATTTACCACAGCCCGGTACTGTTTCTCTTCTTCTCGGTCTGACGGTAGGTGTGCGCGCGGCGCGGAGCAGGGATTCGATCCCAGGTCGCGGGCGTGCGCGCGGAGGGGCTAGCCAGTGCGGCTTGCTTGGGTAGTTGACAGGGAGGAAGGAGCGGCCTAGTTAGGGTGCTGCGCGGCGTGGGGAGGCTTGCAGACAACGGCGAACGGCGCGCACGGTGGGCGCTTGATGAAACGAACGGCGGGGCTAGGGCGGTACGGCGAGGCGGATCGTGTCAGGGGAAAAGAGGGGCTCACCGCGGGCTCGACGGCGGGCGCGGATCGGAGCGAGGAGCAGCGGAGCGGCGAGATCGCTGGTGCTCCGGCGGCTAGGGTTTCGTCAGGACGGCGAGGATCTGGCGGCCCTGGGAGCTTCTCCTTCGCGTCAGCGTGGAAAGGGCGTCGTAGAGGAACCTCCTCGAGCTTCCAGGCCACCTCCAGGTCGAGCTGCTCAGCTGGAACGACGGGGACGAGGTGGTGCTGGCGGCGACCGGCGGCAGATGTTGTGGTCGGAGAGGAAGAAGGAGAAGAGGAGGGGCAGCTCGGGGCAGATCTGGAGAGCCAGAAGAGTCGTGTGGGAGGAGGAAAAAGGAGGGAGAGGGAGGAGGCCAGCTGTGGCAGGGGTAGATAAAGGTGGCCTCGGTGCCACCTTTTTCTTCTCCCTCACGTGCTGCCTCGAGCTGGGGCTCGACCTGGGGGCTGGCAGGCACGGCAAGAGGGAGGCTGCAGGTGGGGACGGTGTGGCGCAGCAGCAGGGTGGGGCTAGCACGCGGTAGAGAAGAGAGAAAGGAGAGGGTGGTTAGCTCGGGCTAGGTAGACATGGGCTAGGGTTAGGGTTTTGCTTAGGTTAGATAGAGGAGTGGCTGGGGTGTGGGCCAGGGAGAGAGAGGGCTTGGCATGGAGATCTTGCTAGAGAGAGAGAGAGAGAGGCTTAGGGTTTAGTGTAAATTAGGTGTAAAAGAATAATAAAGAGAGAAGCTAGGTTTAGATTTTTTTTAGGCATTTAGATTTTGATTTATGTTTATGAGGCCATACCAAGAAGGAACATGGAGCTTGATCTAGCTTGAGCTAATGTGGAAGAGAAACAAAAAGAAAGCGGAAGAAAATAAATGGTGGAAAGGTTCTCATATGATCATGCATGAGGAAAGTTAGATAAAGAAAGAGATGTGGGTGAGACTATGGGGATGGAATGGTAGGAGATGGGTTTTTCCCAAGATAGGATCCATTAAATCCAAAGAAAAACCAATGGAGTAAAAAGGTGGTGAAGAAGCTTGCATGGCCCATGCAAAAATAATAATGCCATTATTTATTTGGTGAAAACAATAATAATATGATGGCATTATTCTCATGCATTTCCAAGAAGTGGAATAAAGCCAAACAAGGAAATTAAAGGACTAGATCCACCCTATTGCCCATGAGTTAGATAAAACCAAAATAAAGACAAACAAGCTCATGGTCTAGTAGGATGGTGGAATTATAAAGTGGTGAAAGAGAAAGGTGGTGGAAGGGAAATAAAAGATATGCCCCCAACTCAACTTGGGCATTTATACAATATATCAATAGCCAATTACAATATCAAGAGGCAAATACAATTAATAATGCATGTGAGAGAAGAACCAAAAGAAAAAGGGTTTTATATGATGCTCAAATGCAAGGTGGCATGATGTCATGAGCATGATATAATTATGATGCAAGAATAATATATATGAAGTAGCCAAAGTCTTACTAGGACAAATAGCATTACAATTGTTAGACAATTGGGATGCTACAACTCTCCCCCACTAAACAGGAACCTCGCCCCGAGATTCTAGGAAGAAGAAGACTCAAAGAGGGTAGGATACTTGGCACGGAGCTCATCTTCACGTTCCCAGGTGGCTTCATCAACGGAATGGTGCGACCACTGCACCTTGCAGAACTTGATGGACTTGTTGCGAGTCCTTCTTTATGCGACTTCAAGAATTTTTGTGGGGTGTTCTTGATACGACAGATCTTCTTGGAGATTGATGAGTTCATGGTCCACGGTCCTGCCGGGATCCTTGAAGCACTTCTTGAGTTGAGAGATGTGGAAAACATCATGGACTTTGAGTTGTTCAGGGAGTTCAAGAGCATAAGCAACTTCTCCTCTTCTTCCACGTATTTTGAAGGGACCGATGTATCTAGGAGCCAGCTTTCCTTTGATACCAAAGCGGTGCGTGCCTCTCATGGGAGTGACACGAAGGTAGACGAGATCACCAGGGACATACTCCATATCCGTGTGCTTTCTGTCATAATTGCTCTTCTGGCGACTTTGAGCAATCTTTAGATTTTCAAGAATGATGTGAACTTTCTCCTCCGCTTGAGTCACAATGTCGGGGCCAAACAATATTCTTTCCCCTGCGCCCGACCAACCAATCGGAGTTCTGCATTTGCGACCATAGAGAGCCTCAAATGGTGCCATCTTTAGGCTTTTCTGGAAACTGTTGTTGTAAGAGAATTCAGCATAAGGAAGACATTCTTCCCACTTCATGCCGAAAGAGATAACGCAAGCATGGAGCGTATCTTCTAGAATCTGATTGATCCTTTCAACTTGTCCTTGCGACTGAGGGTGGTAAGCTGTGCTGAAGTTTAGTTTTGTTCCCAAAGCATTTTGGAAACTTCCCCAGAACTTGGAAGTGAAGATGCTTCCACGGTCTGAGCTGATCTCAAGAGGAACTCCATACAGAGAGGCAATTCTGTTGATATAGAGCTCAGCCAACTAAATAGCGGAAATTGTTTCCTTGACTGGAAAGAAGTGAGCTACTTTGGAAAGCATGTCAATGACAACAAAGATTGCATTGTTGCCCTTCTATGACCTTGGGAAACCAGTGATGAAGTCCATCTCTACTTTCTCCCATTTCCATTCCGGAGGCTTCAATGGCTGTAGAAGACCGGAAGGTTTCTGATGGACAGCTTTAACTCTGCGAAAGACATCACACTCCGAGACATACTTGGCACAATATCTTTTCAAACCAGGCCACCAATATTGTGTTTTCAAGTCCATGTACATCTTAGTGCTTCCAGGGTGGATAGAAAGAACAGAATCATGCGCCTCCTTGAGAACTTGCTCTCTTAAACCCGGGTAGTTCGGAACAAACATCCGGTGTTCAAAGAAAAGAGTGCCTTGGTCGTCTACGTGAAAAGACTCATACTTCGGAAACTGAATGTTGGAAATGATCTTTTTAGTGTAAGGATCACCAAGCTGAATGGAACGGACCTTTTCTTCCAAAAGAGGTGTTGCTAGAAGGGTCAGAAGATAACCTTTATCCACAATTTCAAGGTTGAGCTTGCGGAATTCCTCGCACAAGAGAGGCTGTTGTTATTCCACCATGAGGTTGTTGACATAAGCTTTTCGGCTGAGAGCATCTGCCATGAGATTGGCTTTGCCCGTAGTGTAGTTGATGGTCTAATCGAAATCATTGATTGTTTCAATCCACCTCCTCTGACGAAGGTTGAGATCAGGCTGTGTGAAGATATACTTCAGACTCTTGTGATCAGAAAAAATCTCACAACGGTTGCCCAGCAAGTAATGCCTCCATACTTTCAAAGAAAAGACAACTGCTGCGAGTTCGAGGTCATGTGTAGGATAGTTGATCTCATGCGTCTTCAACTGACGAGATGCATAAGCAACAACTTGCTTTTCTTGCATAAGGACCGCACCCAATCCTTGCAATGAAGCATCACAGAAAATCTGGAAAGGCTTTGATGTATCTGGAGGAACCAAGACTGGTGTGGAAGTGAGCTTCTCTTTGAGTGTTTCAAAGCTTGTTTGACATGCAGGAGTCCAAAGATATTTCTTGCCTTTCTTGAGGAGATCGGTAAGAGGCTTCGCAATCTTGGAGAAATTTTGAACAAAGCGACGGCAGTAACTGGCCAAACCACGGAAACTTCGGACTTCTTTGACATTTAAGGGTGGAAGCCAGTCCATAATTGTCTTAATAGTTTCTGGGTTGATGGCAATGCCCTTGGCAGAGATGACGTGACCAAGGTAGGTGACTTGAGGCAGCCAGAATTCACACTTGGAGAACTTTGCATATAGGCGGTTCTCACGAAGCTTGTTTAGGACACACCGAAGGTGTTCTTCATGTTCTTCCTTAGACTTGGAATAGACTAGAATGTCATCCAGATAGACCACAACGAACTTATCAAGATACTCCATGAAAACCAAGTTCATAAGCCTCGAGAAGGTGGCAGGTGCATTGGTGAGACCGAAAGACATGACCGTGTACTCATACAGGCCATAACGGGTGGTGAAAGCTGTTTTGGGAACATCTTCCTTGCGGATCTTGATTTGATGATAACCACTTCTCAAATCAAGCTTAGAGAATACCCCAGCTCCAGCTAGCTGATCGAAGAGATCATTAATCCGCGGAAGGGGATATTTATTCTTGATGGTTTTAGCATTGAGTGCCCGATAGTCAACACAAAGTCTATCAGTCTTGTCTCGCTTCTTCACAAAGATGGTTGGGCTACCCCAAGAAGAAGTACTGTGCTGAATGAAACCCAACTTCTCTTGTTCCTCCAACTGACGTTTAAGTTCAGCCAACTCAGCAGGACCCATTTTATAAGGCCGCTTGGAGATAGGAGCGGTGCCAGGTTCAAGTTCAATGACAAACTCAACCTCACGATCCGGAGGCATACCTGGCAACTCTTCAGGAAAGACATCTGGAAACTCACAAACTACAGGAACACTCTGAATACCTTCCATAGCATCATCATTCAGAGCCGTCAAAGAATAAAGCTGAATTGCAGGAGTCAGACTTGGAGAATAGACTATATGGCCTTCAAGAATTTGGAGAATAATTAAGGAAGCCGGAAACGAAGAGCCACCAATCTCAATTTGATTGCCATGGCTGATATGAGCAGCCCTCATGTTTGACCCAGGAGATTGTACCACAAGACGTTGTAATAAAGGAACCATAGCCAGATCTTGCTCATGAGCAAACTTGTGAGAAACGAAAGAATGCGAAGCACCAGAATCAAACAAAACTCGTGCAAGAACTGAGTTAACAGAAAGCATACCCATGACAACTCTAGAGGCATGCTCAGCTTGAGCGGCGTTGACATAGTTGGCACGAGCAACCGTAGACCCCGGCTTAGTGTTGATGTTGAGAGCCCGAGGTGGAGGTGCAAGAATCAGAGGAGCACTTGCTGCAGGTCTTGGAGGTGGTGGTGGAAGAGCTTTGTTGTTCATTGGACAATTCCAGTGCTGATGCCCAGTGTTTCCACAAGTATAGCAAGCACCAGGTGGACGTGGAGCAACGTAGCCAGGGACTCCGCCAGGCGCTCCAGGGTAGTTGTGGTTGTAGCCCCTGGGAGCCGCAGTGAAGGAGTTTGGTGGCCTTGGTGCGTAGCTTGACGGTCTTGGTGGAGCAGGGAGCGACGGTGGGATGTTAGGAACCCAGACAGGACGCTTAGAAGGAGCTGACATAGCAGAAGAGCTTGCTGTATCACGGCTGTGTTTCTTTGACTCCTCAAACACTTGCCTACTTGCTTCTTCCTGCAGAGCTGTGTGTTGAAGTTCCAGAAAAGATGCCGGCCTTGCATGAGTGATTGCATATCTGATGGAAGCATTGAGGCCTTGCCAAAACCTCTTTTGCTTCTTCTTGTCATCAGAGATCTCATCGCCACCATAACGAGAAAGGTTCATGAAGTTTCTGATGTAGGTGTTGACATTGTCAGTGCCCTGCTTGAGGTTGAGAAACACTTCCTTCATCCTTTCCATGACAATTTCTGACAGATATTGCTCTTTGAAAGCAGCAGTGAACCGCTCCCAAGTAGGCTAAAAACCAGAAAGATCTGCCTTGAGGTAATTTTCCCACCAGAGAGCGGCATCTCCCTTCAGAAGGTGAGTAGCACACTTGACCCATTCTTGCTCGGGAACATCCGCAGTCATCAGCAACCTTGACACTTCACGAAGCCAATCATCCGCATCAAGTGGCTGATCAGACACCTCAAATTGGCGTGGGTTGAACTTGAGAAAACTCTTGATGTCTCCTCGCTTGGGAGGTGGAGGTAGCGGAGCAAACTCATTCCTCCTCACGCTTTCCTCGAAGCGCTGCTGGTTCTGCTGCATAGTGCCCAAAGCATTTGCAATACTTGCCAAAGCAGCCCCGAGTTCAGGTGGTATGTCCTCCTCAGAACGGCGTGGTGGTGCCATCCTGTGATTGATATAAAACACAAGTCAGTACTATAATGGAGAATGATAATAATCCAAAATAGTACCAAAATGGAATTAATCAAGATTAAGGAATGCAATTCACTGAGGTGATATTAAAATATCAACAAAGTTCAAGGTAACTAGAAGATATTAAGCATAACGCACACGACTGAACAAGGAGTGTGGTACACAATCTAACAAAGAAAAAATTTCCGCAAATTTCGGCATTAAAATACCACTATATGCGCAAAACCACTTAACGAATCAAGATTAGTGACTCTACTAGTTCAATATACAAAAGCAAATGACAAAAGTAGTGGTATGGTCGCGACTCCATCCCACACTCAAATCATTACTCCACACATGAATCAGTAAATCACATATCCCAACACCTTCTACTCAAGATGAACCTAAAGATTGGTAACTATGGAAAAGGACACCCCAACAAGATAACGTGGGATAACAAAGAGTAAGATAGATCGCATCGGTGTACAACGAATCAGAATAGATCGCGTCGGTTTACAAAGGCCTGTCGGTATGGATGTACCAACAGTTGATAACCAAAAGGCAGATAGTGATAACATTTAGATGCAATAGATAGACAAGGAATTCACACACACACACACACACACAAACACAACCTATGGTACTACGGAACCCAGAACACGTGAATCCTTGTTTGAATTGGAGAAGAGAATTGAAAACGTTACACTTTGTTACCAGAAAAGGGTGGGTGGGTGGGTAAGAAGAAAAATGGAAGCAGTCCTACTCTCACGCTTTGTTTTTCCCTAGTATACATAACTACCAAAATATTTGCTAGACTGACAACGACCATTTTTGGCTGAGACCCTGAAGGGCGGGATGGCTCTAATACCAATTGTAACTACCTCGGTGAATTACGCTCTTAGTTAATACCTGGATGAACGAAAGTGGTTAAAATAGTATGGTGGGGCCCAGGGCCACTCACGGTAGACCTTTCGGCCGTCCTAACCACTTTCAGACAACGGGACAAGAATGAGCGGCGTAATCGGCAGGCGAAGGGATCAACTACATACACATATGAGTATGTATGCAAGCCACATAAAACAGTCCTTAGAGCCATTCCATCTAAAAGAAATAGAAATATTGCAACGCCATACGGCAAGATCCAAATGTCCTAGATAGATATAATAATTTAGGATAGCTCCTCATACATCACACATCAGAGTATCAGGCGGAAGCGGAAAACAAGGTGCGAGTACGGATAAGAAGCAAATTGGCATAAGATGCCCCATAAATAAACACATCCCGCCCACAGATCACTCGGATCCCCGTTCCCGGAATCTCTACACCGAATGATCGTTGTCGACATCCTCTGACTCTTCCACCCAGTAACCATCTTGCGGGTACACCTGTTCATCTGAATCAAACAATTTATCATGTGAGACCCTAGGGGTACTCAGCAAGTCTTTATGCCGCTAAAGGGGACACAACCTGGGGTGACGCAATTGCAGCAAAAGATAATACCTGACAATTCTACAGATACTCGCTAACCTTCCGCCTAACCACTGATAGACGGAAGTCCGTGAATTAAGAACAATAGTTATAACAGTATAATTAACAGATCCATCCTCCTTCTCGCTTACCAACGAGGAAGCGGACGAACAACCCCCATCATCCGTTGGCAGTTTTATTAACCATTCCATGAGTATTGCACTATTTACTAGCCAAGTACTTAGTCAAATTAAAAGCAGTACTTTAGTTATACTTGTCTATGATCGAGAAACTGTGCTCCAAGTCGTCCATAACCGCGGACACGGCTTTCAGAAAGTTTTACCCTGCAGGGGTGCACGAATAGCAACACACACTCGATCAACCTCGGAAAAACCAAATCAAAACCCAACGAGGCATTAACGACAAAGCAATCACAGGATTCAGAAATATTTCAGGGGGCCACCCCATTAAGCTACCCGCAACGAAGTTGGCCGGCTCCGAGACGGACCCAAGGTTTGTGTGGACGGCGGTAAACGACTGGGAACCCGAAAATGTGACTAGGCTTGTCGATACAGCGAAAACGTGTCACGATCCAAAACAGTACAGGTGCTCCTCGCACAATCTTAAATAAAGCAGTAACATGGCATAAGTACAGGATAATAATAAAGCCCCAAACTAATTGTGGCCCCAAGAAATAAGAATGAATCAAGCTCTGGCTCAGGGGGGTCCATAAGGCCTCCCGGATGTGGATAGTGTGAATAGTCAAGGAACAGGAATCAAGTACTCGGGGTCCTACGGGACACAAGTGAGCATGAAAAACCAAATAGCAGATATTGCTCACTGGTGCCTCTTTCATTAGTTATCCCATTACTACTCAGGTTAAGTTGGTTAGGTACCTCGTTATTCATCAGCCACTCACATACCCTACACATGCTTTTCTACGACTCGCATGGCTCAAACAACTCCTGTAGTAATGGCTCATGGGATGGAGGAACAAGCTTCGGTGGGGTTTAAAAGTAAAGGCTATGCTGTACTTGGGATTCAATCTAATGCAATCGCGACTCGATGATGCAAGAATAAGATAGAGCCAATAGGTACTGTATGTATGCAAGCATGTGGTACTGCTTGCCTGGCAGCTCAGTTGAAGCGAGAGATGGATCTGGGTAATACTCCTGTGAATCCTGGTAATTCTCCTGCTGGGCGTCTATTAGAAGAAGAACCAAACAAACAAGGCCAACATAAATGAAGTGCACAAGCATATGAACTAAAATGCGACAGCAATCAAGCATGCCATGATGAATGATGCACAATTTGCATGGCATTAAAGTAGCATGGCAAAGGTGAGGTGTGGATACAAGAAAGAAAGCACTTTATTATTTAATTAACCAAGTTTTATTGTCATAAACATTTCAGATTTTGAATGATGACATGATGCATGCTTCAATTCAGAACAAAGGACTACATATATAGAACGGGCTTGTCGCGCTGATCGATTTAGACATATTATTTGTCAAATTTGGAGTTATAAAATAAAAGTTATTAATTAATTAAGGGAAAGGGCATTTTATTGTAATTTTAATCATCTCGAAATTTTAAAGTGTTCCAACATTATTTTGAATGGAATATTTGAATTCCTCACATTTTTCTGATTCCAAAACATATATTACTTATATTATTTGGATTTGTATTTTAAAAATTATTTAAATCTGAATTGGATTTGAAATTAATTCAATTTGGAAAAGATTTAATTAAAAACTGACAGCCAGAAATACTTTTCCTACTCAGTCAGATCCAGCCACAGCCACTAACGGGTGGGTCTTGCGCTGACTCGGCCACGCGCAAGGGAATTCTTTATGTTACCGGGCTCTGGCTAGCCACTGAGACTGCAGGGTGGGGCCAACTGACGCAGGCCGACGTGACAGCGGTGAAGATGGCTGAGGCTGACAGGTGGGGACTCGCTGGACTGCGGGTTACGGCACGAGAAAGCGGAGGGGCTTCCTCCAAGACTGCCAGGGCAGCTGACTAGTGGGCCAGGAGGTACCGCGGGCTGCAGGAGTCAAAAAGGTGGGGGGCTTAATGTAAATTTACCACAGCCCGGTACTGTTTCTCTTCTTCTCGGTCTGACGGCAGGTGTGCGCGCGGCGCGGAGTGGGGATTCAATCCCAGGTCGCGGGCGTGCACGCGGAGGGGCTAGCCAGTGCGGCTTGCTCGGGTAGTTGACAGGGAGGCAGGAGCGGCCTAGTTAGGGTGCTGCGCGGCGCGGGGAGGCTTGCAGACAACGGCGAACGACGCGCACGGTGGGCGCTCGACGAAACGAACGACGGGGCTAGGGCGGTACGGCGAGGTGGATCGTGTCAGGGGAAAAGAGGGGCTCACCGCGGGCTCGACAGCGGGCACGGATCGGAGCGAGGAGCGGCGGAGCGGCGAGATCGCTCGCGCTCCGGCGGCTAAGGTTTCGTCGGGACAGCGAGGATTTGGTGGCCCTGGGAGCTTCTCCTTCGCGTCAGCGTGGACAGGGTGTCGTAGAGGAACCTCCTCGAGCTTCCAGGCCACCTCCAAGTCGAGCTGCTCAGCTGGAACAACGGGGACGAGGTGGTGCTGGCGGCGACCGGCGGCAGATGTTGTGGTCGGAGAGGAAGAAGGAGAAGAGGAGGGGCAGCTCGGGGCAGACCTGGAGAGCGAGAAGAGTCGTGTGGGAGGAGGAAAAAGGAGGGAGAGGGAGGAGGCCAGATGTGGCAGGGGGTAGATAAAGGTGGCCTCGGTGCCACCTTTTTCTTCTCCCTCACGTGATGGCTCGAGCTAGGGCTCGACCTGGGGGCTGGCAGGCACGGCAGGAGGGAGGCTGTAGGTGGGGACGGTGTGGCGCAGCTGCAGGGTGGGGCTAGCACGCGGTAGAGAAGAGAGAAAGGAGAGGGTGGTTAGCTCGGGCTAGGTAGACATGGGCTAGGGTTAGGGTTTTGCTTAGGTTAGATAGAGGAGTGGCTGGGGTGTGGGCCAGGGAGAGAGAGGGCTTGGCATGGAGATCTTGCTAGAGAGAGAGAGGCTTAGGGTTTAGTGTAAATTAGGTGTAAAAGAATAATAAAGAGAGAAGCTAGGTTTAGATTTTTATTAGGCATTTAGATTTTGATTTATGTTTATGAGGCCATACCAAGAAGGAACATGGAGCTTGATCTAGCTTGAGCTAATGTGGAAGAGAAACAAGAAAGAAAGCGGAAGAAAATAAATGGTGGAAAGGTTCTCATATGATCATGCATGAGGAAAGTTAAATAAAGAAAGAGATGTGGGTGAGACTATGGGGATGGAATGGTAGGAGATGGGTTTTTCCCAAGATAGGATCCATTAAATCCAAAGAAAAACCAATGGAGTAAAAAGGTGGTGAAGAAGCTTGCATGGCCCATGCAAAAATAATAATGCCATTATTTATTTTGTGAAAACAATAATAATATGATGGCATTATTCTCATGCATTTCCAAGAAGTGGAATAAAGCCAAACAAGGAAATTAAAGGACTAGATCCACCCTATTGCCCATGAGTTAGATAAAACCAAAATAAAGACAAACAAGCTCATGGTCTAGTAGGATGGTGGAATTATAAAGTGGTGAAAGAGAAAGGTGGTGGAAGGAAAATAAAAGATATGCCCCCAACTCAACGTGGGCATTTAGACAATATATCAATAGCCAATTACAATATCAAGAGTCAAATACAATTAACAATGCATGTGAGAGAAGAACCAAAAGAAAAAGGGTTTTATATGATGCTCAAATGCAAGGTGGCATGATTTCATGAGCATGATATAATTATGATGCAACAATAATATATATAAAGTAGCCAAAGTCTTACTAGGACAAATAGCATTACAATTGTTAGACAATTGGGATGCTATAGTACCGATATGTATTGGACCCCAAAAATATCCTATTGATTTTGTTCTTATTGATATGCCCACTGGCATTTATTTTCCTATCATCTTCGGAAGAACTTTTCTAAATACCACATGTGAAAACATAGACTGGAAGAAGAAAATTGTGTCTCTCAAGTTTGGTGAAGAGAAAATGGATTTTGATTTCTCCAAATTTGACCATAAACCGGCTATTGAAGATTTAGATGATAATGAGTACGAACATGAGGAAGAATGTAATATCATGAAGTTAGCCTCAATAATTATCGAGACTCTAGATGATGATCTAGCAATAAGTTTAGTCAATAATAATAACATTCCCGAAGACATAGAAAAAAGTGAAATAGATAACTATCTCAATTCCACACAGGAAGTGGACATCGGGATTAAGCAAAAAATATGAAGAACCTATAAGGAAAGGAATGAGGATCCTCCTCCTCCAACCCTTAAAGCTCTGCCAAAGGAACTAAAATATAGGTTTCTTGATGATACAAATAATTTCCCTGTTATTGTAAGCGTTAACCACACATAAAAAGAGGAGCAAAATTTAATGAAGGTTCTCCGCATGCATCTAAATGATCTTGGGCATTCGATGAGTGACTTGAAGGGGACTAGTCCTTCGATAGCCACCCATAGAATATTCATGGAAGAAGGAGCTCACCCGATGGCGGACTTTCAGCGACGTCTTAAACATCACATAAAAGAGGAGGTAAGAAAATAAATAATACGTTTGTTGGATGCAGGTGTCATCTTTAATCTAGAGGAGAGTGAATGGATAAGTCACGTTCATTGTGTTCCAAAGAAAGGTGGGTTCACAGTTGTAGAAAATTAACATAATGAAATGGTACCAACAAGAACTGTTGTTGGCCACAGGATGTGCATTGACTATAGAAAACTTAATAAGGAAACTAGGAAGGATCATTACCCTTTACCATTTATAGATCAAACTTTAGAAAGCCTTGCCATGCATTCTCATTTTTGCTACCTAGACGGTTATTCCAGTTTTTCCCAAATTGTTGTACACCCGGATGATCAACTAAAAACAACTTTCATTTTTCCTTATGGTCTCTACGCTTATCGTCGTATGCCTTTTGGTCTTTGCAATGTTCCTGCCACTTTTCAAAGATGCATGACTGCTATTTTTGCCGATTATGTTGAAAGTTTTATGTAAGTGTTTATGGATAATTTCTCTGTTCATGGAACCTCTTTTAATCATTGTCTCCATAACCTGCATAAAGTTTTGCAGAGATGCGAAGACACTAATTTAGTCTTGAACTGGGAGAAATGTCATTTCATGGTCCAAGAAGGCATAGTACTCGGTCACAAAGTCTTGGGTAAGGGCATAGAAGATTCGTTAAGAGTTTTTCAAAAACTGCTAGACCATTAACTAACCTTCTTCAAAACGATGTTTGTTTTAATATTGATGAAAAATGTCTTACTTGTTTCAACATATTAAAACAAGCCCTTCTTTAAGCACCAACTATTAAACCACCTAATTGGAAGAAACCTTTTGAGCTATTTTGTGAAGCTAGCCATGGAGCTGTAGGAGCTATTCTTTGTCAGTATGATGGTGATGATCTCAATATCATTCATCATGCCAGTTGCACCTTAAACGGGGCCCAAAAGAACTATCCTCTGGCTGAAAAGAATTCTTCATCGTAGTCTTCTCTTGTGATAAATTTAGATCTTATATCATGGAATACATAGTTAGAGTACATACTGATTGTGTTGGCTTAAAAGAAATCCTGGAAAGGACTGATGTTAAGCCAAGAATGATCTGTTGGACTCTACTTATGCAAGAATTTGATTTACAGATCTTACAAAGGAAGGAAGAGGTGGAGGAAGTGTTCGTGGATACTCAAAAAGTTCTTCATCCGAAAGAGGTATTATTTGTGTGTATACTTGTGGGAACCCGACAACCAAAAAGGAAGTTCCCTATTTCCTCTTACAATGGTTTTGGCAATTTTCTGCGACCTGTTTTATTTGAAGGGAGGAAGAAAAGGAACTCAAAAGAAACCATATTCCCTTGATGAACATGACTTATGAAATCCTACCATTCTTTTGTTATGGATGATTTTGTACTATTTCTTTTTGCATATTGAATTCCTTACGTTTTTCTGAGTCCATTTCCGGTCTTACGAGATCGGTACGAGCGGACGATACGGCCATATCCGCCTGTACTGCTGGTCGTTAAGCCCACTGATGCCTCGATGGATTTCTCGCAGAAGCGGTACGACCGCGTGGTATCGGTGCACTCCCCTGTACCGCCAGTCGTTATCAGTGACTTCCTTCCTCTACTTCTCGTTTACATTTTTATGTGAAAAAGAAATTACGAAATTATGATGTCGGTACGGACAGGTAGTACGGGCTGAACCTGCCCATACCACTTAGTCTGTTGACCCTTTACCGTCTTTGTCCCATGTTGTTTCTGGAAACGACCTAGTACGGGTGCACCGTACAGGCGCCGCCCATACCGAATTGGTCGTTATGACCTGAATTTCCATCTTTTGCTCTTATTTGTTTCCTTATATGTTAGGATTCTTTTTTTGGGTGACCCCTTTCCTCCCAACACGAATTTGACCCTACCTCTTATCCTTTATAGGTCTATTTAGAGATACACCTCTCTCTTATATCAATAGATCTAATCTACTTGATGCGCTACTCGATTCAAGGCAAAGGAAATCCTCTAACCCTCATGGATCATTCGTGGGATAGTTTCCAGACCTCCTCTATCGAAGCCGATGATCATGAAGCTGAAGTCGAAAGCCCGAAGGACAAGAGGTACACGTATGATTCCGATGATGATTCTGAAGAAGAGGAGTTCCAGATCTTCAGGGAGCAATAAAAGAGGGGATGGATGCAACTGGACTACTTGGCGATGGTGAAGCCTGAAGATGAGGAAGAAGCCATGAAACCCCATGGGAAGGGGTGCACAGAGTCGCTCAATCTCATCTCCTTCAACTACTCATCACCAAAGCATAAGAAGTCTAACAACTCCACTACAGGAACCTATCAGGAGACTATGGCCCATACATCAACACCAAATAAGTTCACCATGAACGCGCGCATGAGCGTAAAGCCACAAGAGGACTGGAGGTTCAACCTCCTAGATGTACAAACTGGTATGCATGTCCCGGACAATGAACACCGCCTCAACAAGATTTAGAAGTACCAGAAAGAAGAACTCGTTTATAGGGAGATCATCAGCAACCACCTCTTGGATCCTGCAGGCAAGAAGGAACTCGATGACATGATGAGCAAAGTCGCTGATGGGATGTTTCTCTTGCATTCAGATCCACAGAAGTGTCTCCAACGCATATCTTCCCTGGAGAAGACAAACAAGAAGCTCCTAGTGGCACTCTCCAACAAGACCTCTTCACCATAAAGCACACCACGGTATGAAATAATCGCAAGGGATTATTTGATCCACCCGTCTTGACTCCAAGCTTGGGGAGATCTGTGAGAACCTTGTAATTTATCTTATAGTTTTAGCATGTTTACTTTTCTACACGCATGGTTAGGTTTAGATTGCCGAATTTGCATTAGTTGCATCACCTTCGAGTTCTTTTTATTCATGAGAATGATTATATCCATTGAGTTATGAGACTTTATGATAATTGAAGTTGTGTTTGATTCATGATTATTATATTAGATGATTGAACTTGGTTGAGTTTTATGATACTTGTATGACTATCATAATTTTAGGTACTTCCACACCTATATAAGTATTGATTAGGTTATGAGAAGAAGAACTCTGGTAGCATATTATGATTAAGAATTTTTGAAATCCATTGAAGTAGTGACCATGATCAAATAGCTTGCTGAAAAGAAGAAGATAAAAAGGGAGCAAGGAAAAACATAGATATACAAGTATCAATAGAGAAAAAGAAAGCAGCTATCAAAAGAATCAAAACATATATAAAAAAGATAGAGAAAGAAGAAAAGAGAAAATGATCATGAATATTCACTATTAAACTTAGCGTTACACATCTCTAAACTATGTGGTTATATGATATGTTGGATCACTAGTAGCTTCTTATAATTTAATTGATACTAGAAAAGGTGTGGAAGCCTCTAAGTTATATAACGTGTAAGGGTATGGTAATACCCCCGACGTATCTCTACATCCGATGTTGTACTCCTGTTTCAATTTTTGCGTCATTTATTATAACGTCTCGTGTCTCATGAACATGATGATCTTGTCCATAAGCCACCATATTGCTCAGGGATGAGCAAGAGCCTAGCTTGGAGGAGTTGATGTGTCAAAAATTGAAGCATATTTACCTTTTGTTTTTGCATAAATAGAGTAGGGATTTTTGTATTTCACTGCGCCTACGCGGCTATTTCGTTCCTATTTCAACGGGATCGTAAATCATGGAGTCATATATGAACATATCAATTAGAGCTATCATATTGTGTAATTATATGATATTTCTAAGTGATAAAAGTCATTTTATGAATTTACCTTCGCACCTGGAGGAATAACAAACAAGGAGGAGGCACCAACACTGATAATGATCACTGGTATGGGTAGAGCCCACCCGTACCATCCGCCCGTACCAGGTGCCACAGGGACCGCCTCGTCAAATAGTTTCTCTTGGCGACGACGAGAGGGAGATTCGACATTCACAGCCACCAGAAACCACGAAACACCACATCTGAGAGTGATCTAAAGGAGGAACTCAGCTAGAGTAAAATCCCGGCTGCTTCACGGATCATTGGAGGACAACGCATCATCCCTTTCATCACCAACCGCTGCATCTTCATCAACACCATTACTCCATATTTCATCTATTAGATCTCTTTGTAATTCCAGATCCAATTATGGTTTGCATTAGATCTACCCCCGTACTTTAATCCATCCATTCGATTATGCTGATGTTGTTGATTGCTTCCGTGAGTGAGTAGTTCCTTGGTTCTTGGGGAGATGGAGAAACCCTAGGACCTCTATGAACTTGTAATAGATGATCTATTCTTGTGTCCATATGACTTGCTTGTCTATGATATAATTATGGATTGTGTTTGATTTCTCTCTTTAGATGATATGTGAAGTCGACCACATATCATTTGCCTTGAGAACTAAAGGGAGGAAGAAATCCTTTGGATGTGTTTTGGAAGCGTACCCGGAGTGCCCCGTGACATATTGGCGCCGACTCGTAACCCGCACGGTCAAAGGGGGATTGAGAGGGACTCCCTAATCTAATTACGATATCCATGGGGAAACCCTTAATTGCATTGGCCTGTATGGGTGATTGCCCTCAGGCATTGCAGTGGTTATTTAGAGGTGACCTCACACTTGGATCAACAAAGTGGCTTCCTACGAGCCTTGTCGTGAACATCTTATTGTGTGGCTCTCTCCACACATATCATGACACAAGAAGTATGTTATCTTGATTACATATAATAATAGTACTATGCTAGTGGTGTATCCTACATCCGCGAGAATGTTTTAGCCCTATTGAGTTCAACCATGCTTTCATACAATCTTGTTACTTGTTTTTTAGTTGTTTTAATTACTTTTCTACAAACATCTATAAACAATTCAAAAATTCTTTACTTGGGATCAAAGACAACTTCCAAGTATTCTTTGGTAGATCGTAACGAGGGGCATAAAGACCTTAACCAATAGCTCTCTGTGGGTTCGATATCTTTAGTTCGAAACTAGCTACAATAGGACTTTGCACTTGGAGTCATCAAGTATGCTGATGATACCCTGGTGATCATGAAAGCAGACAGAAATCAGTTAGTTTGCTTAAAGTCTCTACTAAACACCTTTGCACTCTCTACTAGCCTCAAGGTGAATTACCACAAATCCAACATGATCCGAAATAATTTGGACTCTAAAAGATTGCCCCACTTCTCAAACACTCTTGGATGCAAGCAAGGTAGCCTACCCTTCACCTATCTCAGCCTGACGAAACCTTCACTAGAATACTTCTTACCAATTGTGCAAAGAGTTCAAAATAGGCTTGGAGGGATTGTTGGCTTTCTTAACTATGGAGGAAACTGCATTTGGTCATGTCTATCTTATCATCCTTACTACTATTTTTCATCAGCTTCCTGGATATCCCTATCTCTATCAAGGAACATGTGGTAAAATATTGAGACATTTCCTATGGAGGAAAAAATATGATGTGCAAGCTAAAGGCTCTTCCCTTGTGGCATGGAAAAAGGTGTGCAGACCTAAGAATCAAGGTGGCCTAGGTGTCCTTAATTTAAACATTCAAAATAATGAATCACTACTGGAAAAGTTGGATAAGTTCTTCAATCATCATGACATTCCTAGGTACATCTCATTTGGGAATCATACTATTCTGAAGGGCCATTGCCAGGGTATCAAATGGAAGGATCTTTATGGTGGAGGGTACACATTAAACTCCTTTATGACTACAAGGCCATGGCAAGGTGTTTAACTGTGGATGGAAAATCTGCATTTTTTGGATTGATCTTTGAATGAATGAGTGCTTACAATTCAAAATGCCCCATCCGCTTTCCTATGAAAAAAATTCTAAAATTACTATTCATGAAGATCTTTTCAATCTCCCTCTTTCCCAACAAGCCTTCTCTGAACTTGAGAAACTTGAGGACATTTGTCAACAATCTTTGGTAAATAGTCATCCGGGTCACACAGACACATGGAGTTATATTTGGGGGTCTGATAAGTTCACAATTCAAAAAGCATATAAGGTGTTGGCTGGTAGTCAACCTGCTCCACCTCACTTCATCTGGATTTGGAATTCTTCTTGTCATGCCAAACACAAATTCCTCTTTTGGCTACTGCTCCTAGACAGACTAAATACTAGAAACCTTCTTAAAAGGAAAAGGTGCTCACTTCAAGATTATAATTGTGCAGTACTAAATTGCAACATTAAAGAAACACTAGTACACCTATTATGGAATTGCCCCTTTTCCTCGGAATGCTGGGACTATATATGCCCACCAAGAAACGGAGGATTCTCAGTGCTAGAAGCTTTTGAAGGCATTAAAATTAAATTCAAGCTACCATTTGCAATGGAAATCATTATGATGACATTGTGGGGAATATGGATTTGTAGAAATGATTAGATCTTTGATGACAAGAGGCCAGATTTTGCTGCATGGAAAGCCATCTTTCTCCATGAAATGAGATGGGCTAGTTTTAGAATCAAAATGAAGTTTTCTTAAGAATTTAATGATTGTCTACATATGCATTACCATTACCATAATCCTCTTGTAAATAACTTGTAATCTTGTACGTAATGTTATATTAATAAGAAAAAAGTTGTAGTGGGTTTTTACCCTAAAAACATGGAATTTTGATAGATCCAACACCTTCCCAACCACAACGATCTTTGCTCCCTCCTCATATTTAATATCGTCTATAACTAGGACTATCTTCTCCTTCTCTGTCAGGATTAGTTTCTTGAACTTTTCCGCAACAATATCATCAGCCATGGCTTGTTTCTTCTCTGCTCCTCTGCTTGAACCATCCCCAAGGCCCGAGCTAGCCATCCTGAAGGGCAGAGGCTCGATTAGGAGAGGATTCGATGGAGGTAGATCGATCTGGCACCGAAGAGATTGAAAACCGCCTCGCGCCTTTAGACTTGGACTCCGTTGGGCTAGGTCTGTCTACGGCCTTTTTTGTGCGGTGCTGACTTTGTCATCACGGTGTGACCAGAATGAATCATACCTTTCATATTTTTTTACTAGTATGAACAGTTGTAAGCCTTTAGAAGAAGTAAACTAGTTGATACCCCATGAGTTGCTGCGGTGATGGGAGATGATTTTCATATATGCAAAAGATAGAATTTGCTATGCAACGATGAGAAGGGTAGACAAATGACATAGGTTTTCATGTGTTATGTTCCATTTATATGATTCTCGTGCATGCATGGTCTGCGGATGATAGGAGCGGACAAATGACATAGACACTCTACATGTGCGCAACTTTCCAAACATTAAATAAAATAGTGAGATAAATTTTATAGGTATTTTCGATCATTTAGATTTTTATAATTGGTTTCATATTTATCAAATGCTAGTTCCTATTTTCAAGTTTGGATACAATGTGCATAAATAATGACCGAACTCCATACTCATAAACCCCATGTATTTTCTCAGCTCACTCAGTTATCCACTTTCATTAAATATATAAGACTATTATCTGAGTTCAACGTAGCCAAAATAGTATGAATATCAGGAGTAAAAAATAGTTTTAGATTGTTTTGACTTATACTACTATCCATATCGTCCCAATTCTTTTCCACCGTGGGATGGAGGCCGAGAAGGACACGTGGCGACATTGCAACGAAGCCCGGCTATCCTGTGAGGCGAGACCCACTACAGGCCAGGGCGAAAGATTCCATACCGCCGATGGGTGTACCGCGTGCCATTATACCCCGGATAGCTACGATGGACCATGCACGCGATGTGGGCCTGCTGTTAGTTTCCGTGGGTTCGAACGCGCTTTGTGAGAGGTGTTCCTTGTGCGACATGAATCTGCATCTACCAGGTGGTTGGACCCTATACGAGCATACGGGACACGGCGGAGAGGCAAGCTGGCAGCTGAGGTGGCATCAGAAGGCATGGGCGGATCCTGGTTCTCGTGACGGAAATACGAGATAATAGCGTATATCGTACCGTCCACATTTTCTTGCAACATTATCGTATGATGGATCATGGCGATAGCAGAGCTGGCGTCGTAGAGCACATGGTCCCATGGTTTCCCGTGGCAAGGTCGTATGTTGGATCTCGTCCAGAGCTGTCGTGGCCAAATAAACTCTTGATGGACGTGGGTTCTCGCGGGCGAGATCCCAGCTAGATTCCTATACTATAGGTGTCCACGGGTTATCGTGGTGGAGAGACGAGCTTTCAACATCCCATGTTTTTACACCCACGCCTTGGCTATAAAACATCGAGCGGAAGCTCCTTCCTCCTCAACGCATTACGTACCCTTTCTTCTCTCCCACCTTCGCTCTGCTTTATTTAGCTATGGCATTCCGCTTCCGGCGTCACCAATTAGGGCGAACATGATGCATGCACAGAACCTCTTTGATGTACAGGACGGACAATCCAGCCACCAGACTGACTACGTGGTTGTCTCGGTACCATCCGCTTCTTCCTTCGTCACGTACGCGGGTAAAGCACTCTTCCGTCCCTCTTTTCTTCTTATTTTGTATCATGCTCTTTTACATTCTTACTTCTTTTGTTTGTATGTGCTCGTTTTTCCTCTAATTTCGACGGTGTAGGTAGGCAGCGAAGATGGAGAGGACGAGCGCCATCGCCTCAAGAACCACACTGTGATCATCCGTGCATCTCTCCCTGGCTCTTCTACGCAGTCTATGGTCATCCCTGTTGTAGGATGATAGTCGGCGCTTCGGGAGGATCATCATGCCATCTGCGTGCCTTATCGCTTCCATGGGCTGGTCTTTTACACCTGCGGTCATTGACGACGAGCTTTTAAAGCTGGCTTCTTCTAACCATTCTTGGAGTAGGAGTAGGGATAGCTTGCAGTAGGGATAAGATATCCTATAGTACTTTTTACACTTAGTTTTCTAGAAAATTTGTTCTTCTGTAATAGTTAGGTTTGTATACGACCGAAGAAAAAATAAAATCTGAAATGTATTTCTTCGTGTCTTATTAAAGAAATATGTGTTTTCTCGGCTTTATTTTTTAATAGAACATATGTTTACCCATTTAGACATTGTGTGTCTCTATAATACTTTATTTTGTAATTAGGAAATAAAAAATAAAAAATCATCGCGTAATGTGTTCATTTGCATGAGCTTAAGAAAAAAAGTTATTATGATGATCGACTTGGTAATCAGACCGTTGTCTGTGTAATACTTATACTTATGTTTCTAATCGAATTGAATAAATAAATTGTCATCGTTTTACGTGAATGTGTACGTGAGTAGAAGTTTTGTTTCGTTTTCTCTGTAATACTTAGACTTATATTTCCAATTAGATTGAATCAAAAAAAGTTGCCATTTTACGTTTATACATCTGTGAGAACAACTTTTTTTTCTACTTCTTGCCTCTGTAGTTAGATTAAATAATCAAAAAATTGAGCGTCGGTTAATGTGTTTTCCTTCTAGGCGTGTTTCATTCGTTCACGTCTTCGCTCATCACTTTAACTTTTCGGCTGCTGAGTTATCCAAAGTCAGATTTCCGAATTTACGTTTGATTTGAGCTACAGAGGTCGCTTCGTAGGTTGGGCGTGGGTATCAAACGTGTGCGAGATTGTCTCTTATATTGTTGTATAAGAGATTTTTTCGGATGCACGTCATGTATGTTTCGTAGGTCAGGCCGTGGGTTTCGAACACATGCGAGCTTGTCTCTTAGATAGTTGTATAAGTGTTTTCTCTTACCCACGGCGTTTAGAGTTTACTTTTTGCTTCCTCAACATGTTCCAAAATGCAATGGTTGAAAGATTCAAATGATTGTGTCATTGACTATTTTTTTATCGAAGTGTTTACTATGTTCATCTTCTTAGGGTCCTTTCTCTTGCGCTAACATGTAGCGCGATCATATCATCAAGCGTTCTGCCTGACAGCCATGCACCGGGGGTGGAGAGAGAACTATAGTAAAAATAATAGATTGTAGTAATAATAGAAGATGACAAACATACTTCATTTGCTTGCAACTGACTTTATCAATTAGGAGCATAATTTAAGATAGTGAATATACTGTAGTTGCTTGCAAGGCGTGCAACTGACTAGAGCATTGACGCAAAAAAATGCCAAGATTGATATGATGGAGATATTGCTGGACTACTAAGAAAGTTATACATGGTAGTTTCAAGTTAATCAAGACATATCTCTTAATCAGTATCATGTACAACACAATGTACCAAAACGGTACAACTAACATGTTAGTTTACACTATCCCTCCAAGACAACTTATCTAAGTTGAGATTGCAAAGAGAACATTCTGGTTGTCGAACTAACAACGGTTTTGTGAATCCATCAGCCACTTGATCACCCATAGGCATAAATATGATATCTAGCTGCGTATTAGCAACTCTTTCTCTAACAAAATGATAATCATTCTCAATATGCTTAGTCCTAGTATGAAATACCAGATTTGGTGATAAATATGTGGCACATGATTACCAGACCAGAAAGATGCCACCTTTGGATGACTGCCACCAAGTTTTGTTAACACAGTTTGAACCCAAATTACTTCAGCCATAGCATTTGCTAAATACTTGTATTCAGTCCCAGTACTTGACTATTAAACTGTGAGTTATTTGCACGAACTCTAGGAAATAAGGTTACAGCCCAATAACACTTCAAAACCACTTGTGGATCTCCTATCATCTCGACAATCTGGCTAGTCTGCATCAGAAAAAGCACTAACCAATGTGGACTTAGACTTTACAAGTTTCAGCCCAAGAGAAATAGTGAGCTTCAAATACTAAAGAATTCTTTTTACAAATGTTCAATGCAGAGTTGTTGGTGTATGCAAAAACTGATGAACTTTGTTAAAACAAAAGAAATATTTGGCCTGGTCAAAGTGACATACTGCAAGGCTCCAACTACACTCCTATATCGAGTGACATCGACATCACTAAGAGGCTCCATATTAGCGACGGATAATTTTCGGATGTAGAAAGAGAGGTGGTAATAGCTTTACAGTCACCCATACCAACACACTTCAATACGTCCAATATATATTGTGCTTGAGATAGAGAATATGCCATTGGGTACTTTCTTAACTTCAATACCAAGAAAGTAGTGAAGCGTCCCAAAGTCTTTGAGCACAAAACTGATGCACTAGAACCACATTGACAGTCTCGCTAGAAGAACTAGTGATAATAATATTGTAACATCCCAATTTCAGAAACCCTGATTAGTTATCCAGAATGCAAAAATCAGGGGGAACAAAACCTTTTTCTTGTTTAGTGATGCAATGTTTGCTTGCCTGCTTGTTGATGCTTATGCATTGAGTGTGTATCAAATGAGATACTCCTTACCTCAACCTCAGATGACAAAAACTATTTACCAAAAACTACCTTGGCTCATGTTTCATATTCTCAAATATTCTAGCATTTCAAAAACCTGAGCCAAAAGGATTATGTAACCAAAACTATTTTAGTAGCTTCTATTAACAAACATATGGAGATCTATATGATATAATCTCTTTATGTTTTCAAGATAAAACCTTCAAAATACTCTTACCTCTAGGTTTCTGTAAAACTTTTTTTATAAAACTCTTGAACTCTACTCTTGGTAGAAGTACCAAGGTCCTTACCTTGTTCAAACTCCAACCTTTAAAAATATCCATCCTTACCTCAAGATAAGCTTGATGGTAACCCTAGTAGTTGTTGATTTGCTTGTAACATGAGTTACCTTGATCTGCTGTCTGAGTTGTTTTCCTAGGAAGTAGTATGAGCTACCCTAGGAGCTCACCATATAGCACTTAACTAATGCAAGTGTATCAACCCTAAGAAAGTTAACCAAGATGAATTTGATCTCTATCCACTAGGTGATCATCTAAAACCCTTAACTAGACCAATTCTGAAGTGATCCATCCTAGAAGTTTCCAAGCCAATGATGACTGATACGTCCAAAACGTATCTACTTTTCCGAACACTTTTGCTATTGTTTCTTGTCTAATTTGTGTGATTTGGATACAACTAATGCGGACTAATGTTGTTTTCAGCAAAATTGCTATGGTATCTCATTTTTGTGCAGGAAATCAACTTTCAGGAAAAATCCTGGAAAATATCGCAAAACTCCTATTTTGCCAGAAGACTCACGAAGCCAAAAGACGAGACGAAGAAGGGCCACGAGGGGCCCACACCACCTGGCCGCGCGGGCCAGGCCAGGCCGCTCTAGGGGGTGGTGTGGCCGCCTTGGACTCCGCCTCGACCTCTCCTCTCAGCTATATAAGCCCTCCGACCTAAAAGCTGAGGGCGGCTTGACGTTTTTCCAAACAGGCCACTCTAGGGGGTGGTGTGGCTGTGCCACCACCACCAGAAGCTGCGATTCGGAACTAGACAATCCGTTTTGGCACCCTGCCGTGACGGTGAATTTGAGGAGATCATCGCCATCATCATCACCATCGCTTCTCCATCAACCATCCATGATTCCCCCCATCAATGAGTGAGTAATCCACCATAGTGGCTATGGGGATGGCAGGGATTGGATGAGATCGTTCATGTAATGGCATTAGATTGTTAGGGCATGGTGTCTAGTATCTATTGTTAGTGCGTTTTCACATTGCTACAACTTTGTTATGCTTAATGCTTATCACTAGGGCCCAAGTGCCATGATTTTAGATCTGAAAATGTTATAGATTCATGATTATATTATTGTTTATGATCTTACCTGCAAATTGTATACACATATTATTGTCCGGAACAAAAGGCCCTGAAGTGACAGAAATCGGGATAACTGGAGGGGGTGGCTATGATATGAGGATCACGTGTATTCATTGAGTGTTAATGCTTTGCTCCGGTGCTCTATTAAAAGGAGCACCTTAATTGCCAGTAGATTCCCTAAAGCACCCACTGCAACGGGCTGGAAAGACAAAAGATGTTGTGCAAGTTCTCATTACGAGCATGTATGACTATATATGGAACACATGCCTATGATTATTTAGTACTTGGATGCTTTATCTTATTTATCTGCAAATACCCTATGTCTTGATTGTTACATGAATTGTCTTGTCCATGCAACTCCCGTCCATCTATCCCTATGCCTACTGCACTTTAATCCTACTGTTTACTGCTATTGTTACTACTGTCTTTATTTTTACTACTGCTATCGCTTTACTATTGCCACTACCAAACTGCTATTACTGATAAACTAATGTGAGCAAGACTATTTCTAGGTGCAGCTGAATTGACAACTCAGTTGTTAAGGTTTATAAATATTCTTTGGCTCCCCTTATGTCGAATCAATAAATTGGGTTTTACTTCCCTCGAAGACTGTTGCGATCCCCTATACTTGTGGGTCATCAAGACTATTTTCTGGCGCCGTTGCCGGGGAGCATAGATCTATTTATCAAGTTCACCTGGGATCATTATTGTCCGTTGTTATTCATTCATCATGGGTAAAACTCGTGATGGAAAAGTTCCTATATTACCATCCACTACAAGGAGAAGTACAGTTCTGAACACCTCTGTTGCTCTTGATTCACCATCTGTGATGAGTAAGATCCTTACACCACCACCACATACACATGCTACTCATACTGCTACTTCTGTTGAATCTGAAATTGCTTCTGATACTTATGATGCTACTTCTACTCTGCTTGATAAGATTGGTTCCTTAGGTCCTTTCCTAGATGCTACAATTGCTAGAACTATAGCTGGAAATACTAAAACTTCTAATGAAGATACTACTACACCTGTCAGTTCACCTAAGTCTAGAGAGAGCTATGATATTGAAGACGGTTATATAGAAATGACTGATGAATTTATTACAGAATTCCAAAACACTCATGGTAGAAGTGCTATTAAGAGTCTTCTTGAGAGACGTACTATAAAACCCAAATTATCTCCTAATGCTAAGTTTGCTACATCTCCCATAAACATTAAAGATAAGGATTATGATTTCTCTCTTGATTTATCTTACATAACCATTGTTGAGAAAGAACCTTTTTGTGGGACTAAAAATGAAAGTGCTCTAGCACATATGACTGAGCTTTCTACCATGAGCGGCCTATTTTCTGATAATATTAAGATGCACACCTACTTCATTGCTAAAATTGTCCCTTTTTCACTGAAAGGAGAAGCTAAAGCTTGGTTTAATAATTTACCTCCTGGATCTATTGATAGCCCTGATTGCTTTATTAATACTTTCTTTCAGAAATATTTCCCTCCTAGTGCTCGACATGCCATTTTGCAGGAACTTTTTGATTTTAAATAGGGAGAAAAGGAGATATTGCCTGAATCATAGGCATGGTTTTGTGCTATAGTTCACGCACAGCCTACATGTCCATTACCTAAAAATGAGCTTCTTGATATATATTATAATGGACTAACTGAAGAATCTAGGACATAACTGGATAGTTGTGCTGATTGTTGTAACATCCCATTTTTTTTCTACATCCATGTTTGTTTAGGGTTGGGAAGCTAGAAAATAGGGGGAAATAAAACTTTTCTACATCCCATTTCTCTCTTGATTTATCTTACAGAATTGTTTGACCACTTGTGTTGTTTTGGTAGTACTGTTTGCTAGTTTACATGCTTGCATGACCCCCAAGGGTTCACCAACCCATAAATTGGCTAAGTCTTGGAAAACTAATTTTTCTTCCAACCTTGGAGTCATGGCTTGATTAAATCCTTCACCCTTTCTACCATGCAAGAGTACCAAGTGGTACTATGCTACTAGTACATGAGAACCACTCCGTAGCCCTCGTAAAACCCACATCCCTAGACTCCTGCATGTGAGTGCTTATCTCCCTAGTTGTCACCTGGGAATGACCCCCTTATTTTGTCCCAAGTTTGGTTGGACCTTGTGAGCATCTGGCTGTGATCTAATGATCAACCATGACCTAAGTCTGATCACCAAGTCACCCTCTACCACCCTCTACCCTCCCCTCTACCATTGGTGGCCCTAGCCCGAAATGGCAAGCCCCCCAATGTGGCCACCTCATCGATACCACCCTAGATCACCCCAAAACCCTCTCCCCCTTCCCTGCTCGTGCCACCCCCTCTCCCTGGCCTTGACATGATGCAGCACCACCCGAACTACCCCTAGCACACACCCAAGTTGCATGCAATCGCCGGCACACTACAAGGAGGTGAGACAAGTGAGATCTTTGCAGATCTTGCCCACCTCGAAAATCGGCAGCCTCTCCCTCCCTCCTGTCCCATCTGGCCCCACCACGGACAGCCCCAGCTCCCCAGGCGTTCCCTCCACCCCTACCTCTCTCTCTCCCGCGCACCCAGCCACCCCCAACCCATGGCGTCCACCTCAGCCGAACGCCCTCGGTCCCGTTCCCTCTCTTCTTTCTCTCGGTGCAAAAGCACGTGGTGGACAGAGGAGAACCCTGCCACCCTACTGCGCCCCTACCCCTCCAACTCCCCCAGGCCCTACCGCGCAGACAGCACGCTGCTGCTCCGTGCTGTTCCGTCGAACAGCCTGCCCGCACCACGCATCGGCCACCCCCTCTCACTGTCTAGTAGGCCTGGCCAGCCCCTAGGGTAGACCGTCCCCAGGTCACCCCCACGGCGTCGCCACCGTCCCTCCTGGCCAATCCCGAGCTCCCAACGCAACCCCCACCACCTCGCCGTGCACCACGGTCTGGCCCTTCCCATTAATAGCTCCCCTACCCCCTCACACACTCCTCCCACTCCTCATTTCCACCCAGAGCTCCCCAGCACCACCCTAGAGCGGAGTCAGAGCCTCTAGCTCTCTCCCCCTCTCTCTGCCATTCCACTCCGTCTCGATGCCGATGACGAACGGAAAGGTTCTCTCTTCCCCCGCTCTATCTCTCCTCCATGCATCCCTTCCACTGCACTCCCCTCCCTACACTGGCCCTAATCCCCCTATCCTCTGGCTATTCTTGTCGACAGGCATGCCGGAGCTGCGTGGAGGCCGACGGTCCCGAGCCGCACCGCTGCTGGCGCGACGCATCCAGACAACTAGAGCCGCCGTGCCGTACCTCATTCGACGCCCCTCCCTCGACCGCTTAGAACAACACCACCGCCGACCCCTCTCTGCCCCTAGGTGAGCCACCCCGAGCCCCGCCCGTGCCAGCTAGGGTTAGCTTGCCGGCGTTCTGGATCCGGGAAGAAGACGTGCTACGGGCCGTCGATCTGGTTTTTAATCCAATGGCCAGCATCGCCAAATACCCCTTCACCTCGCTATGACTACGACACACGGGCCCCGTTGTGGGATTTGAATCCCTAGCACCCCGCACAGGCCACCGTGTACGCGGTCCTTCCCAGCTCCGTAGCGGGTCGTGACCCAGCCTCTGCCCCATCCCACAGACTTGGTATCAGAGCCATCCTGACCTTAGGAGGCCCTAGCTAGCTTGGACGCTATACCCGGACCTACAAAACTATTTTCGCTATAAAGGAAGGAGTTTCATATTTGCAAAAATATTGCTTATGACTCCTCCCCTCTATTTCAAAAACAACTTGCATTTAATTAAATTTTTGCATATCTAAAATTTTGCACACTGTTCACTAACTTAAACTTAACTAAAATTTTGTAGATGGCAGTGTTGTTCAACATGTATCGTCAGGTCGGGATGGACTTGCCACTCTAGTTGTTTGAGGCTGAGCTGAGGGAGGCTCTTTCATTCCCATGATGGTTGAAGGATAGAAAAATTGGTTGGTGGTCTGCACCATGAGAGGTGGTGTAGTACCCTATTCTCCGAGGAGCTGAAGGTGGAGGTGTTAGAGAAGGATTGGGGCGATGGTGTGCTCCATGTGGCTCAAGAGGCCCTAGCACGGCTCGCCTATCACCATCGCGAGCAGCTAGAGGGAACCAATTTCTACCATTTTGGGAGACGCCACACTCGGGGTTACGCCACTCTGACCCCGCCGCACTATGACTTTGGTGAGCATATCCAAAACATGGAGTACCTCTTGAGGAAGACCCAGGAGTCTTTGGATGATGTTCGCACTCGCCTAGACAACAAGACCCTGGAGTACCTCACCCTTGTGGAGGATTTGAGGATCGAGAAATTGGAGCACGCTCAGACCAAGCTGAACAAGCAGGCGGTTGTGGCAAGAAACAAGCGTCTCATGAAGACCACCAAGGAGCAGAAGGAACTCTTGGTGACCATGGAGGCCCGGATAGAAGCATTGGAGGAGGAATGCACCCAGCTCGACAAGGACAATGATGACCTGTTGAATGAGACAAACAATGATGCCGCTTACAAGGAGGATTTCGACATGGAGCCGCCGAGTGAACCCGAAGATGATGATCAGATGGGTGAGGAAGAAGAGGATCCCAAGGAGCTCGTTTTGGAGTCTGAGGATGATACTAAGGTCATCATTGAGGAAGACACCACCGCATGTCGTGAAGTGGAGTAGGTTTCACGATTAGTATACGAGAGAAAGTGAGAATATCGCCGTGTCCCCCTTTTTCAGTGGCGATTTGTCTGCTTTCTGCTTGCTTGTATGATTGAACTCATAGTATTATCTAGCGTCGGGATATGACGCATGAACTTGGTTATTTCTATGGTTGCTTAGCTCCTAAGCACCCGTCCTTCTTATGCATGTTTGTTTGATTAGTTATTTCCTTCCCGCACCTTGATGCTTCCGGTACAAACCGCCCCCTTGGTAACCCCCTCCTAATCATATACCTCCAGGATGGTGCGCCCACGCGGACCCCCTCCACCACCACCGACCATGGCGCAGCTCCTGCACATGTTCATGCAAGACCACCAAGCCGCCAATGAGGAACACCAAGCCAACATTGCCGCTCTCCAGCAGCTGGTGCAAGCCGCAGCTGGAAACGCCCCCGACCCCGAGGGCGAAGAGCAGCGATCCAGACATAGAGAGTTCCAGAACACCAAACCACAAGTGTTCACCAAGTGCACCAATCCCCTTGACGCCGATGACTGGCTCCACACCATTGAGAACAACCTGGAAGTTGCCCATGTAGGAGAGAATGAGAAAGTCACCTTTGCCACCCATTATCTCGCGGGACAAGCTAGGACTTGGTGGATCAGTGTCAAGGAGATTATTCCTGCAGGACAAGCCATCACCTGGGAGGACTTCAAGGAAAGGTTCTACAAGCGTCATATCCCACCTAGTCTAATCAAGATATGAGAGATCAATTCTGTGATCTGAAGCAGGGAGGAATGGTTGTGCTGCAATATCTGGAGAAGTACGCTGACCTGGCCCGGTATGCGCCGGATAACACGAACACTGAAGAGAAGAAGGTGGATACCTTCATGAATGGACTCCAGGATGAACTACAGTGCCACAAAGTAGCCCAGGGATTCAACGAGCTGGATGCTCTCGTTGATGCCGCCATACTAGTAGAGAACAAGCGCAAGGGAGTAATTGAGAATCGCAAGCGCCGGATGATGCAACAGGGAGGACCCAGTGGACAGAGGTCGCGAAGCATGCCACCTTCAAGGCCTGCACCCCCACTGCAGTGGACTCCATCCTATGCCCCGCGTCCCAACAACCCCAACCGTAACTACAACAACCCTCGCCCTGGAGGCGGGAACCCAAGACCCGCCCCGAGAGGCCTAGTCAACACCAATGTCCGCCCCAATACGGCCGGCTTCTTCAACTGTGGTCAAGTGGGGCACTTCTCCCGTGAATGCCCCGAAAGGAAGAACGATAAAGCACCCCACCCTAATGCAGCCCGCCTGAATCAAGGTCACGCCAGGGAGCCCCGGCTAAGGGCGCCGCCCCCAAGAAGGTTGCCAATGCTACCAGAGGACAACTGAACCATATCAATGCTGAGGAAGCCTATGAGTGTCCTGACACTGTTCTGGGTACGTTCCTTGTCAACGACATCCCTACTACAGTACTATTTGACTTCGGGGCCTCGCAATCATTTGTCACGGAGCCGTTTGTTGAAAGAAGTGGGATGGAACCTAGTCAACTGAGCAGGCTCATGCTAGTACAAATACTTGGTTCGATGGCCAAAACCCAATCCGTCTGCCGAGATATCCCTATAGTTATCCATGGTAAAACCTTCACGGCCGACCTAATAGTGTTGGGAGCCCAAGATCTAGATGTGATCCTAGGAATGGATTGGATGACCAAGTATCATGGAATCATAGATTGTGTCAGAAAGTCCATATCCTTGACAAGTAGTGAAGGAATACAAGTCGAGTATAAGGAAACTGTGCCCTCATCTAGGATCTATTGCCAGAAGAGTATATTTGGACCTACTCTAGATCAAGTCCCCGTAGTCTGTGAATATCCGGATGTGTTCCCGGAGGAGTTGCCCGGTATGCCCCCTGACAGGGATATCGAGTTCATCATAGAGCTTGTCCCCGGAATAGCTCCCATAGTTCAAAGGCCTTGCTGTATGAACCCCGAAGAATTGGTCGAGTTGAAGAAACAGTTGGACGACCTGGAACGCAAGGGTGACATACAGCCCAGTACCTCCCCTTGGGGATCACCCGTTCTCTTTGTGGATAAAAGAGATGGAACCACCCGGCTAGTGACGAACTACCGAAAACTGAATGATGTCACAATCAAAAACAAGTATCCCCTACCCAAGATCGAAGATCTCTTTGATCAGTTAAATGGGGCCAGAATCTTCTCCAAGATAGATCTCCGCACTGGATACCACCAACTCAAGATCCGAGAATCGGACATTCCCAAGACCGCCTTTACCACCCGGTACGGTCTCTATGAATACACCATCATGTCCTTCGGCTTGACCAAGACCCCTACCTATTTCATGAATCTCATGAATAAGGTATTCATGCCCTATTGGGACAAGTTCGTCGTGGTGTTCATCGACGCCATCCTCATATACTCCAAGAATGAAGTCGAGCATGAGCAGCACATGAGAGTCATACTGGGAACCCTCGGGTAGCTAGCCAAAAACTTATCTGTATTTGTACTGAAAATTTCTAGAGTAAATAGTGTTTGTTTAGAGTATTAAATTCGTAGTTTCATTTCTAGAGCTCAGAAAATGGTGAAACCAAGTTCCAAGCATTGCCCTTGCAATTGTCTACTGTGCAAAACTGGAATCATCCATTTTTGATGTGTGAGGCCTCTGTTCTTATTTTTGCAAGTTATGAACAAAGGGTTTTTGTTTATTTTCCAGAGGTGGATGTGAACCTAATTTTGGGATGAAACCAACTCCCAGAGTTAGGCCTTTTGTGGAATAACCCTAGTATTTACCTATTGCATGCCCCTGGTAGCTAGCCAAAAACTTGTCTGTATTTGTACTGAAAATTTCTGGAGTAAATAGTGTCTGTTTAGAGTATTAAATTCGTAGTTTCATTTCTAGAGCTCAGAAAATGGTGAAACCAAGTTCCAAGCATTGCCCTTGCAATTGTCTACTGTGCAAAACTGGAATCATCCATTTTTGATGTGTGAGGCCTCTGTTCTTATTTTTGCAAGTTATGAACAAAGTGTTTTTGTTTATTTTCCAGAGGTGGATGTGAACCTAATTTTGGGATGAAACCAACTCCCAGAGTTAGGCCTTTGCTAATACTCGTAATTCCCCCAAGGGATTAATTGTTGGCTCTGAAGTTTTGCCCTGGGGATTTTAGTACTAGTTTCTGCTCCGTTCCTAGTATATTATTTATTAAAAATCAATCATTTTTGATAAAAATGTGAAACCAGTGGGGTTAGCTTGGTTTTCTCTGTAGCTACTCAGATATGTATTTTGTGGTCAACTTTCACCAACTTATATTGGTCGAAATTTCTGCTTGAGTGCTAATCTAGTTTTAACCACAAAAATCACCATTTAAGTTTGATGAAACCTTTTTGATTTCTCTCAGTGGCCTATTACTTCTAGAATCAGTAGCTATTAATGTGTGGTGGGATTGGTTCAGTTGTGCATTTGTTCTGTACTCATTTCATTGTTTATGCCTTGGGTGATGTTTGGTATATGGGTTTCCTTATAATTTACCTTTTCGGCGATAGATACGAACGAGGACGAGTTTGAGGAAGGTAATTGGGAAGATTTTGAAGAAGAGGACCAGGAACAAGCTGCCAACCAAGGCAATCCACCTACAAGTTCACGAGACTTGTCCACCTACAAGTTATTAGTTTGGCTCCCCCAAACTCATGCCTATGGTACTGTCTAAGTACTCCCCCTTGGATTACCTACTCCTACCCTAGTATTTAAGGTTGTCTAATATACCACAACCCCTTGGAAACCCCGATTTAGCCTAACAAAAACTCTAGGTTGGGAACCCGAAGGCAGGGATGGTTTTTATAAAAAGTTTTTGACAGAAAACCTAGGCAAGTGGGACTTGTCGAGGATCTTTTAAAAAGGTTTTCTTATCCGTGCCACTAGTGGAGACCCCAAAGTTGAAGATGGAGGAAAAACTGTTTTTGAAAACGCACCTGGTTCTTTGCAGTCTAGCTATAACAACTTAAACCCGTGCTACCACACTACTCCTATGTGGGAAGGGGCTTGACCCGAAAGTGGTTCTCTTTGATACAAGTGCCTCACAACTACTACAGGGGATCGGGGATCCCTGGAAGGTGGGACTTCTCCGATAAAGGTCCATGTGGGACATCGACCTGGAGAAGGAACGAAGGGTCGGCCGGCCTCCACGCGTTACTATGGGCCCCTCATTGAAAGCGCACACTCGGGAAGTGGAAAAAGCGCTCCGGCTGGTCCTCGCCCGACCTCCCGGTTTTGAGGGGAATAACACCCATAGGGTAGGTGCTGGTATTAAGAGGGGATTATCATGAAGGTCTTGTCCGGTTATCCGAAACCCGCATACTGATGTATGACGATCCGCGACAGTTCACGGCGGATGTATCGGATCTCGTGTGTAAAGTGTACAACCTCTGCAGAGGGTAAATCTATTCGAATAGCCACATCCGCGGTTAAGGACGGGTTGGACAAACTTCTATAGAGCGGTGCTGGTTTTTGGTTTACTAAAAAGGCTTTATAAAAAGAGATTCGACCATGGGATGGTCGAAAGGCAAGGAGGATGGGCCATGGGATGGTCGGATATAGTTGAAGTATTGGTCATGGGATGACCACAGAGGAAGTGAATATCACGGTTGACCCCAGCCTAGTATTTTAAGTTTTACTAACTCCTTTTTTCCCTAAAAAGGTTTTTGCGAACAATAAGCAGTAGGATTGAAGGTATATCTCTAAGAGTTTTCGCAAATAGCTTTCTTGGAGCCATCCTATCCAAATCCATATTGCATACCCTTAGTTCTTCTTTGTATGGTGGTTTGCGAGTACATTCAAAGTACTCACTGGCAATGTTCCCTGGCTATTAACTTGGTCAGATTATGAGCATGATGGAGAGGACAATGAAGGGTACGATGATGACTTCACGAACTAGGGCGTTTCTCCGAGTCAGGCACCTGTTGGGCTATGGCTTGACTTGGGTCCTCCGCGTTATTTAGTACTGCTGCTATTATCTATTTTAGCCCACGGAGGCAAGGTTGTAAGACTATTATTGTAAGACTTACTGTATCGTATTGTAATGGATGTGTGTACTTTGATATCATGCCGGTTATGGTCCACGATGCACTGATCATGGGATCGTGGTGGTTGGCATAATTTGGTAATCTCGGGTGAAAATCCGGGGTCGCCACAATTGTGTTTTCAGGAAGAGAACTCCCAAAGAACCTGAGGAATTAATGGCTCAAATAAGCAGGAATTATGACGACTAGACTTCACCTGAGTCTACTACACCTGATTTAATTGTGCCCGAGCCAACACCAATACCAAAGAAGATGGGAGTTATTGAACTAAATGATGAAGTGATGAAGGAATCTAATAGATGTCTTAAGGAGAAGGGTATTAAATCTGAAGATGTGAAGAATCTACCTCCTATAGAAGAATTATGCAAGCCAATATCCCACTCATCCACTATTGAGGTACACTCTCTCCTGAATTTTGATTCAGATGACATCCCTTATTCTAAACCTCATGATCAATGCTTAGAAGAATTTGATATCTTTGTTGTTAAGCAAGATAATTTCAATAAGAGAGTGCAGAATCATTTAATGGAAAACTCTAGAGTTATTATTTAGTTGAGGGATATTGTGGAGAGAATCTCCAATGATGTTAAAATGCTTGTTAAACATTTCCAAATGGTTCAAACTCAAATTGATCAGCTTATTAGAGTACAAAAATATTTGCTAGTTAATGCTTCTAAAGAAAAACATGCTTATGAAATTAGAACTAGAAGTGGTGCTGCCACGCAGGATCCTCTATGTCGCGAGGGGCATTCTAAAAGAATTGAACAGGATTCTAAAGAAATTGAAAGTAGTGGTACTTCTCCTAAGAGAAAGGAAAAGAAACATAGAACTATTATAGAGTCTTCTGAACCTGCTAAAGATCCTAATATTATATCTGTCTCTGATGCTGAAACTGAGAGTGGTAATGAGAAAAATGATGCTCCTGATAAAGAAGAAGTTGAGGAAGAACCTGAAAGGCACACTAAGAATAATAAATACACTAAGGAAGATGTTTTTTCTAAGAAACATGGTAGTCAAAGAGAGCCTTGGGTCCAAAAACCAATGCCTTTTGCTGATAAGAAACACAAGTCTAAGGAAGAAGAACATTATAAGAAGTTTTGTGAGTGGATGAAACCTTTATTTTTGCAAATTCCTTTAACTGATGCTATTAAATTGCCTCCTTATTCAAAGTATATGAAGGATATTGTTTCTAATAAAAGGAAGATTCCTAATGAGGAAATTTCTACTTTACTTGCTAATTATTCCTTTATTGGTAAGGTTCCAAAGAAACTTGGAGACCCAGGGATTCCAACTATTCCATGTTCTATTAAAAATAATTATGTTAGAACCGCTTTGTGTGATTTGGGAGCGGGAGTTAGTGTTATGCATTTTTCTCTCTACAAGAGACTTCAATTGGAGAAATTAATACCAACTGATATATCTTTGCAAATGGTTGATAAATCTACTACTATTCATGTTGGTATATGTCAAGATGTTCTTGTTCAGGTGGACCATAATTGCTTGATATTGACTGACTTTGTTGTGCTTGAAATGCCTGAAGATGATAATATGTCTATTATTCTTAGGAGACCTTTTCTTAATACTATAGGAGCTGTCATTAATTGTAATCAAGGAAAGGTAACTTCTAATGTTAATGACAAGGAACTTACTGCCTATTTCCCTAAGAAGATTGATAGGACTTATGGAATAATTTCAATTGAAAATATTGAGGGCATCTAAGTTGGAGAAATATATTGTCCCATGCCAAGAGAAAAACATGAAACTATTATGATTGGGACTATTGCTATCAGGGTTGAGGTAACATAATCATTTAGTGGAATAAAAAGTTTTGTTTTATATAAAATTGTTTTGGTAACAAGACCTGATCAACCTTGTTAACAAAGGGATTTTAATGAACAAAACAATGCTTTCACCATGATTATCCTTGCTTACTATTATTTTATGCATTTTAATTTTCGCTTTCACTTAGTTTACTTTTCTATTTTTTTAGTTGCTTGCATATTAGAGTGTCTTAGAACTTCTGAAGTTTAGGTTTTATTTTGTTTTTGCATGATTCCAAAATCATTTTTTCTGCCAAAATATCATTCATCAATACCTTAAAATTTCTCAAAAATAAAGTTTCTCGAAAAATTCCAGAAAATTCATATTAAATTTTTACGCTAAAATGGTGCAGAGAGGTACCTGGAGTGAACCAGGGGGCACCAGGCAGGCACACCACCTGGTTGCATGGCCACACCAGGGGCGCGCCTAGCCATGGTGTGGGCCACCCCTAGCCCTCCACTTATTCTCGTTCCTGCCACTACCTTCTCTCTCCCGAGAAAATATTAGTTCATTGCTCAAACCTGTGTTCTTGCTATTCTTTCTCGCGATTTTCGATCTCCTTTATTAGCCCACCTTTGCTGCTGAGATTTGGACCATTTGTTCTCCGCTTGTCCAAGTAGATTTGTGATTAGTGGATTATATCTTGTGTATTTTGCTACTGTAGGTGACAGGTTATGTGATCCTACATGCTAGTTCTATGCTTAGAGAAATTGTTTTGATGCATGTTTAGCCCTCTTGCAAGTCCCTATAAGTAGTACCTTTCATTATATAATCACTTTGCAATCATTTGTGTGAAGGTTGTCTAAAATTTCAGAAAAGGAGATGAATGAACACCAACTCAACCAACACATATTAAGGGTGCCCGAGGTTATGAAAGTTCACCGTGAGGAGGAAGTTTTTTCCTTCTATTTATCCATGCACCGAATTCATGAAGGCCGTAGGGATTTCTCAAGATTTCAATACTCTAATTTCTAATGCAGGATTGGAACATTTTGTGGGAGATGAACCTTACCAATATGTAAAACTAACCATGTGTGTGGAGCAGGATTTACAATTTAGTTGGTCCTTGCCTAACCCCATGGTTCATTACAAAATTTACAATATAACTATCAACCTCTCTCTGATGATTTTTGTACAGCTATTAAAGTTCCATAGTGTGGTTCGTGTGAAAGGATTAGAGACTAGCCTACACCACTCATGGACTTGTATGCGGAGATTTGCCAAGGGAGCAGCTTCTCAAAGGAGAGTGGTAAAATTCGTAATATTCATCTCCCATCTATTTGATACTTTACCTACTTTATTGCCAAGTGCGTTCTCGCTAGGAAAACTATTAGTAAATTATCTCATATGATCTAGCCTTTATCTCAGCTACCTTGAAACAAGATAGGAATTATAATTTGGGTGCTTTGATAGCTTTCCGTCTTGCTGCTAACCACGAGAAAGGTGGACTTTGTGGAGGCCTCATCGCCCCTCGTTTATTAGCTTTGCATGGTGTAGCGCCTCATCATTCAGATTTGCAGTTTCTCATAGAGAGGCTTGATCTTAATTCCATGATACAACATAAATTTGTTTCTTCTTAGGCTAACTTGAGTGATTTATCTTATGAAATAACTTTTCTAAAGGCTGGTTGGAGAAGAGGTAAGTCCGAGCGAGTGGTTCTTTTGCATGCGTCTGTTTTGTTTAACCTTGATACCAGGGAAGGATGGTCACTTACGGAGGAAGAGCTCGACGCATATTTGGAGGATCTCTCCCAGTAAGAGCAGAATGCTAGAAGGGAGGTTGAGGACAATTCGGCCCAGCCCTCCAACAAGGGGGAGTCTTCATACCAGCAGCCTGCCTATAATTGGGAAGCTTCTTCTTCTTCTTTTTCACAAGGGCCTGATTATGATCATTCTTACGATGACCCGCCGGCTTAGAGTTCCTACCCGCGTTGGGATTGATCCCCACTTATGCCAAAAGCCTAAGCTTGGGGGAGGTATACCGACATCACACTCATCTACATATCATGTTCAGTCGGTACTTTACATATCCATGTTTCGTCTTCTTTTAACGTTTGTTCTTGCTTTATTTTTGTCTTTCCAAAACACAAAAGACCAAAAATATTTTTATTATTTCTCTTTATTTGCTTCTTTATCTTTTAGCCTTGGTTTGCTTCATCCTTTTTTTGTTTTGATTATTTGAAAAACCCAAAAAGATTTCTCTTTGTTTGCTCTTTCCTTTGGTTCTTGTCTTTAAAAATTGAAAACCCGAAAATATTTGTTATTCTTCTCTGGTTTTGTAAAGTTCGTTGCAGGGTTTAGGTGTCCTCAGTGACTCCTTGGATTTTCGTTTTATCTTATTATTCAAGTCACACAAGTGAAAGGCAATGATGATTTATGTCAACTCGACGTGTTGTAAGAGGCTAGTATGAACTCTACTTATTTTCATTTATGTACATATACTTATCATTGTGGGTATGCTTGGTCTGTTTATGTAAGGCGTATGTTATTTAATGGATACTTAGTAGTCCTTGCCTTCTTATGATCATTTCCAATCCATTATAGTTCGTAACATGTCATATAAATGTTTGCTCGCATTGTTCTATTTATAACTTGGTATGACATTGTGATGTCCTCTTCGGAATGTTCTATTTGAATTGACTTGGCACATGATCACGCATGCATATGACTAAAAAAAGTTAGATAAGCCTCGATGATTTATTCTGCCTCAGTGTTCTTGTGTCACTTTTATGCCACTGTTAATTTTGTTTTGTTGGAAGGATGATTATGACAGTTACTGCTCTCTCGATTGTCGCTCCCTTTCCTTTGCTAGCCTTCACTTGTGCTGAGTATAAGCCGTACTCGTGCATCCAACTCCCGAAAATCAAAGTTTTCAAAAAGAGTCCACCATATCTACCTATTCCTTGCATATTTATTATGCTTTGTTTTCTTCCAGTAAAAATGTTTGCTTGTTATGTGAAAATTAGTGATTAAAGCTCTCACGAACTTGATGGCACACTTTACTTTCGTGCACTTAATAAACTTGAACCATTGTGCCCATCTATGCTGCGTATATGCTTGCGTTTTGTAAGTTGTGAATTAGCAGAACCATGTTACCATGGGGAACGCTTTCAACATTGCACTTTATTTAGTTGATAGCATGTTCTTTTTCTTATGGATCCCGACAGTGTGAAATGAAAGGAGATCTTGTCAGGCTCATGGAGTTCGTATATGTGTTAGAGAAACGCTTGGGCGGCTAGTCTAAGCCAAGCCTAATCATAGTGGAAATGTGCAGCATAACCATAGTGATAAATCTGTGAAAGCATCCTAAAAAAAGAAAAACAAAGAGAAAATGGGAAAAGCCTATGCAAATAGCATACAAAAAGATCACCGAGATGCTCATTGTATGCTTGCCTTGTCATTTTGATACGGGGAAGCTTCTGTATCACCGACCAAGGGGTACCCATTGGCGGTTCTCTATGATACACATGTACTTACAATGACAAGAACTTACTTATAACTACAGTTGAGTAGCATGAGGAATGGTACTCGTAAGCAAGGGGCATGAGATTTTGAACTTATAACTTGTCAAGCATATCCTCATATTTCTTCACTTTAACCTTAATCACCTAAATATGCTTATGATAGGGGCAATGAGAGCTCAAAGCTAATGACTACCTTTTCAAACTTTTCAAATCTTTACTTTCACTTTTATGTTGAGTCACCATTCATTCTTTGAGCACCTTCCCGAGAGCATAGCTGTCATTCTTACTGTAATGTGCTTGTCCCGAAACACAGTTAATTATGACATAACTTTGACGCTTGTATCTGATACATTGCAAATGTATCTATAATTTTTGATGTTCCATGCGTGGATTTATCTACTTTCTTGTGTTTTTTCCACACTTTGGAGTACTTTTCATATGATTTCTTGGACTAACCTATTAACAAGAGCCACAGTGCCAACTGCCTTTTTTCTGCTGTTTTTGGTTCTAGGGAAGTCAGAAAATGAATATTCTCGGAATTGGACGGGACAAAAGGCAAAAATCCTATTTCACCAGAAGACTCCCGGTGCCAGAATATGAGACGGAGTGGGGCTGGGGCCCAGCCACACCACCTGGCCGTGCGGGCTGGGCCTGGCCGCGCCAGGGGGTGGTCTAGCGCCCCAGGCACCCCCTCGGTCTCCCTCTTCGCCTATAAGATTCCTTCTGACCTAAAAACTTAGGAGGGGTCGACGTTTTTCCAGAAGGAGTTCAGCTCCACTGCCACCACCAGATTCCATGAAACAGTACCAGAAACTCCGTTCTGGCACCCTGCCAGGACGGGGAATTGGAGGAGATCATCGCCATCATCATCACCATCGCTTCTCCATCGACCATCCATGTTTCCCCCATTTATGATTGAGTAATCCGCCGCTGTAGGCTATGGGGATGGTAGGGATTGGATGAGATCGTTCATGTAATGGCATCAGATTGTTAGGGCATGGTGCCTAGTATCTTTTATTAGTGCTTTATGACTTTGTTGCGACTTGTTGTGCTTAATGCTTGTCACTAGGGCCCGAGTGCCATGATCTCAGATCTGAACATGTTATTGATTCATTATGATAGTATTGTTTATGGTCTTATCTGCAAGTTGTATACACACGTTGTTGTCCGGAACCAATGGCCCCGAAGTGATAGAAATCGGGATAACCGGAGGGAATAGCTTTGATGTGAGTATCACATGTGTTCACGGAGTGTTAATGCTTTGCTTCGGTGCTCTATTAAAAGGAGCACCTTAATTTCCAGTAGTTCCCTTGAGGCCCCGCTGCAAACGGGCTGGCAGGACAAAAGATGTTGTGCAAGTTCTCATTGCGAGCACGTATGACTATATATGGAACACATGCCTAGGATTATCTAGTACTTGGATGCTTTATCTTATTTATCTACAATTTCCCTATGTTCTGATTACTATGTGAATTGTCTTGTCCATGCAACGCCCGTCCATCCATCCCTATGCCTGCCGCACTCGAATCCTACTATTTACTTCTATTGTTACTACTGTCTTTACTTTACTGCTGCTGCTACTTTGCTATTCCTACTATAAAACTGTTGCTACTGATAAACTGATGTGAGCAAGCTTGTTTCCAGGTCCAGCTGAATTAACAACTCAGTTGTTAAGGCTTATAAATATTCTTTGGCTCCCCTTGTGTCGAATCAATAAATTGGGTTTCACTTCCCTCAAAAATACTGCGATACACCCCTATACTTGTGGGTCATCAAGACTATTTTCTAGCCCCGTTGCCGGGGAGCATAGCTTTATTTATTAAGTTCACTTGGATTCTCTATTGTTCGCTGCTATCCATCATCATGGGTAAGTCTCGTGATGGCAAGGTTCCTATTTTACCATCCACAGCAAGAAGAGGTACGGTTCTAAACACTTCTACTGCTTTTGATTCACCATCTGTGATAAGTAAGCTCGTTACACCACCACATACACATGCTACACACACTGCTACTACTGCTGAATCTGAAACTTCTGGTGCTTATGATGCTGCTTCTACTGTGCTTGATAAGACTGGTTCATTGGGTCCTTTCCTAGATGCTACGATTGCTATAACTATAGCTGGAAATACTGAAACTCCTAATGAAGACACTACCACACCTATTAGTTCACCTGAGTCTAGTGAAACTTATGATATTGAAGATGGTTATGTTGAGATGACCAATGAATTTATTAAAGAATGTAAAAACACCCATGATAGGAGCGCTGCTAAGAGTCTCCTTGAGAGGCGTACTATTAGACCCAAATTATCTCCTATTGCTAAGTTTGCTGCCTCTCCCATAAACACTATAGATAAAGATTATGATTTCTCTCTCGATCTACCTTACATAGGTATTGTTGAGAAAGAACCTTTTTGTGGGAGTAAGAATGAAATTGCGGTAGCACATATGAATGAACTTTCTACCATGAGTGGCTTGTTTTCTGATGATATTAAGATGCGTACTTACTTTGTTGCTAAGATTTTCCCCTTTTCACTGAAAGGAGAAGCTAAAACTTGGTTTAGTAATTTACCTCCTTGATCTATTGATAGCCCTGATTGCTTGATTAGTACTTTCAGGCAGAAATGTTTTCCTCCTAGTGCTAGACATGCTATTTTGCAGGAACTTTTTGATTATAAACAGGGAGAAAAGAGGTATTGCCTGAATCTTGGGCAAGGTTTTGTGCTTTGATTCATGCAATGGAAGTCCATTACCTAAGAATGAGTTTCTTGATATATTTTATAATGGACTAACCGAAGAATCTAGGACATACCTAGATAGTTGTGTTGATTGTGTTTTCAGGAATAGGACTCCTAAGGAAGCCGAGAAATTAATGGCTAAAATAAGCAAGAATTATGAAGATTGGACTCCTCCTGAGCAAGCTATACCTGAAGTAATTGTACCTGAACCTACTATACCAGTGTCTATTCCAACATCAAAGAAGAGGGAAGTTATGGAATTAAATGATGAAGTGATGAAGGAAGCTAAGAAATGTCTTAAGGAGAAAGGAATTAAAGCTGCAGATGTCAAGAACTTACCTCCTATTGAAGAGTTATGTAAGCCTATTCCCTACTCATCCACCATCGAGGTACACTCTCTCCAACACTTTGATGAAGGTGATATCCCTTACTCTAAACCTCCTGATAAATGCTTAGAAGAATTTGATATCTTTAATGTTAAGCAAGATAATTTTAATAAAAGGGTGCAAAATCATCTAATGGAAAACACTAGAGCTATTGTTGAGTTGAAAGATATTGTGGAAAAAACCTCTAATGATGTTAAAATGATTGTTAAACACTTTCAAATGGTTCAAACTCAAATAGATCAACTTGTTAAAGTGAAAAAGACTTGCTAGTTAATGCTGCTAAAGAAAAACATGCTTATGAAATTAGAACTAGAAGTGGTGCTGCTACCCAGGATCCTCTATATCCTTAGGGGCATCCCAAAAGAATTGAGCAGGATTCTCAACAAGCTGAAAATAGTGTCTCTACTAGTAAGAAAAGGAAAAAGAAACATAAAACTATTGTAGAACCCTCTGAACCTACTATGGATCCTAATAGTATATCTATTTCTGATGTGGAAACTGAAAGTGGTAATGAAGAAAATGATGTTCCTAATGAAGAAAAAGTTGAAGAAGAACCTGAGAAGCACACTAAGAATACTAAATACACTAAAGAAGATTTTGTTGCTAAGAAACATGGTAGTGAAAGAGAGCCTTGGGTCTAAAAACCTATGCATTTCCCTGATAAGAAACACAAGTCAAAGGAAGATGAACACTATAATAAGTTTTGTGAGTGGATGAAACCTTTATTCTTGCAAATTCCTTTGACTGATACTATTAAATTGCCTCCTTCCTCAAAGTATATGAAGGATATTGTCTCGAATAAAAGGAAGATTCCTAATGAATAAATATCCACTTTGCTTGCTAATTATTCCTTTAATGGTAAGGTTCCTAAGAAACTTGGAGACCCAAGGATTCCAACTATCCCTTGCTATATTAAGAATAGTTATGTTAGAACTTCTTTGTGTTATTTGGGAGCTGGAGTTAGTGTTATGCCTTTCTCTCTCTATAAGAGACTTCAACTTGAAAAACTGATACCAACTGATATATCTTTGCAAATGGCTGATAAATCTACCACTATTCCTATTGGTATATGTGAGGATGTACCTGTTCAAGTGGCTCATAATTGCTTGATATTAACTGATTTTGTTGTGCTTGAAATGCCTGAAGATGATAATATGTCAATTATTTTGGAAGACCTTTTCTTAACTGCAGGAGCTGTTATTAATTGTAATCAAGGAAAGGTGACCCTTAATGTTAATGACAAGGAACATACTATCTATTTCCCCAAGAAGATTGAAAGGACTTATGGTTTGAATTCAATTGAACATGTTGAGGGCATTCAAGATGGAGAAATATATTGTCCCATACCAAGAGAAAAATTTGAAACTATTATTATTGGGACCATTGCTATCAAAATTAAGGTAACATAATCACTAGTGGAATACAAAGTTTTGTCTCATATGAAATTGTTTTGGTAGCAAGACCTGATCAACCTTGTTAACAAAAGGATTTCATTGAACAAAACAATGTTTTCACTATGATTATTTCCGCTTACTTCTATTCTATCCATGTTAGTTTTTGCTTATGCATAACTTAAAGGCGTTAAAGAAAAGTACTTATTGGGAGATAACCCAAAAGTTTTAGATGAGTCTTGGAAGTTATTACCTCAGTAATAACCGCTCCTTATCCTTTTTATTTGCTTTTTGTGCCAAGAGTAACCTCTAATGAGAGAGAAGTAATGGTTGGTAAAGTTGCTGTCCCGAAACAGATTTATGTGCTTCACCGTAAAAATTCTTGTAAAATCTCTGTACATCCTTTTGAGGCATGAATATTTTTCTTCTGCCCCAGGTTGTTATCTAACTTTCGTTAGTTCAACACCTTTTGATTTGAGCAACAGAAGTTCTTCGAAACAATTCGTCTTTACCTGCTGGTATGTTTTGATAGATTTCTGCCATTTTCTGCATTTGCTTCTTGTCGGTTCCTTTTTGAGTTCTTTTGGAGAATAGAGCTTTTTGAGGGAAGTGCTACAGTATCTTGTGTTTTAATGGAAGTTTTATTGGTGTTGGAACTGAACCTAAAGACTTATTATCTTGAGTGAACTAATGTTGCTAATAAAGATTGTGTGAAGTTTTGTATGAAGGAAAAATTTCAGGTGTATGGAAGGAATGAGTAATGAGATGAAGGATGGACTAAAGCTCAAGCTTGGGGATGCCACGTGTGTCACCCCAAGAAATATCCAAGAAGTACAAGCGTCAAATCTTGGGGATGCCCAAGGCATCCGCTTCTTCATCAATAAAAATCCCCGGTTTCTTCCAAACGCTTCATTTTTATTGTTTCATGCACGGTTGTGTTGTTCTTGGAGCGTCTTCTTTTTCGTTTTCGTTTTGATTTTTCGTTTGCTTTTGTTTTCTTAGTTATCTAAATAATTTGGTTGGACTTCCTCTTTCATGCATTGGTTTTCAAATAGTTTAGTTTGGTCTGGAAAAGAGTAGGAAAGCTCATGCTTAAGTGGTAAAAGAGTTTGTTTTTGACTATGGCCTATGCTTTGTCATGCCATGCTTGATATTGTTTTGTCTTGATGCTTAGTATTATTTGTTGTAGCATGACTTGTTATAAACAATTGAGATTGGTTAATGTGCCTTGGATGAATCATGCGTTGTTTTAGCATATTAAAGCATAGTATAGTGGTATTCTCCTTTGATGCTTTATTTAGGTTGACTTGGCGCATGCTCACACCATGTTATGACTATCCCAAGTCACCATAGCCTTTATGATCCTTTAGTTATGAACTTGTAGTATCACTTTATGCTTTGATTAATGATGTTTTGTCACTCTACATGATTATGGCCATTATGCTCTCTCGTTTGTCGCTCCCTTCCTATTGCTAACCTATACTTGTGATGAGTATAACTTTTACTCGTGCATCCAAATCCCCAAAACCAATATTGCCAAAAGTGTCCACCATACCTACCTATTAGCATCATTTGCGTCCTTCTTTGTTGTGTATATGCTTGCGCTTTATAAGTTGAAGTTAGCAGAACCATGTATCATGGGGAACGCTTTCAACATTGCACTAGTACTTTGTACCTCGTTGATATCATGATTCTTTTGCTTATGGATCCCGGCGGTGTGAAATAAAAGTGGAACTTGTAAGATCATGGAGTTTGTATGTATGTTAGAGAAACACCTGGGCCGCTAGCCTAAGCCATGCCTAATCATGGTGAAAACTTGTAGCATAACCATGATGAGCATTCTATGAAGCATCCTCAGTAAAAATATATGCACATAGTAAATAAAAAGATCGCTGAGATGCTCATTGTCTTCTTGCCTTGTCATTTTGATTATGGGATAGCTCCTATATCATGTGCAAGGGGTACCCCGTTGGCGGTTCTCTATGATACGTATATACTTATAATGACAAGAGCTTACTTGTGACTGAAGTTGAGTAGCATGAGGTTCGGTCTTCGTAAGTAAGGGGCATGAGACTTCGATTTATAACTTTTCAAGCATATCCTCTTAGTTGTGTCACTTTAACCTTAACCAGTTAAAGATTCTTATGATAGGGGCAATGAGAGCTCAAAGCTAATGAGTACCATACTTTCAGCATTTGGAAGCCTTTCCAACTTTTCAAAACCTGTTCATTTCCTTATTGAGTCTCCACACATTCTATGAGCACTTTCTTGAGACCATAGTGGCCATTCTTAGTTCTATGTGCATTGTCCCAAGATTAGTTGATTGATACTTACCTTGATATTGATTGTTTTAAACTATTTGTATCTAGTCACTCTTATGAACTTTGAAGGTGTCCTATGCATTTATATTTCATACTCTATGAGCGAGAAGTTGAATACTACTATGCTATGTTTTCTTTATGTGAAACAAAGAAACGTCTTGCAAAGCATTGTTATTCATGAATCTTTTGTTTGTGCCTTTTCATGTTGCATCATAGTTTCTTTGTCTTATTGTTAGAACTTTGTCTTTCATGTTATGATTGAAGTACTATGATCCCAGCTCTGAATGTTTTACAAATACTTTTATCAAGTTTATGATGGTGCATGTCACTTCAAAAATTATTCTCTTTTTTTATCACTTACCTACTCGAGGACGAGCAGGAGTTAAGCTTGGGGATGTTGATACATTGCAAATGTATCTATAATTTTTGATGTTCCATGCTTGGTTTTATCTACTTTCTTGTGTTTTGTCCATACTTTGGAGTACTTTTCATATGATTTCTTGGACTAACATATTAACAAGAGCCATAGTGCCAGCTGCTTGTTTTCTGCTATTTTTGGTTCCAGGGAAGTCAGAAAATTAATATTCTCGGAATTGGACGGGACAAAAGCCAAAAATCCTATTTCACCAGAAGACTTCCGGAGCCAGAATATGAGACGGAGTGGGGCTGGGGCCCAGCCACACCACCTGGCTGCATGGGTTGGGCCTGGCCGCGCCAGGGGGCGGTCTGGCCGCCCTAGGCACCCCCTCGGTCTCCCTCTTCGCCTATAAGTTGCCTTCTGACATAAAAACTCAGGGGGGTTCGACGTTTTTCCAGAAGGAGTTCCGCTCCGCCAACACCACTAGATTCCACGAAACAGTACCAGAAACTCCGTTCTAGCACCCTGCCGGGACGGGGGATTGGAGGAGATCATCGCCATCATCATCACCATTGCTTCTCCATCGACCATCCATGTTTCCCCCATCTATGAGTGAGTAATCCCCCGCTGTAGTCTATGGGGATGGTAGGGATTGGATGAGATCGTTCATGTAATGGCATCAGATTGTTAGGGCATGGTGCCTAGTATCTTTTATTAGTGCTTTATAACTTTGTTGCGACTTATTGTGCTTAATGCTTGTCACTAGGGCCCGAGTGCCATGATCTCAGATCTGAACATGTGATTGATTTATTATGATAGTATTGTTTATGGTCTTATCTGCAAGTTGTATAAACACATTGTTGTCCGGAACCAATGGCCCGAAGTGACAGAAATCGGGATAACCAGAGGGAATGGCTTTGATGTGAGGATCACATGTGTTCACGGAGTTTTAATGCTGTGCTCCGGTGTTCTATTAAAAGGAGCACCTTAATTGCCAGTAGTTCCCATGAGGCCCCGCTGCAACGGTCTGGCAGGACAAAACATGTTGTGCAAGGTCTCATTGCGAGCACGTATGCCTATATATGGAACACATGCCTATGATTATCTAGTACTTGGATGCTTTATCTTATTTATCTCTAATTGCCCTATGTTCTGATTGCTATGTGAATTGTCTTGTCCATGCAACGCCCGTCCATCCATCCCTATGCCTACCGCACTCTAATCCTACTATTTACTGCTATTGTTACTACTATCTTTACTTTACTTCTACTGCTACTTTGTTGTTCCTACTATAAAACTTTTGCTACTGATAAACTTTTATGAGCAAGATTGTTTCCAGGTGCAGCTGCATTGACAACTTAGTTGTTAAGGCTTATAAATATTCTTTGGCTCCCCTTGTGTCGAATCAATAAATTGGGTTTCACTTCCCGCGAAAATACTGCAATACACCCCCTATACTTGTGTGTCATCACTATCTTTGATATTTTTATTTCTAGTCTTCACTTCAAACTTCAGAGGTGCCTTAGCATTTATGTTTTTCTCCAAAGAAAGGCAAGCGAGACACCACTTTATCATATCTTCATATGAGCACTACAATCTTGCCTATGCTTATGTGTCATATTGCTTATAACTAATGGGTTGGAATCTCTTCATAGCTTGCATGAGTACTGGGTAAACTTATTTGCATACTCTTTATTATGAATTGCCTAAGTATTTGATCATATGCTGGGAATATATACTTCTTATGAAGCAAATGTGTTAGTGAAAGTTTCTTTTATTGCACTCAGTTTTCAACTAAATTGCTTGAGGATAAGCAATAAGCTAAGCTTGGGGGGAGTTGATACATCCAAAACGTATCTACTTTCTCGAACACTTTTACTATTGTTTCTTCTCTAATTTGTGTGATTTGGATACAACTAATGCAGACTGATACATTGCAAATGTATCTATAATTTTTGATGTTCCATGCTTAGTTTTATATACTTTCTTGTGTTTTGCCCACACTTTGGAGTACTTCTCATATGATTTCTTGGACTAACCTATTAACAAGAGCGATAGTGCCAGCTGCCTGTTTTCTTCTGTTTTGGTTCCAGGAAGTCAGAAAATGAATATTCTCGAAACTGGACGGGACAAAAGCCAAAGTTGCTATTTTACCGGAAGAGATCTGGAGCTAGAATACAAGACGGAGAAGGGCTAGAGGGTGGCCACACCACCTGGTGGCGCGAGCCAGGCCAGGCCGCGCCGGGGGTAGTGTGGGCCCCTCCGGCACCCCCTCGGTCTACCTTCTCGCTTATAAGAGCCTCCCGATGCATAAACCCTAGATCGTCAATCAGACATCCACGAAAAGTTCCACAACGCCGCCGCCACTGAAGGGGAGATTCGGGGGACAAAAAGTCTCTGTTCTGGCACCCTGCCGGGACAGGCAAGTGCCCCCGGAGCCATCTCCATCATTGTTGCTGATTCCCATGATGAGGAGGGAGTAGTTCTTCCTCGAGGCTAAGGGTTCTACCGGTAGCTATGTGTTCATCTCTCTCTCTATGCATGATCATATTGTGATCATGAGCTTGTAATCAAGTAGATCTACCTTGCTACTCAATGCTTTAATAGATCTCTGCTCTCCCCATGTGTGTGAAGTTGACAGTGTGCACACCATGGTGGCACTTAGGCTAGAGATTTCAAATACTTGTTATGAGTTATATTTGGAGTTGGATGTTTCTATGAAATTGTGGTGTTTGTTGGACTCATATAGTACTCAAGGTGACAGTGTGGGGTTATCCAGATGGGAAAGGCTTACTTTGAGGTGTGCTATTATAGCCTATCATGGATTAGAGTGTCCAACCGGAGAGTAGTTGAGAGTAGTATCATAAAGCGAAGATATTTATATGAGAGTGTTCACTAGTGAAAGTATGATCCCTAGGCCTTGTTTCTAAGCACTGAAACACCGTTTGCTACTAGATCTGTTACATGTTTGCTTGCTTCCATCTTTATTTCAGTTTGCTTTTAGTCTCTTCCACGCCATCAAGCTATTTTCTCTCACCATTACCACTTATAATTATCTATACCACTTATATTTCACTATCTCTTCGCCGAACTAGTGCACCTATACACCTGACAAGTGTATTGGGTGTGTTGGGGACACAAGAGACTTCTTGTATCTTGATTGCAGGGTTGGTTGAGAGGGGATACCTTTGACCACTTCCTCCCTGAGTTCGATAAACCTTGGGTGATCCACTTAAGGGAAAACTTGCTGCTGTTCTACAAACCTCTGCACTTGGAGGCCCAACAACTCTCTACAAGAATAGAAGTGCGTAGACATCACAGACTAATGTTGTTTTCAGCAGAATTGCTTTGGTATCTCGTTTTTGTGCAGGAAATCAACTTTCAAGAAAAATCCTAGAAAATATCGCAAAACTCATATTTTACCAGATGACTCATGGAGCCAGAAGACGAGACGAAGAAGGGCCATGAGGGGCCCACACCACCTGGCCGCGCGGACCAGGCCAGGCCACGCCAGGGGGTGCTGTGGCCGCCTCGGACTCCGCCTCGACCTCTCCTCTCGCCTATATAAGCCCTCTGACCTAAAAACAGAGGGGGGTTCGACGTTTTGCCTGATAGAGTGCCGCTGTGCCGCCACCACCAGAAGCCGCGACTCAGAATCAGAAACTCCATTCTAGCACCCCGGCGGGACGGGGAATTGGATGAGATCATCGCCATCATCATCACCATCGCTTCTCCATCAACCATCCATGATTCCCCCGTCCATGAGTGAGTAATTCCCCGCTGTAGGCTATGGGGATGGCAAGGATTGGATGAGATCGTTCATGTAATTGCATCAGATTGTTAGGGCATGGTGCCTAGTATCTATTGTTAGTGCATTTTGACATTGTTGCAACTTGTTATCCTTAATGCTTGTTACTATGGCCCGAGTGCCTTGATTTTAGATCTGAACATGTTATTGATTCATGATGATATTATTGTTTATGATCTTACCTACAAGTTGTATACACATATGATTGTCTAAATCCAAAGGCCCTGAAGTGACAGAAATCGGGATAATTGGAGGGGATGGCTATGATATGAGGATCATGTGTGTTCACGGAGTGTTAATGCTTTGCTCCGGTGCTGTATTAAAGGGATCACCTTAATTGCCAGTAGATTTCCTAGAGGCCCCACTACAATGGGCTGGCAGGACAAAAGAAGTTGTGGAAGTTCTCATTACGAGCACGTATGACTATATATGGAACACATGCCTATGATTATTTAGTACTTGGATGCTTTATCTTATTTATCTGCAAATGACCTATGTCTTGATTGTTACATGAATTGCCTTGTCCATGAAACGACCGTCCATCCTTCCCTATGCCTACCACGCTTTAATCCTACTGTTTACTGCTATGGTTACTACTGTCTTTACTTTTACTACTGCTATCGCTTTACTATTGCCACTACTATTGTTACCAAACTGTTGTTACTAGTGCTAGATTTAATGCTATTGTTACCAAACTGTTGTTACTAATAAACTGATGGGAGCAAGACCGTTTCCGGGTGCAGCTGAATTGACAACTCAGTTGTTAAGGCTTATAAATATTCTTTGGCTCCCCTTGTGTCGAACCAATAAATTGGGTTTTACTTCCGTCGAAGACTGTTGCGATCCCCTATACTTGTGGGTCATCAATGACCAATTTCGAGAATGGATCTATTCTACTCAATCTACATGCAACACCATCCACTTTATGATGCTTTGATACCTTACAACCCATCAAAAATATCTCCACTCATATCCTAGTCAAAAACTGTTTCAACATCACTTCTTTGCGTGCCTCTCTTTCTCAATCCTTGTGCATTATTGGAAATGCACTTGAACCATCTTGTAGACCATCTTAAGTACTACCAAGGCCCACTCTTTCCCTTGGTTATACGATCCTCTAACCCACTTGTTCTTGATTGTTTTGCAGGCAAGAAAATAATAATTCCTGCAAATCTTATCAACCTGCCTACCCTGGAAGAAGCTCACACATACATGTTATCTTATTTTCACCAACTCCTTGCATGATTGTGTTATGCTAATAAAGTTCTAGCAATACCAACTTCACTGGTTCCAAATGGATCCATGTGCTTCCAAAACCCACAAGGTTTTGAAGGCTATTTGATAATCTGCTTTGGCAGCCTTATTTTATTCAAATTTTGAAGGCTACCTTGATTATAGGGAATTATCAAATATTATCCATAATTATTATGGACCCAAACCTAATTAATCCGTTTAATTATCAAACAGCTCAAAACTCCTTTTATAAAGGAAAGTTAGTCTTTCTCCAAATCACTTAGCACCCAAAAGGCACATTTGATACTGATGACCCACAAGTATAGGGGGTGTGTCGTAGTATTTTCTAGGGAAGTGAAACCCAATTTATTGATTCGACACAATGGGAGCCAAAGAATATTTATAAGCCTTAATAACCGAGTTGTCAATTCAGCTGCACCTGGAAACAATCTTGCTCATAGCAGTTTATCAGTAGCAACAGTTTTGTAGTAGGAATAGTAAAGTAGCAGCAGTAGTAAAGTAGAAACAACAGTAACAATAGCAGTAAACAGTAGGATTCGAGTGTGGTAGGCATAGGTATGGATGGACGGGCGTTGCATGGACAAGACAATTCACATAGCAATCAGAACTTAGGGCAATTGCAGATAAATAAGATAAAGCATCCAAGTACTAGATAATCCTAGGCATGTGTTCCATATATAGTCATACGTGCTCGCAATGAGAACTTGCACAACATCTTTTGTCCTGGCAGCCTGTTTGTAGCGGGGCCTCAAGGAAACTACTGGCAATTACGGTGCTCCTTTTAATAGAGCACCAGAGCAAAGTATTAACACTCCGTGAACACATGTGATCCTCACATCAAAGCGATTCCCTCCGGTTATCCCAATTTCTGTCACTTTGGGGCCATTGATTCTGGACATCAACGTGTGTATACAACTTGCAGATAAGACCAAAAACAATAGTATCATAATGAATAAGTAACATGTTCAGATCTGAAATCATGGCACTCGGGCCCTAGTGACAAGCATTAAGCACAACAAGTCGCAACAAAGTCATAAAGCACTAATAAAAGATACTAGGCACCATGCCCTAACAATCTGATGCCATTACATGAACGATCTCATCCAATCCATACCATACCCATAGCCTACAGCGGGGGATTACTCACTCATAGATGGGGGAAACATGGATGGTCGATGGAGAAGCGATGGTGATGATGATGGCGATGATCTCCTCCAATTCCCCATCCCGGCAGGGTTCCAGAACGGAGTTTCTGGTGCTGTTTCGTGGAATCTGGTGGTGGCGGCGGAGCCGAACTCCTTCTGGAAAAACGTCGACCCCCCTGAGTTTTTAGGTCAGAAGGCAACTTATAGGCGAAGAGGGAGGCCGAGGCGGTGTCTGGGGCGACCAGACCACCTCCTAGCGCGGCCAGGTGGTGTGGCTAGGCCCCAGCCCCACTCCGTCTCATATTCTGGCTTTGGGAGTCTTCTGGTGAAAAGGGATTTTCGCTTTTGTCCCATCCAATTCCGAGAATATTCATTTCCTGACATTCCTGGAACCAAAAACAACAGAAAACAGGCAGCTAGCACTGTGGCTCTTATTAATAGGTTAGTCCAAGAAATCATATGAAAAGTACTCCAAAGTGTGGACAAAACACAAGAAAGTAGATAAAACCAAGCATGGAACATCAAAAATTATAGATACATTTGCAATGTATCAACATCCCCAAGCTTAACTCCTGCTCGTCCTCGAGTAGGCAAGTGATAAAAAGAAAGAATAATTTTTGAGGTGACATGCACCATCATGAACTTGATCAAAGTATTTGTAAAACAATGATAACTGTGATCATAGTACTTCAATCATAATCATGAAAGATAAAGTTCTAGCAATAAGACAAAGCAACTATGTTCCAACATGAAAAGGCACAAACAAAAGATTCATGAATAACAATGCGTTGCAAAACGTTTGTTTGTTTCACATAAAGAAAACATAGCCGAGTAGTATTCAGCTTGTCCCTCATAGAGTAGCAAATATAAATGTATAGGACACCTTCAAAGTTCATAAGAGTGACTAGATACATATAGTTTAAAACAAGCAATATCAAGGTATACATCAATCAACAAGTCTTGGGACAATGCACATAGAACTAAGAATGGCCACTATGCTCTCAAAGTAAGTGCATAAAGGTAGAAGGTGGAGACTCAATATATATAGTGGAAGAAAGGCCTTCATAGAAGGAAGTAGGGATACAAGTCTCATAAAGAGCTTCCAAAAATTATGGTACTTATAGCTTTATGCTCTCATTGCCCCTATCATAAGCATCTTGAAGGTGATTAAGGTTAAAGTGGCATAACTAAGAGGATATGCTTGACAAGTTATAAACCGAAATCTCATGCCCCTTACTTACGAAGACCGAACCTCATGCTACTCAACTTTAGTCACGAGTAAGCTCTTGTCATTGTAAGTACGTGTGTATCATAAAGAACCGCCAACCGGGTACCCCTTGCACATGATAATCCCATAATCAAAATGACAAGGCAAGCAGACAATAAGCATCTCAGCGATCTTTTTATTTGATATTTGCATAGGTTTTTATTAAGGATGCTTCATAGAGTTCTCATTATGGTGATGCTGTAAGTTTCCACCATGATTAGGCATGGCTTAGGCTAGCAGCCCAGGCATTTCTCTAACACACATACAAACTCCATGATCTTACAAGTTCCAGTTTTATTTCACACCACCGGGATCCATAAGCAAAAGAACATGATATCAACAGGGTACAAAGTACAGGTGCAATGTTGAAAGCGTTCCCCATGATACATGGTTCTACTAATTTCAACTTATAAAGCGCAAGCATATACGCAACAAAGAAGGACCCAATGGTTCAAGTTTATTAAATGCAAAAGGAAAGTGTGCCATCAAGTTCGTGAGAGCTTTAATCACTAGTTTTCTCATAACAAATTTAATTTGGAAGGTAAACAAAAACATGAATATACTTGGAATAGCATAAGCTAGTAGGTAGGTACGGTGGACTCTTTAGAATAACTTGGTTTAAGGAGTTGGATGCGTGAGTGGAACTCATACTTGGTTGTGGAGGCTAGCAAAAGACTCGGAGCGACAAACTAAGAGAGCAATAATGGCCATAATCATGCAGAGCGAAAAAAATCATTGATCAAAGCATAAAATGATACTACAAGTTGAAAACTAAAGGATCACAAAGGCTATGGTGACTTAGATAGTTATAACATGGTGTGAGCATGCGCCAAGTCAACCCAAATAAAGCATCAAAGGAGAATACCACTATACTATGCTTTAATATGCTAAAACAACGCATGATTCATCCAAGGCACATTAAGAAATCTCAATTTTTTATAACAAGTCATGCTACAGCAAAGAATACTAAGCATAAATCCAAAACAATATCAATCATGGCATGACAAAGCATAGGCCACAGTCAAAAACAAACTCCTTTTGCTACTTAAGCATGAGCTTTCCTACTCTTTTCCAAACCAAACCAAACTTTTCGATAACCAATGCATGAAAGAGGAGGTCCTTTTAATAGAGCACCGGAGCAAAGCATTAACACTCCATGAACACATGTGGTCCTCACATCAAAGCCATTCCCTCCGGTTATCCTGATTTCTGTCACTTCGGGCCATTGGTTCCGGACATCAACGTGTGTATACAACTTGTAGATAAGACCAAAAAAAATACTATCATAATGAATCAATAACATGTTCAGATCTGAAATCATGGCACTCGGGCCCTAGTGACAAGCATTAAGCACAACAAGTCGCAACAAAGTCATAAAGCACTAAGAAAAGATACTAGGCACCATGCCCTAAAAATCTGATGCCATTACATGAATGATCTCATCCAATCCCTACCATCCCCATAGCCTACAGCGGGGGATTACTCACTCATTGATGGGGGAAACATGGATGGTCAATGGAGAAGCGATGGTGATGATGATGGCGATGATCTCCTCCAATTCCCCGTCCCGGCAGGGTGCCAGAACGGAGTTTCTGGTGCTGTTTCGTGGAATCTGGTGGTGGCGGCGGAGTGGAACTCCTTCTGGAAAAACGTCGACCCCCCCTGAGTTTTTAGGTCAGAAGGCAACTTATAGGCGAAGAGGGAGGCCGAGGGGGTGTCTGGGGCGGCCAGACCACCCCTGGCGCTGCCAGGCCCAGCCCGCGTGGCCAGGTGGTTGTGGCTAGGCCCCAGCCACACTCCGTCTCATTATCTGGCACCGGGAGTCTTCTGGTGAAATAGGATTTTTGCCTTTTGTCCCGTCCAATTCCGAGAATATTCATTTTCGGACTTTCCTGGAACCAAAAACAGTAGAAAACAGGCAGATGGCACTGTAGCTCTTGTTAATAGGTTAGTCCAAGAAATCATATGAAAAGTACTCCAAAGTCTAGACAAAACACAAGAAAGTAGATAAACCAAGCATGGAACATCAAAAACTATAGATACATTTGCAATGTATCAGATATCTATATATCCTACCCCATCTTTCCACCTAAAAAAAATATATTTTTGAGATGATTTATTAATTATTTTCGCCCTTTTTCTTAAATGGAAGAAACAAGGAATAATATTTTTAAAATACTTTTCTTTCCCAATAAATTCCAAGAAAATTCCCCAAGGTGTGCCTTAGTATCTAGTACCATCTCACACCAAATACCACACTTTTCCAATTCAAAAATACCAAATGAGCTTCTAGAAACCATTTCTGCACTATTTGAATAAATGATTTTAAGTGAACTAAAAATCTTCTAGAAAATTCCAATTTATTAGAAGAGGTATGTCTTGGCTATACCCTTCTACTAGAACCATTTCATCATCTTACCAAGATCCAGTTTTGAGAAAGCTCTTGATGAACATCATCTATGCCAAGAGGAGTATGACCAAAACATTAACTAAATCCCTTTCAACGTCCCCCCAACCTTGCAAAGGACTTCTCCACAACACTCGGCCCTCTCTCGTGGTCGACCATACCACTATAGACAGGAACTGTAGCCACCTTACTCCTCTTTGTAGTATGTGCTTGTCCATGAAGGAGACATAGGCTAAGGTCATTTCCTCCCTTCTTTAACTCTCTTGCAATAGCTCCCTACTCCCACTCACTTTATGCACGATTAGAGACATGTCACTCTCACCTCTCCACCGCCCATAGCAGCCAATAGGAGGGTCATGGACTAGCCCTATCCATGGATGCACTTGATGCATCATACACCCCTCCTCTTAGGGATAAAAGAGGCCAGAGGCCAGGTAGCCCTGCTCTCTGCCTCATTTCACCTCCCTCCCCTCCACCTACCTCGCCCTAGGTTCCAGAACTCATCCTCTAGCTCCCCATCACCATGGAGAATAAGAGAAAGCCCTCTTGGCCTCAACCCTGCTCGCAAGCATGTAGTCGTACCCGACCACCCCAGCTTCCTCTTTTCCCTCTATCTTGATCCCTTGGATCTGATTCCCCTCTCCTTTCCCTTCTTTGCATGCAGGAACACCGGAGGCTGTTGCTTGATGTAACACCCTCAAATCGGCCCTATGCAAGTTTTAGCCCTTTCCGCCAAACCCGCATAGAAACGATTCAAGGACGCCCACCAGGCACTTTCGTGCGGGTGGAAAACAAAGTAATACCATTACACGACAGTCCTCGATGGGACCCACAAAACATATATATATACATCAGCGACTCCATGAGTCAAGAATACAGATATAATATACAAAGATCCAATCACCTTGAAAACGATAGGGCGTCCGACTACGGACAAGATGCAAATGGGGCTAAGAGCCCTGAAGAATAACCAATGGCGTCCATAACCCTGCCCAGGCCAAGCCGGAAGGGTAACCCTGCTAACGACGGCGATCTCAAACCTGCTAAAACAAAAGGGGTGCCGACAAAGGGCAAAGGGAAAAGAGGAGCGTCAGTACTGAGGCCAAGTACACGGCGAGGCTAGAATTCGGCGGCTCTCGCCTACATAGGTATGGTGGGCTGAAGCGGTAGCGCAGCAGCACTAAACTCCCTATAGAGACTCGGTATCACTGGCGGCTATTAGAGAGGGGTAAGAAAGACCTATTCGGATCCAACCCAAAGGTAGCACCAAGCAAACCCATCCTGGTATTTCCCCCTCGAGACCAAACGAGGAAGTCGGACCAAGGAACTCACACAGTTGGCAATTTTACTCATTCCATTATAGTTGCAGCAATTACTAATCAGATATAGAGCATAAATCATCCTGATAACATAAGTAGTGGGCAGTTTTAATCACAATTCTGTTGTAGTTGGAACATTAGTCAGATGTAGTTGTCCTGAGGAATCCCAAAACCCAGCAGTTGTTGGCACTTTTATCACATTCCATTGGAGTTGCAATACTTACTAGGCAGGTATATCAGAACACGATACGACCAAGATCCACCAGTTGTTGGCATTTTTAATATCCATTCCGTTATAATTGAGCTGATTACTAGTCACATATTAAGTCAAATTTATAGCACTACTTTAGTTATGCTTGTCTATGATCGAGATATTGTGCTCCAAGTCGTCCATAACCGCGGACACGGCTTTCAGAAAGTTTTACCTTGCAGGGGTGCACAAATAGCAACACACACTCGATCAACCTCAGAAAAACCAACTCAAAACCCAACGAGGCATTCACGACAAAGCGATCACAGGATTCATAAAATATTTCAGGGGGCCACCCCATTAAGCTACCCGCAACGAAGTTGGCCAACTCCGAGACGGACCCAAGGTTTACGCCAATGGCTGTAAACGACTGGGAACTCGAAAGTGTGACTGGGCTTGTCGATACCGCGAGAACACTCCACGATCCTAAACAGTACAGGTGCTCCACGCACAATCTTAAATAAAGCAGTAAAGCATGGCATAGGTGCAGGATAGTAATAAAGCGCCAAACTACTTTGTGGCCCCAAGAAATAGAAATGAATCAAGCTCTGGCTCAGGGGGGTCCATAAGGCCTCCCGGATGTGGATAGTGCGAAAAATCAAGGAACAGGTATGAAGTACTCGAGGTCCTACGGGACACAAGTGAGCGTGGAAGAACCAGATAACATCTATTGCCCACTGATGCCTCTGCCTTAGTTATATCTAGTATTTTAATAGTTGTATTTAAAGTCATGATCATCTCCACCAATAAGCATCTACACCATCGTCATCTGCCCGCATACCAACAACTGTGGTACTCAACAACACAAGATCGCACCTGAGCAAGCAACTATGACTCGCAAGGCCAGCTATCTACCAAACAACAGGTATTAGGAGGTGTCCAAGGCAATATAGAGGCTACACGGGATATAACTGGTGTTCAGAAACTAAAGTATCGCGACACGGATAGCAATAGATCAACAGGAGGGAATAAAGACTATAAATGCAAAATAGGTAGAAAGAGGAAGAATGCTCGCCTAGGAAAACACTGCCGAAGGATCATAACCGGAGAACTTGTCGATACTCGCATCAACCCATCGGCCTAGTCCGCGAAGAGGCAAACACTAGAAGAAACACCGGATGCAATATTTAATACTACGGCAGAAGATCCGGCATGATTATGATATGCATGCGAGATGAACAAATCAATATGCGACAGTGGGTAATCTGATATTATAAAAATAATGGGGGTCTCGGATAGGGAATCACATTTAGGGTTCGGCGAACTTGGGCTCCGAGGGGTTCGGGGTTCGACAGGGTTCGACGGGGGCGGAAACGACTCGACGGAATCGGACTCGGACAACGGAAGAAGAGGAAGGTCGCGGCGTGGGGACGGGCGGAGGACGGCGGCGATACGCGGGTCTTGGCGGCGGGGAGGATGACGCGGGGTTGGAAAGGGAGCATGGGGGAGACGCGGGGTGCGTCTGTGGTGGTGCGTGTCTACTGCGTGGGGTGGGGTCAGCAGGTGGTGGGGCTAGGTGGTAGGTGGCGCTAGGGATTGGGTGGAGGGCGACCAGGTGGGGAAGGCGACCGGTGGTTAGCCTCGCGGGGAAGCGTGCGCGCGCGCTGTGTCCGCGTGGGTGGGGCTGGGGCATGGTAGGTGGGGTGGTGGGGAGTGAGCCAGCTCGTGGGATGGGACCCAGGGAACAGGGGAGGAGGCGGTTGGTGTGGTGGACAGGTGGGATAATGTGGCGGCCTGGGATAGGCTGGGGGTGGTGTGGAGGTGTGAGGTGGAGGGAGGGGATTGGCCAGGGTGAGGTGGAGGAAGGGTAGAAAAGGGTTTGGAGGGATTCTGGTTTTTGTACTGGGGGTGGCCGACTGGGTTGGATCGGCCCGGTATGGCTGCCCCCCTAAAAAATAAAAAGAATATTTTATTGTTTAAAACGGGCCTTTTCTAAACCGTATTTAGACAAACCAAAATATTCCGGAAACCGAGTTTTATTTGAATATAGACGGAAGATATTTAGAAAACAAAACTAGGTTAAAAAAAATAGTTTTAGACAAACAAATGCATGATGACATGACGATGCTCAAATGCAAGGTGGCATGATGACATGAGCATGTGGTCATGACGATGCAATGCACAAAAACAACGCGATTTTCTAGTAGTGGTTTTTGCGGGGCGCCACACTTGAGCTCAAGACCGAGTCGAGATACACCTCCAAGTAGAAGCTTCCGAGCTCCCTCCTCTCCTACATGCAACACTCGTGGAGTCCCCAAGACCACTGCATCCGACCAAGCCCCTCTGTTTCGACATGCACTCGCCCCTGGAAGCGCTCTGGCGAGCTCCCGACACCGGTTCCGTTGCAGATGCACGCGACCTGGTCTCTGCACTAAACTCGCCGCTGCCACCCACCGTTGAGCTCAGCGCGGAACTCTGCATCGCTTCGTCGCCTCCCCACCATCCCTCCCGTACCCTAGTGAGCTCCCCGCCGCCTCCAGAACTCCCCTAGGGTTTCCCAAGTACCGCGCGCCGCCGGAGGAGGACAACGAACCCTGGCCATTCATCGACACATGATCTTACGTCCCACGTGCTCCCATACTGCTTTGGCGCTGGCCTCCCACTAACAGGCGGACCCCGCAGTCCGCGATTTGAACTGCACCCTGTTCTCTTTTCTTTTTTAACAGATATGTTATTTCTAGAATTTACCCTATTGGTTTAATTCAATATAAATATGGAAAACACCCTACTTTAGCCAGATCCAATTTCATACATTCCCTCACATATTTTTTGCAACATGTAGAACTAGTCCCTTGCCAAAAATAAAGTTTATTACTTGTTGGCATTAAAACTACTGAAACGTAATCTTTTTCACTAAATAAATTCCAAAGAGAGCTATACATATCCAATTTGGATGAAACAAAGTTCCTCTCAAAGGTCTTTCCTATACCTATCATCTAGACTTTATCTCATGTCCAAGTGAACCATGGTTTTACATTAGTAAAAATAACAATATCCATCCATTCATGCCTTTAGAATTTTTCCTATCACAAATAATAACCTATTCTGGGTTGATTCCAACTCTCTGTGATGTGGTACATCAGTACCTATAAAAACCTAGGATATCTCTAATTATTGATCCTCTGTTGAATTTTAATGAATTAAATACTTCTGTATGTGGTATATTCACTAAATAAATCATTTCAGAAGCTTAGCAACTCCAAATATAGTGATTCCAATTTATACTAGAAGGTATATTCAATGCCTATCCAAGGACCTTAGTCTCACACCTTTTGGTCCTGTAGAATAAATCTGGTTAAAAATACAAATAGACTACAGAGCTGAATTTGGGAATTTCCCAAGGGCATTCTGGAAATTATTTTGAAGTTATTCCAATTCTCAAAAATCCTAACTCAAATATATACAACATACTGTGAGAAAAAATTTATTTGAGCTCCAGATATTTTCTGGTGATTTGTTCACCTAAACTAGAGGTTATTTCACTAGAAAAAACATAACTAAATATAGGAAATTGATGAAATCATGAAACCACTTTTGTTGGCCTTGTTATTCCAATACCTATCTGTAGATATCATTTTTGTATATGGATATCATACAGACCAAAGCCTTGGTTCCAAACCCATTCATTAGGTGATGTTTGGCAATTAAATCATTAAACAAGTTCCACAAATGCCCATCCATTTTCTTCCAATTGCAACAAACTCAATCTATCAAAACCTACTGAGTTGATGTATGTGTGGTATATTGTTTGCTGTATGGTATTGGTGATTGTATGCCTTGTGTTGATTGCACCCTTTGTTTGCTTGCATGTGATCCATAACGACGATAGATGTGATTATATCGGAGACACGAAGAAGATGGTCTTTATTATTGGTATTGGTATTATTGGTTAACTAAAGAATAAGTCCAGGGACATATTGCCATATTTCTGATCCTCAGGCAAGCCACCTTCTTGCTCATAATCCTTGTCCGACTGCTTTACTTATGCATGTTTTACCTATTGTTTTATGAAAACTGCATTGTTTTATTATATGGTGATCTATACCTGGTAGTGGCTTGGCTCCTCCAAACCATTCCACATGTGTGCTACTAAGTACAACCCCCTTGATGACACCTATTTATCCCTAGAATGGTAGATGGTGCATAACACCATAACTGTTTAGAGACCCTATTTTAGACGAAGCAAAGCTATAGGATGGGAAGACCCCGGAAAAGTTTTAGAAAGAGTTTTATGATAAAATCCTTCATGAGGTTTGACCTACCAAGAGAAATTTGAGAAAGAAAAAGGTTTTTGTTTTACAAAAGATGCTGAAAGAAAGATGAAGGAAAAATGTTTACAAAAACGCACCCGGTTCTTTGCAGCTTTAGCTATAACAACTTAACTTGTGCAACCACATTAATCTGGAATGGGACAGGGCTAGACTTGAAGTTTGCTACTCTGGTGTGGGAATTCTCACAACTACTTCTAAGGGATCATCTCCCTATAATGTCGGGGTTCCTTTATAGAAAGGGTCAACTGCTAGATAGTCACCTGGAGGAATTGCGAACTGCCCTCGGGAGTAGCCGGGCGATACTATGAGCCTCTCATTGAAAGTGCCCACTCTGGAGGACTCGGAATGCACTCCAGTTGGTCTGTGGCCTCGACATCCCGGTGTTGAGAGGAACAACTCATAGGGTAGGGCACATACTAGAGTGGCATCCGGAGAGTCTTGATCGGTTACTCGACCCACGATCAGTGAGGATCAGGGAAGGGTACCCAGATGGTTTGGGTAAAGTGTACAACCTCTGTAGAGTGTAAATCTATTCAAATAGCCGTGTCTGTGGTTATGGACGGATTGGACAAACTACTGTAGAGTGGTGCTGGTTTTGATTTCAAAAAGGACTTTGGAAAAGCAAAGTCTTTGGAAATGATTTGACCCTGGGATGGTCGGAAAGGAAGGGAAGGAGTTTGGTCATGATATGACCGGAAGGAAGAGATAAATGGGTGACCTAGTCCTAGTGTTTTTGAAAAATTTCAAAAAGGTTTCCAAAATGTTTTACAAAAGTCTTCAACAAAGATAGGTAGATGCTATATCTACAAGAGAAACTATTTGAGAAAAGAACCTCCATTGGAGCCCTCCTACTACCACAGCCAGCATGTCCTCTTGTTATTATTGTTATCTTTTAAGGTGGTTTGCGAGTAAATTCAAAGTACTCACTGGCATTGTCCATGGCTATTAACTTGGTCAGATATCAAGAAGAGGGTGGAGTTGACGACTATGCGAGCTAGGACGTTCTCCTAGTCAGTTCCATGTAGGTTAAGGCACTGCTCGGGCTCTACACTTGATGAAGTTCCACTTATGATGATTGATATAGCCATAATGGCAAATAAGGTATGACATGCATCCGCTTAAGTAATGGATGTTTACTTTGATACTTGTCGGTTATGTGCCATGACAAACTGATCATGGGATCATGGTGTATGCATAATAGGGATTCTCGGAGGATTAATCAGGAGGGGCCCAAAAATATCATCAACATAGATGAGCATAAATATGTGACCCCATTATTGTGATATAAAAATAATGAAATATCAACTCTAGATGGAGTAAAACCATGTGAATGAAGTTTGGAAGACAGTCGAGAGTACCAAGCACGAGGAGCCTGTTGGAGACCATAAACATGTTTATCCAATTTGCACACAAGATCAGGATGTTGACAACTCTCATAACCAACAGTTTGTATTATATACATCTCTTTTCCAAGAACACCATGGAGAAACGACATTCTCACATCGAACCACCGCATCTATCAATTTTGAGAAACGACTAAAGACAGAATAAAGCGAATAGTTGCATCGTTAACCACTGGACTAAAATAGTCTCATTGTAAACCCCATAACGCTTCTTAGATCCTTTTGTCACCAAAAGGGCTTTGTATCGATCTATAAGATCTCAGCATAATAAGGTAAGATCCCTGTGATTGCAGTGCTAGTCCCTGGATCGAAATGCTAGCACCCACAGTTTAAGATGAAGTACACAGAAACAAAGGTCATTATTACATCGCATATCCAGGAATATAATGGTTCTTACAACTCACTTAGCCCAAGGCTAAGATACTTAAGGTTCACATTACATAGCATAATAATAATAGAGTCTTTTGTCTTCATGCGCCACAGGCAAACATGTCGAGTGTAGACCCGCAACCCTACTCATCATCAGAGTATCCTGCAACATAATAAGTTACAGCCACAAGGGTCAATACATTTGGAATTGTATTGGCAAGTGATACCATAGATACTTAGTATAATCCAACAACTACATGAATATATGGCTAAGTGGGGTTTTGGCTAACTTTGCTAAAAGCTAGTTTAACTTATAGTTTTTGAAGAGTAAGTTTTCTCATTCAAACACTAAGGTACCAATGATAGACATCACTGAACCTCTACCCATGTTTACCCACAAGTTTTAACTTAGAGAAATTTGGATGAGGAGATTATTGAACTGCTTCACTGTCTTGAGGCTCAGAAGTTGTCCATAACCGGGGACACGGCTAAGTACTTAGTTTTACACTCTCGAGAGGTGGTGCACTTTCCCCACAAGACTCGACATGCATCGAGACAAGACTTTTCAGAAGCAATCCCTTAGACCACCACTGACGCGTTCCATCCTATCACAACTACCACCTTCTGTCCGTCTGGCTGAGTTCTTGCAACTTAGTTGGTCAAGGCAAATCCCATATGCCATGTGGCTGCACTGGAAGCTTCGTGACAAGAACATCTCCAATCTCTTTGTTCCTAGGTGGCCATCCACAAGTGTGATACACCAGCTGACCATAGACATGGCCCCTGAGTAACCACTCAACATAATCCAAGCAAGCCCCAATCCACCCAGGTGTTTCATTAATATTAGTTGTTTTCTTAGTCAAATAAAATAATGTCTTTCCATACTATCTTATATGTATTTTCCACCCACGAATTCTAATAGCATACTAAGTCTTTCAACTAGGAGATACTACCAAGATATAGTCTATAGGGTAGCATAGCATAGTATCGTAACATATAAATAATCCTATCATTCTAAGATCTACAAAAATAACACTAGTGCAATAGTGAAAATAATAGGACATGAGATGAAATATCACTTTCCTTGGTAGCTAGGGGAATAGGTACAATCCTCACAGCAACAAACTTCACAATCTACACAAAGAACATACAACAACAATAATTCAATCAATAAAACATTACAAAAATATGAATGTATGCAAAATGCAATGATATGATCATCACTCTATAACTTATAGAGTCTACAGTACAGAGGGTAAAATACCTCATCTAAATGCATAAGAAATACCCCAAAACAATGTATAGAACAATTTTTATGAGCAAAATACTCCTAAAACGGTTCTGCCTATAATTCCAATTTTTCAGAAGCAAAAGTGTGCAACAAGGCCTCTATAATAAAGGTCTTATTTTTCTGAATCCATAGACACCAAATTTGCATTTTTCTGAATTGTGGATCAAAAGTTATGGATTTTCTAAGTTTAATACAAAATCTGTCTAGTTTTCTATTTAAACAAATAACCTGGGCGATGTGGCGCAATCTCATTGGCCCGTACCGGTTCGGTCGGATCGGCTGCTGCAGGCAGTTGGATCTTAAGTGACTACGGACAGATCTGATTAGCCCGTACCGCTTCGTCCTCGATCTAATCCTAGCCGCAGACAAATGATCTAACGGTTCCAGGTGGCCTGGCCGGAGACGGGCGGCACTGACCAGCTGCGCGCGGCAGCGGAGCGTCAGCCGATGGCGGACCGGTGGTTCTATAGGGGAGGGGAGTCCGTGGACACGTACCAGCGGTCGAGGAGGTCGTGGCGGTCTCGATGGAGGTCACGGTGACGTGGGAGGTGTTCTTGCTTGGCCTTGATCCCTCGCCGGAGTTGCCTCGCCGGCGGAGCTCGCGGCTCTATGACGGAGATGACGACCTGGGGCTGGAACAAGCCAGCAAGGGGGTCAGCAAGATGCGCACGGATCAGCACGGTCTAGCAGATGCCAAAAAAGGGGCGGCAGAAACCCTACCTTCACCAGAACAAGCGATGGACGGCGGCAGAGGGGGTTCGCCGGAGTTGGACCGTGTCGTCGACCTGGAGCAAAAAAGGGCACGTGGCCGGGGTTAAAACGCGCGCCAGGACACGGCAAACATTACAGGGCAGAGAGGAGGGCACGGCGTGGCCGTGTCTCACCGGAATTGTCGCCGGACTTACTTCGGACGGCGGCGATTTGAGGTGGCAATTGGGGAGCCTGGGGCTCTCTAGGGGCAGTAGCTAGGGGAATCTGTCGAGGAGGGGGAGGGGATTAAGAAGGGGCCGTGATTGTGGCGATTAACTCACGGTAACGCTCGTAATCAACCGGAGTTGGTAACGGCAGAGGAGGGGAGGGGGTGACGGCCGTTCGCATGGAAGACGCTGAGGTGGCGTCGACGTGGTGTGGGGCCCGGAGGTAAGTGGGTGGGGGTGAGCTGAGGGGGTGTGCGAAGAGACAGAGAGGGGGGGAAGGAGTCCGGGTGGGCTGGTTGGGCCAGTTTGGGCCAAAAGGCCAGAAACTGTTGCTGCTGTTTAAAACCCTTTTCGCTCCTTTTCTTTTTCTTTTTGAATTCTTTTCTAGTTTTTTTTTAATTTAGCAAAAGTGCTCCAAAATGTCTCTAAATTTCACCAAATTTTTGGAGGACAAACCTAATGCAAGGTAGTACATGCCATGATGATATGAATGCAATGATGATGATTTTCAGATGAAAATTTCGGGATGTTACAAATCTAACCCCCTTATGATGAATCTTGCCCTGGAGATTCGGGTTGGCTAGCAAATAGGTGAGGGTGATCTCTCCGAAGTTCATCCTCTCGCTCCCATGTTCCTTCTGATTCAGTGTGCTGGTTCCACTGCACTTTGCAGAATTTGATTGTCTTGGTACGGGTAATTCTTTCTGCTGTCTCCAGAATCTTAATAGGTTTCTCTTCATAAGTGAGATCATTCTCTAGCTGAACTTCCTCTAATGGTATAGTGTCTTTTAACGAAGTTTCTTCCATCTCTAGGTGACACTTTTTAGCTGACTAACATGAAATACATTATGAACTGCTGACAGAGATTCTGGTAATTCTATCTCATATGCCACTTCTCCTTTCCGGCTCAAAATCTTGAAAGCTCCTACATAGCATGGTGCTAATCTTCCTTTGATTCCAAATCTCTTCACACCACGAAGTGGTTATACCCTGAGATAAGCTCTATCACCAACCTCATAGGTAACCTCTCTATGTTTTGGATCGGCATAGCTCTTTTGCCGAGATTGGGCTACCTTTAGCCTATCCTTTACCATATTGACTTTCTCTTCAGCCTCCTTGATTAGGTCAGGCCCGAACAAATTTCTTTCTCCTACTCCATTCCATAGCAACGGTGTACTACACTTCCTTCCATAAAGGAATTCAAATGGAGCCATTTCTATGCTTGATTGATAGCTGTTATTGTAGGAAAACTCTGTGTATGGTAGACTTTCATCCCAACTAGATCCATAATCTAACGCACATGCTCTTAGCATATGTTCCAATATTTGATTGGTCCTTTCTGTCTGCCCATCAGTTTGCGGATGAAATGCAGTGCTGAATTCTAATCGAGTTCCCAATGACTCATGAAGTTGTCGCAAAAGTGCGAAGTGAATTGAGTTCCTCTATCAGACACGATACTCTTAGGTACCTCATGTAAACATACAATCCTATTCATGTATATCTTGGCTAGCTTTGCACTTGTATAGGTGGTCTTGACCGGTATGAAATGGGCCACTTTTGTCAAGCGGTCAACGATAACCCATATAGAATCGTTTCCAGATTTAGTCCTTGGCAGTCCGGTGATAAAATCCATACCGATTTTATGCCATTTCCAATGAGGTATTGGCAGTGGTTGTAATAATCCTGCCGGTTTCTGATGTTATGCCTTCACACGACTACACACGTCGCACAAGGCAATGTGCTCTGCTATATCCTTCTTTAAATTATTCCACCAAAACCTCTCCTTAACATCCATATACATCTTGGTGGTGCCAGGATGAATTGAATATGGTGAGTTGTGCGCTTCTTGTAAGATCAACTTCTTAAGTTCAAGATCCTGTGGAACACAGATACGTTTTTCGTACCATAAGATTCCTTATTCATCTACATGAAATCATTTTGCCTTGCCATCACTAACCTTACTTTTGATTACTTCTATTTCTTTGTCCATCTTTTGGGCTTCTTAAATTTTGTTCATTAGTGTGGGTTGCACTTCCAAGGATGCAAGATACCCTTCAGGCACTATGTCAAGTCTCAGCTCTCTAAATTGGGCACATAACTCCTCCGGCAATTCTCTTTTATTGAGGCCATTTACATAAGCCGTGTGGCTTAATGCATCGGCTATGACATTTGCCTTTCCAGGGTGGTATTGGAAACTTAAATCGTAATCTTTGATAAGTTCTAGCCATCTTCTTTGTCTCATGTTCAGTTCTTTCTATGTAAAAATGTATTTCAGACTCTTGTGATCAGTGAACATTTCACAACGTTTTCCCATAAGATAATGCCTCCATGTTTTTAAGGCATGTACAACTGATGCCAACTCTAGATCATGAGTAGGATAGTTCACTTCATGATTTTTGAGTTGCCTTGATGCATAAGCTACAACTCTACCTTCCTGCATCTGTACACCTCCTAATCCTTGGTGAGATGCATCACAATATACTTGAAAGTCTTTCTCAAGGTCTGGCAGACATAACACTAGTGCTGACACTAGTCTCTTCTTCAACTCCTGAAAGATGGTTTCACAAGCTTCTGTCCAATTAAACTTCTTCTCTTTCTTTAGCAGATCAGTCATAGGCTTTGCTATCTTAGAGAAATTTTCAATGAACCTCCGGTAGTACCCTGCTAGGACAAGGAAACTACAGATTTCTTTAACCGATTTAGGAGGCTCCCATTCTATCACAGCTGCCACTTTTGCTGGATCAACAGCTATACCATTTCCAGATACTATGTGCCCAAGAAAACCAACTTCATTCAGCCAAAATTCACATTTGCTGAACTTGGCATAAAGTTTGTGTTTTCTGAGTTTCTCTTGAATTAGGCGTACATGTTCTTCATGTTCTTTCTTGCTCTTGGAATATACCAATATGTCGTCGATGAATACCACTACAAACTTGTCAAGGAATTCCATGAATACCTTATTCATCATGTTCATGAAATAGGCCGGTGCATTAGTCAATCCAAACGGCATCACTGTGTATTCATACAACCTATATCTAGTGGTGAATGCAGTCTTGGGTATGTCATGTTCTCTAATCTTAAGTTGGAAGTATCCTGATCAAAGATCAATTTTTGAGAACACACATGCTCCCTCTAGCTGATCGAAGAGATCATTTATTCTAGGCAGGGGATATTTATTCTTTATGGTTACTTCATTAAGTGAACGATAATCTATGCATAGCCTTTGACTTCGGTCCTACTTCTCAACAAACAAAACTGGTGCTCCCCAAGACGACGAACTTGGTTGGATAAATCCCTTTTCAACTGTTCTCCCAGCTGTTTCTTGAGTTCTTTTAACTCATCCACCGACATTTTGTAAGGTCTCTTTGCTATAGGTCCAGTTCCTAGCAGTAGGTCTATCAGGAACTCCACATCCCTATCTGGTGGCATGCCAGGTAATTCTTCGGAGAAGACATCTAGGTACTCCTTCACTATTGACACACTGTCTAGGCTAACCCCCTTAAGACAATTAACCTTGCTCCCCTTGGGTTCAAAGTTAAACTTGAACCTGATCCTTTTCTTTTCTGGGGTGGTGAGCATAATAGTTCGCTTGGGACAATCGATCACTCCTTCATAACGGGTCAACCAGTCCATCCCTAATATTACATCTAATCCTTGGGACTCTAGGATTATCAAATTAACTAGAAGCTTGTCCTTCCCAATTTCTAGGGTTATCTGTTGACACCCAGAATTTACTATCATTTCTCCACCCGGAGAGCTTACCTTAATGGGACATCCAATGGTTTCAGTGGAGAGTTCGTTTTTGATTACAAATGCACTTGAGATGAATGAATGTGATGCGCCAGTATCGAAAAGGATAAGTGCTGGAAAGGAATTAATCTTGAACTTACCGATCACGGCATCATATCCTTCTTGAATTTCCTCCACATTGATGTGATTCACATGACCCTTTTGAAATGGGTTTGGCGTAGCCCCATTAGTCTTCTTCTCTGGGCATTCATTAGCATAGTACCATGTCTTCTTGCACTTGAAACATTCAACCTGACTGATGTCTTTCTTTGCTGGCTGACTGTGACGATTCTGACCATTTTGGTTTCCATAGCCATGACCATTGTAGTTGTTCCTGAATCCACTTTTGTTATGTCCACGATGATTGTTTCCATCATGGTTGTGGTTATTGTTGCGATGGTTATTATGATTCCCATTTGTGTGGAATCCTGAACTCCCACTTCCTTCACCATGAGAGCACTTGTGAGGTGATCCTGATCCAAACTTATCAAAATGGTGCTTCTGCTTTCTACCCTCCACTTGCTTCATCTTGTTTTCTAGGATGGTAGCTTTATCACACAAAGATTGATAGGTTGGAACATATGCAACAGATAGTTGCATAGAAATTTCATCATTCAACCCATCCAGGAACTTCTCCTTTCTCTTGGCATCAGTGTCAACATCATCTGGTGCATAACGTGACAAATTGTTGAACTCTTCGATGTACTCAGAAAATACTGCGGTGGCATTAAATGAGGTTGTGAAACTCCTTTTTCTTTAACCCCATTATTCCAGAAGAGATGTGAGTGGTGCGAAACTCATCCTCAAACATTACCCAAGTCACTTCCTCAATAGGGTGAGTAACTTGGAAATTGTCCCACTAGGTAGCTGCATGACCTTCCAATAAATGTGCTGCGAATCTGACCTTTTCTGCATCCGTGCATCCAACTGTGACTAGGTCCTTATTCACAGAGCATAGCCAATCATTTGCTACCATGGGGTCAGTAGTACCAGAGAACTTAGCAGGTCTCAGCCTTAGAAATCTGGTCAGCATATCCAGAGGTGGTGGATTGTTCTGGTTGTTGTTATTGTTATTCTGATTTTGGTTTGCCATGAATTGAGTCATCATTTACATCAATTGGATCTGTGCATCCATCATTTGCTGCATTCCATTGCCATTGTCGTTGTTATCCTTGTTGTTGCGTCGGGGAGGCATCTGTGGGTTTAATAAGGGTAAGTAATGATAGATAACCCAATAAAGTAACTACAATGAAACAAACAAGCACATGCAGGTTCAACATCACAACAATGACAGAGTTTGCGAAAATAAACATACTAGCATAGTCACCCACAAGTCGGTATGACCTATGCAACTCGATAATAATAAAATGATAGGTAGATGGAATAGTATCACTACTCCTCCATGTCAACTTCCTCCTCCACTAGTGCAAGTCCTGCTGTGGCGAATCGTGCCTTGTATTCCTCCAAGCTTGTAGTCAAAGCATCGATCTTTGTCTATAATTCTCTCTTCTGTGTGTGTAGTCTCTCTATCACCTCGTGATCCGCTTCCAGCTCAATGTCCTCAAGCTCTAACTCGGTCTCCAAGTCTCTAATCTTATTGTTCTTCTCCTGAACTGTCTTCTCTTGGCTCTTGAATTTCTTCTCTTGGTCTTCAAACTTCTTCTCCATTTCCTTGATTTGATTTTCTTGTTCCTGAAGGCCTTGTCCTTCTCCTTAAGTTGGACTCGTAGTTCATCATTGCTAAGCATCACATTAGTCCTGTCAGTATCTAGGTGTCTGATAAGGCTCTCTAAGTCCTGGAGGTAGTGACGCACGGGCTTGATAGACTCCTTAGTGGCCTCGTCCAACACAACAGGTTCTCCATCCTCGTCGCGCCTCCCAAAGAAGTGGAAGTAGTGGCTCCTGATCTCAGAAGAGTGACGTACACATATGCGTCCCAACAGCTCCTGCATAGCGACGTCGAGGCCCCTCTCCATGTCATCATGGAGTATCTTGAAGGTAATCTCCCCAGTTTGGGGCTCTGTCTCACGTCCTGGTTGGGTAACTCTGAATCCCCATAAGTCCTTCCTCTGAAACTTCCTCAGCTGAAGTCCCTGAATGGTAGGGATTGGAAGAGCGAGCACACCAACGAGCTCCAACATACGAGTCCCAAAGCGAGTCCCCTTGAAGTCCTTGGCCGTGCTGTAGACAAAATTCGGTATCTTTTGCATAGTATGGAGAAAATTAGTAACACACAATAGAGAAAGAAAACACAAGTCACAAAATAAAAATCAACCAACAAAACATTCCAAGTGGCAATACATTATTGAACTCAAGCAGTCAAGGTTCCAGACATAACTTATTTTTGCCATACCACATAGGTTGGTATGATCAAAATACTAACGTGATAAAACACCAAGGGTGGTGGTCCAACTAGTATCTCACTCCTTCTTAACCAAGGTGGCAATCTGGGCATCCTTGGCAGCAATCTGCTTCTCTTGGTCGCATAGCTCCAAAGCTAGGCCTATGATATCCTTACTTAGGCGTTTCACAGTGGCCTTTGAGTCTTGGACAAGACGTTTCTCCTCTGTGAGATCCTCATGAGTATTGAGCATTCTATACTTGAGTCTTTCCCCAAGTTCCTCAATAGCTTTCCACGCAGTATTCCTTGCAGAATCAAAGAATGACGTGTGCATTTCAGAGTTGGTGAACATGCAGAATCCTGTACTCTTGGGATCATCTTCCTTGTTCTTGTACAAATGGAGTTGCACCCATCAATACTCTTGTCCTTCATCTATCATAGGAAATCCCTTGTACAAGGCTTCACCATTCATTCCCAAGCCGATCATGAGGTTCTTGAGTGCCTTGGGAAATTCTGTCTCACACTCCAGGGTCATAGTCATCAGTGGTCCCTTCTTGACAGATTCATTGATGGTGGACGTCTAAAAAAATAGATGAGAAAGGATGATTAGGGAAAGTTTTACGAGATGAAAAGACAAGTGTAAAGTTGGAATATAAAGTTATATTTCCTAAGGGTTTTCCTTAGTCTAATCCATTCTAGGGTCATGAACCTACAGGCAACACAGTGCTCTGATACCATCTGTAAGATCTCACCATAATAAGGTAAGATCCCTGTGATTGCAATGCTAGTCCCTGGATCGAAATGCTAGCACCCATAGTTTAAGATGAAGTACACAGAAACAAAGGTCATTATTACATTGCATATCCAGGAATATAATGGTTCTTATAACTCACTTAGCCCAAGGCTAAGATACTTAAGGTTCACATTACATAGCATAATAATAATAGAGTCTTTTGTCTTCATGCGCCATAGGCAAACATGTCGAGTGTAGACCCGCAACCCTACTCATCATCAGAGTATCCTGCAACATAATAAGTTACAGCCACAAGGGTCATTACATTTGGAATTGTATTGGCAAGTGATACCATAGATACTTAGTATAATCCAACAACTACATGAATATATGGCTAAGTGGGGTTTTGGCTAACTTTGCTAAAAGCTAGTTTAACTTATAGTTTTTGAAGAGTAAGTTTTCTCATTCAAACACTAAGGTACCAATGATAGACATCACTAAACCTCTACCCATGTTCACCCACAAGTTTTAACTTAGAGAAATTTGGATGAGGAGATTATTGAACTGCTTCACTGTCTTGAGGCTCAGAAGTTGTCCATAACTGGGGACACGGCTAAGTACTTAGTTTTACGCTCTCGAGAGGTGGTGCACTTTCCCCACAAGACTCGACATGCACCGAGACAAGACTTTTCAGAAGCAATCCCTTAGACCACCACTGACGCGTTCCATCCTATCACAACTACCACCTTCTGTCCGTCTGGCTGAGTTCTTGCAACTTAGTTGGTCAAGGCAAAGCCCATATGCCATGTGGCTGCACTGGAAGCTTCGTGACAAGAACGTCTCCAATCTCTTTGTTCCTGGGTGGCCATCCACAAGTGTGATACACCAGCTGACCATAGACATGGCCCCTGAGTAACCACTCAACATAATCCAAGCAAGCCCCAGTCCACCCAGGTGTTTCATTAATATTACTTGTTTTCTTAGTCAAATAATATAATGTCTTTCCATACTATCTTATATGTATTTTCCACCCACGAATTCTAATAGCATACTAAGTCTTTCAACTAGGAGATACTACCAAGATATAGTCTATAGGGTAGCATAGCATAGTATAGTAACATATAAATAATCCTATCATGCTAAGATCTACAAAAATAACACTAGTGCAATAGTGAAAATAATAGGACATGAGATGAAATATCACTTGCCTTGGTAGCTAGGGGAATATGTACAATCCTCACAGCAACAAACTTCACAATCCACACAATCTACACAAAGAACATACAACAACAATAAATCAATCAATAAAACATTACAAAAATATGAATGTATGCAAAATGCAATGATATGATCATCACTCTATAACTTATAGAGTCTATAGTACAGAGGGTAAAATACCTCATCTAAATGCATAAGAAATACCCCAAAACAATTTATAGAACAATTTTTATGAGCAAAATACTCCTAAAAAGTTTCTGCCTATAATTCCAATTTTCAGAAGCAAAAGTGTGAAACAAGGCCTCTATAATAAAGGTCTTATTTTTCTGAATCCATAGACACCAAATTTGCATTTTTCTGAATTGTGGATCAAAAGTTATGGATTTTCTAAGTTTAATACAAAATCTGTCTAGTTTTCTATTTAAACAAATAACCTGGGCGACGTGGCGCAATCTCATTGGCCCATACCGGTTCTGTCGGATCGGGTGCTGCGGGCCATTGGATCTTAAGTGACTATGGACGGATCTGATTAGCCCGTACCGCTTCGTCCTCGATCTAATCCTAGCCGCATACAAATGATCTAACGGTTCCAGGTGGCCTGGCCGGAGCCGGGCGACGCTGACCAGCTGCGCGCGGCAGCGGAGCGTCGGCCGATGGCGGTCTGGCGGTTCTACAGGGAGGGCAGTCCGTGGACACGTACCAGCGTTCGAGGAGGTCGTGGCGGTCTCGATGGAGGTCATGGTGGTGTGGGTTGTGTTCTGGCTTGGCCTTGATCCCTCGCCGGAGTTGCGTCGCCGGCGGATCTCGCGACTCTGTGACGAAGATGATGACCTGGGGCTCGAACAAGCCAGCAAGGGGGTCAACGAGATGCGCACGGATCAGCACGGTCTAGTAGAGGCCAAAAAAGGGGTGGCGGAAACCCTACCTTCACCGGAACAAGCGATGGATGGCGGCGGTAGAGGGGGTTCGCCGGAGTTGGACCGTGTCATCGACCTGGAGCAAAAGGGGGCACGTGGCCGGGGTTAAAATACGCTCTAGGACACGGCAAACATTACAAGGCAGAGAGTAGGGAACAACGTGGCCGGGGCTCACCGGAATTGTCGCTGGAGTTCCTTCGGACGGCGGCGATTTGAGGTGGCAATTGTGGAGCTTGGGGGCTCTCCAGGGGCAGTGGCTGGGGGAATATGTCAAGGAGGGGGAGGGGATTAAGAAGGGGCCGTGATTGTGGCGATTAACTCACGGTAACACTCGTAATCAACCGGAGTTGGTAACGGCAGAGGAGGGGAGGGGGTGTCGGCCGTTCACGTGGAAGACGCTGAGGTGCCGTCGACGTGGCGTGGTGCCCTGAGGTAAGTGGGTGGGGGTGAGCTGAGGGGGTGTGCGAAATGACAGAGAGGGGGAGAGGGAGTCCGGGTGGGCTGGTTAGGCCGGTTTGGCCCAAAAGGCCAGAAACTGCTGCTGCTGTTTAAAACCCTTTTCCCTCCTTTCCCTTTTCTTTTTGAATTCTTTTCTAGGTTTTTTTTAAAATTTAGCAAAGTGCTCCAAAAAGTCTCTAAATTTCACCAAATTTTTGGAGGACAAACCTAATGCAAGGCAGTACATGCCATGATGATATTAATGCAATGATGATGATTTTCAGATGAAAATTTTGGGATGTTACACGATCAATTGTGCCATCAAACCCGTGTTTGATTTTATATACCCACTTATAGTCAATGACATTGTTGCCTTGTACTCTTGGAACAATATGCTAGGTATTTTTGTTTTGTAAGGGTGATATTTCTTCACCCATAACCCCTCTCTATCGATCATGATAAGATATTTCTCTTAAAACTCAGGTTCACCAGTGCTGCAAAAACTACACTAGCGAATATGACCGTTAGTAATTTATTTACACCCAAACCCCCCGCTTTGTAACCTTATACGTGCTCGCGGTGTATCGAAAACAGGCTCATGAACAAATGTCACTGGCATAGAGGATACCGTCGAAGTAGTGGATCCTGACCCGAATCTATCGGGATCTGACCCGGTAGGAGGTCAGGATGTGTCTGATGATAGGGTTGACACATGCTCCGTTGTGTCCGCACATGGGCGAAGGAAGGTGTGGATGTGGTTGCTCCCCGTGGTGCCCTCAGAACGGAACCCCGGGAAGATAATGAAGGTGACACGGGACCAGCTGAGTGGGCCAGTTCTAACGTGGTGGATCCCAAGCCAAACCCTCAGATAGTTGTAGATCCTAGAGCCGATGCGCAAGAATTTGCGGCAGAAAAATCTTCATTGGGATCTCCTCCTATATTATCTGCAATAGAGACCATTTCCATGCTATTTTCATTAGAAAAATTAGGAGAAATTGACATATTATCGTGACGCATATCATTCTCCTGATTGGAGATAGAAGGAATCTGGATAACCGAGGGAAATAGACGTAGCTCATCACATAATTTAGCACCCACATTTTGGATTAAGTTGGGAAAATGGAAAAACTGACTCATCAAACGTGACGTCCCATGAGATATAGACTCTAACTATAGGACTATCTAAACATTTGTATCCTTTGTGGTATACACTATAGCCTAAGAAAACGCATTGTTCAGATTTAAATTGTAATTTGCGCTAGTTATCGGGACATGGGTTGGCCAAACTGCACGTCCAAAAATATGAAGAAAAGAATAATTTGGTGGGTCTTTAAAAAAGATCCGTGGGTGATAAATTTCATATGACTTTACGGGAAAGGCGATTATCAAGATAAACTGCAGTAAGAATCGAAAACATGAGAGTAGAAGAATATGCTAGCAAACAAAGGCCAATTTTGACAATATGTTTATGTTTATGTTTCATGGAACAGTTTTATTGATGAGTATAAGGGAATGTGACATGATGGGACATGCCAACACGAGAAAAGAAGAGGCTTAATTTCTGGTATTCATCATCTCTGTGAGGTTGGACAACAACAATTTTCCCGTCAAATAATCTCTCAAAATGTTGTTGAAAATCACGGAATTTTTGAAACACATCAGATTTGTTTCGGAGCAAATAGATCTAGATGAATTTTAAAAAATCATCAATACTAATAGAAATAGGGGCAAGCCCCCAAAACATTCGAGAAAATAATCCCCGAAGGAGCATTAGACATACTTATAGACCTAGGATAAGGCAACTGATGACTTTTGCTTTTTTGACAATCCACTAAGTCATCTTGCTTAATAAAAACATGAAGATTATTTGTCCTAAGGACTTGATCAACAACTAAAAAAGAAGGATGCTCAAGGCACACATGCCATAGTGTAGTAGATGGTTTTCTTGCACTTGCACTAAGGAGTTGTTTGGTGAATTTGTGACTGCCTCGTGTAAGGGGTAGATGTCAATCCTACTCGCTCCCTCGAGGATGATTCTCCATGTGTCCTTATGCTTAATAGAAAAGAAGTTTGGATTCATTTCAACATAAGCATGAGTGTCAAAAATGAGTTTAGGTATAGAGGCTAGGCTTTTGTGTGCACTAGGAACATGTAGGATGTTTTTAAGATAAATAGGATGATCAGAAGTATGAATAGACACATTTCCAGCATGTTAAATTTTCATACCTTGGCCACTTACCGTGTGGACTTGCTCATTGTCGTGGTAGCTATCATGGATAACCAGCTTGTCTAGCTTACTGATGACATGATTAGAAGAACCGGTATCTAGGTAACAATTGGGATCAATCCCATAGGAGTGTTCCGTTGTTGCCACACTCACTTGCAATTGCTCGAGGGTGACGAAGGCCTAGTTGAAGCACTTGTTCATTGGGTGTCCTACCTTTTTGCACAACTAACATGAAGGACTTGTATAGCATGACTTGTTTCCCAGGTAGTTATTATGACTACCGCCTCCATTATTTTCGTAGCAACCACCGCCGCCACCATTGTCGTGGCCACGTCCACCATTTTCCATAGTGGTTGCCACCACCGTATCCGTTGCTCTGGCCGTCACGACGACCATTGTTGTCATGTTTCTAGCCACCTATTTTGCCACTTCGATATCCTCGACCGTTTCCCTAACCATGCCCTCCTCAATAGGCCAGGTTGACCGATAAACCACCTTCAATGGTATAAGATGTCTATGACTTTATGCATGCCTCTGCTGCAAGAAACATAGCATAAACCTCACCCAAAGTGATACCTTGGTCAACGTGTGCCGAGCTTGCCTCAACAATAGGGTTGTATTCCGCATCGAAACCATTTAGAACATCGTTGATGATGTCATCATCGTCTATTGGCTTGCATGCAATTGCTATTTCATCAGTTAGCCTCTTCATCTTGTTTAAATAGACCACACTACTCATCTCCTGCTTCCTACCCAGATGCATGATCCACGCACGCGACTGGGAGACAGACACATGCGATGTCTAGAACTTGGAGACTTGCAGCAAAACCTTGCGAGAGAGCGAGGTATCCCAGAAGCTGCTGGTCCTTCTCGATCCATCTCGTGTAGGCAGGGTTGTCCACCGTGATGGTGGTCTTCTTTCTGGTGTCGTCCTCTCTCTCCACCTAGAGAGTTTCTGAAGGCACCTTGATCATGTCGGTGAGGTATCCATAGATCCATGCGCTGTGCACATTAGGGAACACAACAGTCTTCCACACAAGGAAGTTCTAGCAAGTGAGCTTCTCCTGCACCGTCGTTCCAACATGATTCGAAGCCGGCGAAGCGGATGTGTCCAACAAATATGAGGATGCCATGGGTGCAAGATCAGTTTAGGTAGATGTGTTTTGGTAACAAGAGGGCTCTGATACTATAAAAAAATCTAGATTTAACGTATCCCTCCTGACAGGAATGGTTCGGTGTTAAATATTTAGAGGATTAGAAGATTGATATGATGGAGATATGCCTTGACTGCTAAGAAAGCTATAGATGGTTGTTTTTAAACTAAACCGAGGTATATCCCAATAAGTATTGTGTAAACTACAACGTACCAAAACGGTATAACTAACACGTTATTTTACATACACCCTCCGGCGTCACATTGTACGTCTCTAGCTTCGTCGACATGTTGGTCACCGTCTTCGTTAGCGTGCGAACACCATTGTTACATATGTTGAAAACCACCATGAACGACGGGTACTTGAGGGTGAAGAGGAAGTCCATGTAGTCCTGAGTGCTGACGTTATTAAGTTCTGATTCAAATTTAAATAAAGGCTAACTTTTGACGGAGCGGAGGGTGAGATCCTAGTGTAGAGCTTAATACGATTGATATGCTACTCATACCACAAGTTGCAACTTCTTCCCCATAAGATTATCTGGAAAGAATTCCGAGGTTAGCATGCTCGGTCTAGAGCAATTTGAGGATGAGTGACCAACTAGGAAGTTGCTCCTATATGGGCACGAGTGAGTACAAAGTACGTAGAAAAGAGAAATGTTAGTCTGTGAAGCCAATCTAGACATCCTAGTAAGCTGACAGGGGTGACAACCGTGAGTCTAGAGATTCCAGGCTATTACACGGAGCGAGACATGTAGTCGACATGTTCAAATTTGTCAAGTATGATGATGTAGATTTAGGTCTTTGACTCTTATGCTTGTTACCTAGTTTCTTTACAAATATTCAAGATACCATATTATTAAGTCGCAATAAACTAACCCTTGCGGAAGTATATGAGACCCTTTATTAAAGGGAAAACAAGAAACATCTGGTACAATTAGAGGGATCATCCTCCTACAAGGGAGAAGCTCTACATGTACATGGCAGGACATAGCAAAAAATTCCATCTATCGCAACACATATTAGTGTAAGACCAGCAAAGGACGCTCAAAGTCCATATGAAAGGAAAAGTTCTGCAGATATTGTTAGAAAAATAATTATGTCACCGAGGATTTTTGGAACATTCAAAAGAAGGAGAAAAAGAACGATGCATATCAATCGAAAAAACTTTTGATAGTGATGGTAAGGCCTTTGTTGCTTCAGGTGAAAATTCTTATTCAGGAATTTTCCTTATTATTTTCTAGTTGTGTTTCTGGTAATGATGAATGGATACCTGACAATTTATTTCATATATATTGTAACAAAGATTGGTTCAATGGTAATGAGTATGTGCAGAATGGAGATGTTGTGGGTATGGGAGATGACAACCTACGTGAGATTGTGTACATTGTTATGTTCATATTAGGATGCATAATGACATGATACAAATGCCAATATATGTGAGGCACGAATCAGGCATGGCCATAAATCTTATTTCACTCAGTACCCTTGATGTTGGAGGGTAAAAGCACTCTATTATGTCAGTCGAATACCACCAAGAATGATAGGTAATTGAAGGTGTAGAGGAAGTCCACGCAGTTCTGAATGTCAGCGTTGTTAAGTTCTGATCGAAATTCAAATAAAGGCTCTGCGGGAGCGGACGAGACCCGTCGTCATGAGGCTTGGGCCAAATCCCGCTCCCCCCGCCGGTGGTGCACTTCACCTCGCCCCTCCGCACCCCCATAGTATGGATCGATGATGCATGTAAAATGCAGACATGAACTTTGTAGTTTATTATGCTAAAATGCTTATCATTTTGCAACTTTATTATATTTATTGGGACTAACCTACTAATACATGCAAAAGTGCATAAGTTCTTGTTTACATTTGTTTGTGTAGGAAAAATATGAATATGGAAGAAAATCGCTCAATATGGCAGTATTTCTAGTTTCCTGAAATCTGCCATGTTGAACACTTTTCAGAGATGGACCCATAATATCTTGAAGATGATGTCAAATGAACAAGAGATCAACGTGAAAGTTGTGTATAATTTCAAGACGTATGATTTAGAGTCAAAAATCATCCAAAACAGAGTTCTTATGTCCTTGAAAAGCCCCGATTACTGAAGTGTACAAAAATAGTTTCGGGATTCCAAAGTTGTGACGTGGTTGACTCAAACTCTTTTCATATGAGATCAATTCGGCCAAACCACAAATTTGTAGACTTCTGAGACTTTCTAAGAGTCAACATGAATGTTCTAGAGGTTTCCAAGAGCCCGTGGATCCAAGGTTTTTGATTCATAGCCCCGGTGAAGCCTCCGCCACTATATATTAAGGGGAAATCCTATTTTTGGAGGCAGTCACCACAAACCACGAATTTGCCTCCCCCTTGGCCTCCATCTACAAGGGGAGGGCTCATCTACAACACCAAGAAGATCTATGAAAGAAGGAGGCAAAGGGGCGGTGCCCCCCAAGCACAGCCGCCGCCATAGGAAGGCGTCGGCGCCTCCCTACCACCGGCGCCACCTCCTCTCCTCGCGTGGCCACCTCTTCCCTTGGAGAGGCACATCTCCATCACTATCTACATCAAGATACCCTCCATATACCTACTGCAATCTCTTAATAAACATGATGTATGGGGCAATATTTTATTTTCCCATGATCTATTATATCTCTATGTTGATGTTTGATTAGTGATTGTTCATGGAATTGTGATCTAGTTCATTTTGGTTGCATATAAGTTTGTTATCTTCTATAATGGTCTTATGTACTGATATATATGAGTGCACACATATATTGGGGGAGGCATAATGTTATCACCGTTATGTGTTGTTAGGAGGAGGAACGGAGGGAGTTGACTAGAAACCGTGTTCCAAGTCTTATATGCATGCTATATTAATTAATAGTTAATTAACGAGAAATATATTGGGGACCTTAGAACTTGTGGCTGGACATATTTTTCTTAATGATTCCCTTGTTAGAATATTAACATGGCTTAGGGACCAATCACTAGGGCGTGTGGTAGTTCATTTACTTGACTACTCCGTGATTTAGGGCTCCACCTAGAAGAAACAATAGACTTTATGCATATAAGTCAGATGTGATTGTTAGGAGTGTCACCTGCTAGACACATGTCTTTAATTAATCCTATCGTTGCTCTAGATTATAGTGCCTTGGGATTTTAATCATCAAGTTTTTAATGCTTTATTGTATTTATTACTGATGCATCTAGCTATAATATGTGTTTCACTAATTGTGACAACGAAATGAATGAAACAACAATTTTCCTAAATATTTACTCCCTTGAGAAAACTTGCCATCACTCCATTTCACTAGATCTATTTTGCTTGCACAAGTTTATTCATTGTAATTACTTCTAACAATTTATCGCATTCTAGTTAATATTAAAAACAACCACACATACACACTCTAGATCATAGCTTTGCTTAAAATGCCATATAAGTGGGTTATAGGGCTTTAGAGAATAGATAATTTACCTTCAGCTGCTCGTGGGTTCGCCACTCAAATACTTACCGAATTGTACTACGGTGATCCCTGCACTTGGGGGTAATCAATCGACATCGACCTAGGGCATTACCTATACATATACCTCTTGTAAGCCTCTACATGGTCGAAGTTGAATCTGTGTAAATCCAAGCATTGTGTAATCACTCCTGATATAGTGAAGTTTCACTGACTGACGCTCGTGCTTTTCCCCTTCTCCTTGGAGGGGCTTTTTCAAGTTTAAATCATTGTGTCTCATGCATTTTGTTTGATCTACTTCATTTGTTTGTTTGTAATTTTTATGACATGTGTTGTACACAAGGCACGCGTCCATGTCGAGCTGAGGGAGGATAATCCCTGCTCCTACACCGATGATGCTACCGCTGTCGACGACATCCCTACCATTCTTGCCAAGCAGGCCGTGAAAGGAATATGCCCTAGTGGAAAATAATAAATAAGTTTATTATCATATCTCGAATTAGTTTATAATATTTTTAGACCATGATATAACAATATCAAGCGGAAACATTGATACAGGTATGGTATGTAAACAAACCAGATCCCTAGTAGCCACTATTTAACTAGTTTGTTGGGGAACATATGATCAAGGTTTCCTGATCATGCAGCACTCTTTTAAAATGGAGTTGTATCATCGGAAAATGATATGATGGACATTACCCACTTCAAGTATTGTAGTGAGATCAAGTCACATGGTTTATGGTTGCAATCCTCAAAGACTAAGTGACCTTCTCCTTAGACCATGAGATCACATTAATCACTGTCTCCTGCGGCTACTTTGATTACATCAAACGACATGTCCATAACTGGGTGACTATAAAGATATGCATCAGGTATTCTAGATGAATAGTTGAGGCATGTGAATCAAGATCGGGATTTGTTCACCCGCGTGACGAGAATATACACTAGGCCCAATCGGTGAGACTGTATCCAATAGGTTGCAACCATTGCCTAGGTTAGGGGATAAATTATCAGAATAACGAGTTAAGTGGACTTTTCAATTACAAGATAGGTATGTTGATACCATAGAACGAAGCTCAGATAAGTCATGTATGGAAGAAACAAAGGGATAGGGACACTGAGTTTATGGTTCAAACACAACAGAGTTCCGTGGAATGCATGGGGGTCATTATGGACATCCCAATCTCGCTATTGATCATTGATCAAGAGAGATATCGATCATATCTATGACATTTCTGAACCACGGGGTAACACACTTAAGGGTCTGGCAATGTTCTGAGAATGATATGTAAAGAAAGGATCATAGATGAGAAAGAAGAGGATCGGAATCATTCTGATAAAACATTGCCGGAATAGTTCTGAAGAGGATTCGAAGTTGTATCGAAAGAAGGAATAAGTCGAAAAGTGTTTTCAGATTAATAGGGATTTGAATATATATATTTTTACATATTAATTATGAATTAATTTGTAATAAATAAAATATTTAAATTAATTATTAAGGGGAGACCTCCACTAATCGGCCGATTTCCTGCGGAACAAGCCCAAGAGGGAGGCCATCCCAGGCAGCAACTGCCACCGTCATTATTGGGCCTCGTCCAGGCCCACACAGATAGACAGGCACGCGAGTGCGCGTGGGAAGCTAACAACCATTAGCCACTGCGGAGGTTGGCGGGCCGGTCCATCCGCGCAGCATGCTGGCGGGCCGTGTTGAGCGAGCAGGCGAGCTGGCCCAGGGTGGGGGCGCAGGCGCACGCGGCTGGCAGGCCGTTGTCGCTAGGCCCACCCGGCCACAGCCTTTGCCTCGCAGGCCATAGGCCGTGGGTAGTCTGGTGCGCGCGGGCAGGGTCCAGCTGCCGCGGACTGCTTCTTCTTCTATTCTTTTCTTTAGTCCCACATGGGCAGTTGAGGGAAGGGAGTCCTACTTTTCCGCCTAGATAAAGGGGTCTATATTGGTGGAATAAAGACACACAAAAATAGAAAGATATTTCCTAAGGACTATTTTCTTAGGGAACTTTTCCTCCTCTTTCTCTATTGACTCTCAAGAGTGCGGTTCCACGAAGAGATGCGCATGAGGGAGTCGACAACACAGGTACGCTGTCGCACTGCTGGATCCCGATTCCAGAGGGCCTACTTCCGCATCCCAGCTGGATCAAGAAGAACGGGAGGCATCATCAGAGATCGTACGTATGCGAGTACTCGGATGGTGTTGCCACTTGTGGTGTTGGGCTGTCATGCGAGGACCAGGAGGATACAAGCGAGAAGCTTCATGACGTCGAGGTCGGCTACGAGTTCAACTAGTTCATCCACGTTGCCCATAGAACATTAAGCATGTTTGGTATACAAGGGTATGTCACGAAACCTCTTTATCCGTTACTATATTAACTCGTAGATAGATTTATGTGTTTTGGTAGTTCTATCGTAGAATTTTCGTTTTTTTGCTGCGAATACTCTTCAGTGGTATCAGAGAAGATCTATGTAGTTATACTAGTATGGGTAGATGACATGGTGATTTTGTGGCATTAATATTATAGTTGTCACCGTTCCACGTGTACATGTTCATATTGTAGTATTGTGATATGAAGCGTCCCGAGTCGATCTTACGCATAATCTTACATGAGACTGGTTCCACGCTTGACATACGGCTTGTACCGTATAAGTGGTTAATGGGTGTCTATCTCTCTCACAATAGTTAATGTAGCATTTATGACGGAAGGCCCTGAGAGGGGAGTAATAAGATAACTACCAGATCAATGTTGTGGTTGATATTCGTAGGTATGAATCATTCTATCTCGATAGCCCTAACAGTCACATAACATCTGCAATTAATAAAGTAGGATATTTATATTGGGGGAAGGGGCTTGTAATATAAGGCTAAAGGTGGAGACTAAATGCACTAGGGGAATCCAGGGAGGGATAGTGTGATGATTCCACACACAGTTGTTTTGTATTTGATTCACTTCCACAGTTTACAAGTGCTCCTTGAGCTGTATTGGGGAGAGGAGGAAGAAGAACTCTCTTACTCTCACCACTAACTGGCCCTCAGGAACACACTAGTAAACCACAACCCACTCGAGATCAACCCTTTCTACAGAGGCCCTAGCCCTCCTTATATAGGGGTAGCCAGGTCTCCAGTTAGGGCATATGTGGAGGCATATTCCTTGGAATATGCCTTCTCCCAAAATAGTAAGACGACCGGGTCACTTTTGCCCACTGTTATCCATGTAGAGGCTACGTTAGCCTCTGCGGCGCCCGCGTCATCCGACACAGGCATCGTCACCTTTGTCGGCCACGCCTCGGTGGTCCTGGCCTCTGTTTGCTTCGCTCACGCTCTGCACACAGTGGTCACCCTTTGACCAGCGAGATACCTTCCTTCTCTTACAAGCTTGATATAACCCGGATCGTACCTAGTTGATCCGGCCACAACTGTTCCTGCATATAAGTTAGATACATCTTACCGACATACGACATAAGTCGGTTGAGACCCAGTTAGGTGGACATCCCCTGGTCCGGGTTACTCCGTGATTCGGCCTGCCTTGAGGTGACTCGGCCAGCACTTGCTTTGGCCATGCCGTACCTCGGCTAACTCGGCCTTTATACCCCGGCGTGACCCTACCTGGGGGTATCCCCCCAACATTAGTCCCCGAAGCTGGTGCGGTCTTAGCTGCCTTAGCCGCTAAGGCCATAGCAGGTTCAATTTTACCGAGCCTCTTGCTCCTTTTCCGAGTTATCTCATGGTTCGGATTCCCTTGGTTTGCTTTCCCTTGGCACATTCAGAGTTTTCACTCGCTGGCCGGGTCACCCTATACTTATCCGAGTTATTCTTCATTCTCTTGTACGCTTTCCCACGTGGAGGTTAATCATTACTTTGCCTCATTTTAAGGGCCTGCGACAGTAACCGTCGCAGTTATTGTCAGAATTTACTGTAGCACACGTCACATCGTGCCTGCCTACTCGTTAACTGTATCATAATGTCGCGTCGTGGGATCCTCTGCGCCCTGTGGCCCTTCCTGTGGCTCGTCGCTGATTGGTCGATCCGGGTCATACACGGCCACAACGTGTGGCCCGTCTGCACAGCGCGATCCCACTACCTCTCTAGGGCGTGGTTAAATAGGGGAGGGGCATGCCCCTTGGGTCTTTTCCCCATTCTCGCGCCCCTCTGCCTCTTCTTCTTCTTCCCCGTGACAGCGCCGCCGCCACCGCACTTGCGTAGCCGCACCGCCACCGCACCGTTTCCTCGCGCACCTGCGTCATCGCCACCTCCGCACATCTCCTCCGCCACGGGTCCTCACTAGTCCAGGCCACTGCCCCCACCGCCGCTAGCGCCAGTGAGGATAGTGACCTTGAGATGAAAGAGGAGGAGCTCGCCGTTGTGGAGCAGGAAATGGAGGAGGATGCGGGGAATGCTGACTGCGGCGTCTGAGCTGGGTCCTGGGTTTGCCAAGATGATCTTGACTGGCTGTATCGCACCAGGCGTATCCTAGAGGGCATCATCGCCCGCCTCGCCGTCGCGGAGCTTGCCCCCTCACCCAATCCGGGTGAGTATGTGGTATTCCTCTCCCACTTCCAACGTGGGTTCGGTCTCCCTGTTAGCGACTTCTTCCACGACTGGCTCAACACGTATGAGCTTCAGCCGCAACATCTTCCGGCTAAAGCCATCACCTCTCTCTGCCTTTGCTTCCACCATTGAGGGTTATGCCGGACTGTGGCCCATAAAGGAGCTCTGGATCCGGTTCTTTGGCCTCCGCCAGAACGTGATTCCGAATATAGACCTTAATCCGGAGGACAAGCAGCTCACGCAATTCGGTGCAGCCTCCATTTCTCCTAGGAAACAGTCTATTTTCCCCCGAGTCACGGGTCTTGACTCTTGCAAGGGCTGGGCCCGAACTTTCTTTTATGTCATAAATGGCACAACTGAAGATCTAATCCGGCTGCGCCCCTACGCTCTGAGTCCTCCTAATCCGGATCTGTGGGACAAGGTCCCCAAGAAGCCCACTGCCCTGGCGAACCAAGTCAATAAACGGTTCCAAGAGCTGAAGGATCAGGGATTGTGCAATGAGGATGCAATGATCACCTTCGTCCGCAACCGAATCTCCCCCCTTCAGAAACGCACACACAGACTATGCCACATGAGCTAGGGCCATGACCCCAACCGGACCTCCTCATTTGAGCTGAGTAACACTGAGATCTACCGCTGGGTCTAGGCCCTCTTCACCACCAACAAGCACTTCTCTGCTGAGTGGACGTGGGGTATCGAACACTTCTGCCGAGATAGGCTTCCACCCACGGTAAGTCTCGTGCCCCAAACTTTCTCCGAGCTAAATTATATGTCAGACTTTGTTATATGTTTCTTCAGCAAACTATTGAGGATGGCACCGAGCCTTCTCTTAAATGGGCGCCTGACCGAGATGCCTCGGACGAGGAGGAACCGGATCAGGAGATGTTCCTGCCGATGGCTGATGCGACCAAGCGACATACAAGTAAACTCTCTTCCTTTAGAGATTGGCCTGACGATGAGGATGATTCGGACGTTGAGGTGATGGAGGCATTTGACGCTGTCCCCCTTTCTTACGCCTTTCCGACATCAGCTAACCCCGGTGGGCAGATGCAGGAAGATCCTCCCCTTGCCATGGGTGAGCCTGTCCCGGTCGTACCAAAGAAGAGGGGAGCTGCATCTACTTCTTCCTCCGGACCTTCTCAGCCAGCTAAAAGGCGAAAGATGTCCGTGGACAAATCTGCCACCAAACCTACAACCAAGGCCATAACCCGGAGGGCTCGGAAGCCCAAGGAGCCTTTGACCTCGGATGAGTAAGTCACTTATCCCTTTGCTATTCACTTGTTCTTCCTTTGTTATAGTTTCTCATCATTCATGATTTGATTCGGCAGGGCCGTAGTTGAGGTCCCTCAGAGTGGATCCGGTATTGCCTCGCCGCTCCGACATAGCCCTTCTCCCCCTCGTGGCGATGATTCACGCCCGTTGAGCCCCATTCAGGAGGGCTCTTCGGCTGCTCCGGGTTCTAGCCCACCTCGTCAAGAGGAGGGAAACCTCGGAACGGTGGGAAGCGGTTCTGTCGAGGTTGCAGTTGCTCCTTCTTCGGCACAACCGCAACCAGCCACCACCGAGGTTCCTCCAGTACCCCTGCCGAAAAGGAAATCAGTACCAGCATCAGCTCCAGCAGCAACAACACAAGCACCAGCAGAAGCACCAAGCCCCTCCGCCTTGTCCGAGTCTTCCAAGCCTCGGCGAGAAGGCACCAGCAGCACCAAGGCTAACACTAAAGCAGCTCCCAAAGGCAAATCTGCTGCAGCAACTTCAACCTCACAGCAGCAGCCCAAGGGCACAAAGGCTCCTGCCACTAGGGCATCGTCAATCGAGGCTGGACAGCGTACACTTGCGTCCATGCTCCCGAAAAAGACTCCACCGCCAAAGGACGGCCATGCGGAGCCAACTGATGCGCAACTTGTTTTGCACACTAGCCCCGCCGTTGCCCAGGTTGAGAGGAGGGAAGCCCATGCTAAGGGTCTAGTGGCGCCCCACATGCTTAGTGGCGAACGATATCCTCCGACCTTGATCGAGTTCGTTAACAACTGGAACAAGGCAGAGTTCGTCCACAATGATGATCTCTCGGAGAAGTTCAGTCCCGCCGAATTTGCTGCACAAATGAATATCACTGCCAAGGCAATTAACCTTGCAGGTCGGATGATGGAGGTGATGGGTTCATAGCATGGAAAACAAAAAAATTCTACCGCAAGAACGAACAAAACCCAGATCTAATCTAGATAAAAGCCAAGATCTAATCTATTAGACATGTGCAACGAGATAGATAGGAACTAACCCTCGTAGATCCGAAAGCGTTAACGAGATTAGATCTCGTGGTTGATGTAGTCGATCACTTGCCGATCTCAAGATCGTGTGGATGATCCTTCCGGCGTCGCGTTTCAGCAGCGCTTCCGCAGTGGGCCAAGTGGATGATCCTTCTGGCGCCGTGATTCGGAAGCGCTTCCGCAGTCGGTCACACATGCGGAGTTGAAGCATACCTTCCTCTCCTCGTTCCAGCGAGCAGCGGAGGTACTAGATCTTCTCTACGGAATCACAGCAGCACGACGGCGTGGTGGTGGTGGTGGAGTAGAGAATTCTGCAGGGCTTCGCTTATGCCTGTGCAGAAGAAAGGAGGAGGAGAGAGGCGGCCGAGAGTGGGAGTTATGAGAGCGGGGTAGGAGGGGGCGCCCTTGCCCTTCAATTTAAGGGGGGGAGGCGCGCCTGGGGAGGGGGGGTCCTAGTAGGACTCCCCTCCTATGGCCGGCGGTCGGAAGGGGGGAGGAGTCCTCCTCCCCCACGAATCCGTGTCTTGCCCCACTAGGTTTCCTTTGACCCTTTCTTGGTTTTCAAGGAAACTCCAAGAAATCCTCTAGAACCTTCCAGAACATTCCGAAACCTTCTAGAATCTCCATACAAACACCCCGAAACATTTCCTATCTTAGAAAATGATCCCCAATATATGAATCTTATTCTCCGGACCATTCCGGATCTCCTCGTGATGTCCCGAATCCAATCCGATACTCCGAACAACATTCGGTCTCCAACGCATATTCCATATCTACTTAAAACAACTTCGAACCTTAAGTGTGTCACCCTACGGTTCGTGAATATGTAGACACATCTCCTATCAATAACCATCAGCGGGACCTAGAGATCCATAATGGCTCCCAGATACTCAACGATGACTTCGCGATCGATTGAACCACTTACATACGAAACAAATTCCCTTTGTCTCGCGATACTATACTTATCCGAGGTTTGATCGTCGGTATCTCCATACCTAGTTCTACCTCGTTACTGATAAGTACTCTTTACTCGTTCCGTGATATGTCATCCCTTGTGACCTAGTCACATGCTTGCAAGCTAACTAGATGACATTCCACCGAGAGGGCCCAGAGCATATCTATCCATCATATGGATGGACAAATCGCAATCTTGATCCATGCGCTTCAACACATACTTTCAGAATACCCAATGACACCTTTATGACCACCCAGTTACGAAGCGGTGTTTGATGTCATCAAAGTACCCATCCGGTGATGGTGATTAACACAACCTCATGGTCGAAGGATTAGGTTACTATGCATTTAAAAGCTTACAGCAATACGAACTTAATGACTTGATCTTATGCTACGCTTACTATGGGTGTGTGTCCATCATATCATTCTCCTAATGACATAACCTTGTTATTAATCACCTAATGTCCATGATCAGGAAACCATGATCATCAATTAATCAACAAGCTAGTTCAACAAGAGGCTTACTAGGGACTCTCTTATGTTTACGAAGCGGTGTTTGATTCATCAAAGTACCCATCCGGTGATGGTGATTAACACAACCTCATGGTTGAAGGATTAGGTTACTATGCATTTAAAAGCTTACAGCAATACGAAATTAATGACTTGATCTTATGCTACGCTTACTATGGGTGTGTGTCCATCATATCATTCTCCTAATGACATAAGCTTGTTATTAATCACATCCTAATGTCCATGATCAGGAAACCATGATCATCAATTAATCAACAAGCTAGTTCAACAAGAGGCTTACTAGGGACTCTCTTATGTTTACAAAACACACATGTATTAGTGTTTCCTAATAATACAATTATAGCATGGGATGTAAACATTCATCATAAACACAAAGATATGATAATAATCACTTTTATTATTGCCTCTTGGGCATATCTCCAACAGTCTCCCACTTGCACTAGAGTCAATAATCTAGATCACATGGTAATATACCGAACACCCATGGCGTTCTGGTGTTGGTCATGCTTTGCCCTAGGGAGAGGTTTAGTCAACGGATCTGCCACATTCAGATCAGTGTGTACTTTGCAAATTTTTATGTCACCATCTCGGACATACTCGCGAATAGCGTGGAAACGCAGCTTGATGTGCTTCAGCTTGCTATGTGACTTTGGCTCCTGTGCATTAGCTATGGCACCTGTGTTGTCACAGTAGATGGCCATCGGGTCCAACGCACTGGGAACCACGCCAAGTTCAGTAATGAATTCCTTCATCCAAACGGCTTCTTGTGGAGCCTCCGAAGCAGCTATGTATTCCGATTTAGTTGACGATTTCGCCACAACGCTTTGCTTCGCACTCCTCCAGCTCACTGCAGCACCATTCAAAATAAATACGTATCCTGACTGTGACTTTGAGTCATCCGGATCGGTGTTCCAACTAGCATCGGTGTAACCGTTTACAACAAGCTATTCATCACCTCCATAAGAAAGAACCATATTCTTAGTCCTATTTATTTACTTTAGGATATTCTTGACCGCTGTCCAGTGCTCCATTCCAGGATCACTTTGATATCTGCTAGTCAAACTAACAGCACGTGCTATATCCGGTCTTGTACACAGCATGGCATACATGATAGAACCTATGGCCGAGGCATAGGGAATATTATTCATTTTCTCTCTATCTTCTGCCGTAGCTAGACTTTGAGTTTTACTCAAGGTCTTACCTGACAACATGGGCACGAACCCTTTCTTGCTATCTTCCATTCTAAACTTCTTTAGAACTTTGTCCAAGTATGTACTTTGTGAAAGCGCTATTAGGCGTCTTGATCTATCTCTATAAATCTTGATGCCTAGAATGTATGCCGCTTCGCCAAGATCCTTCATTGAAAAACTATTGTTCAAATAGGTTTTGACGCTATTAAGAAGTTCTATATCATTCCCAATCAACAATATGTCATCTACATATAGTACTAGGAATGCTACAGAGCTCCCACTCACTTTCTTGTAAATACAAGCTTCTCCATAAGTTTGTATAAACCCAAAGTTTTTGATTACTTTATCAAAACGTTGATTCCAACTCCGGGATGCTTGCTTCTGTCCATAAATGGAGCGCTGAAGCTTGCATACCTTGTCAGCATCTTTAGGATCGACAAAACCCTTGGGTTGTACCATATACAACTCTTCCTCAATGTCACCATTAAGGAACGCCGTTTTGACATCCATCTGCCAAATCTCATAATCGAAATGTGCAGCAATTGCTAACAAAATCCTCACAGACTTTAGCTTCGCTACTGGTGAGAAAGTCTCATCATAGTCAACTCCTTGAATTTGTTGAAACCCTTTCGCGACAAGTCGAGCTTTATAGACGGTCACATTACCATCAGCATCTGTTTTTCTCTTGAAAATCCATTTGTTCTCGACAGCCTTACGGCCATCCGGTAAGTCCACCAAAGTCCACACTTGGTTTTCGTACATGGATCCCATTTCGGATTTCATGGCTTCTAGCCATTTGTCGGAATCTGGGCTCACCATAGCTTCTTCATACGTCGCAGGGTCATCAGCGTTGTCCACCAACATGACGTTCAAGGCAGAGTCATACCAATCAGGAGTGGTACGAACCCTCGTTGACCTGCGAGGTTCAGTAGTAACTTCATTTGAAGTTTCATGATCATTATCATTAGCTTCCTCTTCAATTGGTGCAGGCGGCACAAAAACATCTTCCGGTGCTGCGCTACTCTCAAATCCGAGAGAAGGTTCAATAACCTCATCGAGTTCTACTTTCCTTCCAGTCACCTCCTTCGAGAGATCCTCCTTCTCAAGAAAGGATCCATTCTTTGCATAGAAAACTTTGCCTTCGGATCTATGATAGAAGGTATACCCAATTGTTTCTTTAGGGTATCCTATGAAGACGCATTTCTCCGCTTTGGGTTCTAGCTTATCAGGTTGTAACTTCTTTACATATGCTTCGCAACCACAAACTTTAAGGAACGACAACTTAGGTTTCTTACCAAACCACAATTCGTATGGTGTCGTTTCAACGGATTTAGATGGTGCCCTATTTAAAGTGAATGCGGTTGTCTCTAATGCATAGCCCCAAAATGATAACGGTAAATCTGTAAGAGACATCATAGACCGAACCATATCTAAGAGAGTTCGATTACGACGTTCGGACACACCATTACGCTGTGGTGTTCCCGGCGGTGTCAACTGTGAAAGTATTCCACATTTCTTTAAATGCATGCCAAACTCATAACTCAGATATTCACCTCCGCGGTCAGAATGCAGAAACTTAATCTTCTTGTTATGATGATTCTCCACTTCACTTTGAAATTCCTTAAACTTCTCGAAAGTTTCGGACTTATGCTTCATAAAGTAGACATACCCATATCTACTCACGTCATCCGTGAAAGTGAGAACATAACAATATCCACCACGCGATGCTACACTCATTGGTCCGCACACATCGGTATGTATTATTTCCAATAAGTCTGTAGCTCGCTCCATTGTACCAGAGAATGGATTCTTAGTCATTTTTCCCATTAGACATACTTCGCATCTTTCAAGTGATTCAAAATCAAGTGATTCAAGAAGTCCATCTGAATGGAGTTTCTTCATACGCTTCACTCCAATGTGACCAAGACGACAGTGCCACATGTATGTAGAATTATCATTTAATTTCATTCGTTTAGCATCTATGTTGTGAACATGTGTATCACTACTATCGAGATTCAGTAAGAATAAACCATTCATCTCAGGTGCATTACCATAAAAGATATTACTCATATAAATCGAACAACCTTTATTCTCGGACTTAAAAGAGTAACCGTCTCGCAATAAACAGGATCCAGATATAATGTTCATGCTTAACGCAGGCACCAAATAACAATTATTCAAATTTAAAACTAATCCCGAAGGTAGATGTAGAGGGAGCATGCCGACGGCGATCACATCAACCTTGGAGCCATTTCCAACGCGCATCGTCACCTCGTCTCTTGCCAGTCTTCATTTATTCCGCAGCTCCTGTTTCGAGTTACAAATATGAGCAACCGAACCAGTATCAAATACCCAGGCACTACTACGATTACTAGTAAGATACACATCTATAACACATATATCAAATATACCTTTCTTCTTGATGTTGCCGTTCTTCAGATCCGCCAGGTACTTGGGGCAGTTACGCTTCCAGCGACCAGCACCCTTGTAGTAGAAGCACTCAGTTTCAGGCTTAGGACCAGCCTTGGGCTTCTTTGCAGGTGCGGCAGCTTTCTTGCCGTCCTTCTTGAAGTTGCCCTTCTTCTTAGGCTTGCCCCGTTTCTTGAAATTGGTGGTCTTATTGACCATCAACACTTGGTGCTCCTTCTTGATCTCCACTTCAGCAGTTTTCAGCATGGACGACAGTTCAGGCAACGTCTTGTTCATGTAGTTCATGTTGTAGTTCATCACAAAGTAAATTGGTGGCAGTGATTGAAGGAGACGGTGAATCCCCAATTCATTAGGAATCGATATTCCCAAATCTTGGAGCTTGTTTGCGTACCCAGACATGGTGAGCACGTGCTCGCTAACGGAGCTTCCCTCTTCCATCTTACAGTTAAAGAACTTTTCGGAGGCCTCATAGCTCTCCATGGCTGCGTGAGTCTCAAAAATTAGCCTGAGCTCCTTAATGATCTCGAACGGGTCGTGGTGCTCAAAACGCTTCTGGAGCTCTGCTTCTAAACCGTACAGGATGGCACACTGAACTGTGGAGTAATGATTTTTCCGAGTGGCGTAAACATTCTTTACGTCATCGGTGGCATCATCTGCAGGTGGGTCACCTAGCGGTGCTTCGAGCACATAGGTCAACTGACCAGCCCTAAGGACGATCTTCAGTCCACGGAACTAGTCCGTGAAATTGCTTCCATTGTTCTTAAGCTTTTCTTTCTCTAGGAACGCATTGAAATTGATGGAGGGGGTCACCATAATCTACAACAATTTGCAAGTAGTTTAGACTAAGTTTATGACAAATTGAGTTCAAATTTAATTCTTAAACTAACTAGGTGAACTCCCACTCAAAACAACATCCCTCACATTGTCTTAGTGATTACACGAACCAAGTCCACTACACCAAGTCCGATCTTCACGAGAGAAGATGTAGTTTCATCGGCGAACAATCTTCATGTTCATCATATCATTTATATGAGTCATGCTCTACCTTTCGGTATTCCGTGTTTCGAGACCATGTCTGTACATGCTAGGCTCGTCAAGATAACCTTAGTTTCCGCATGTGCAAATCTGGCTTGCACCCGTTGTATGCACACGTAGAATCTATCACATCCGATCATCACGAGATGCTTCCAAACGACGAATCTTAGCAACGGTGCCAACTAAGGGTGAACACTTTATTACTTGATATTTAGTGAGAGGGATCATCTTATAATGCTACCGTCGCGATCGAAGCAATACAAGATGCATAAAGGATTAACATCACATGCAATTCATAATTAGTGTGATATGATATGGCCTTTTCTTCTTGCGCCTTTGATCTCCATCTCCAAAGCACGAACATGATCTCCATCATCACCAGCATTGCGTCAAGGTCAGTGGCGCCGCTTCATGGTTGTCCATCATCACCAGCAACTATTACAACTACTTGGAATAAAGCTATTACAAGATGAATAGACACGAAGGTCTTAACAGAATTAAAGACAACCATTAGGCTCCTGCCGGTTGCCATATTACAACAAGGATCATTGCATACATCAAATACAATCACAATCACATGATGGCCATATCACATCACAAAACCCCTGCAAAAACAAGTTAGACGCCTCTAATTTTCTTTGCATGTTTTACGTGGTTTGGGGCTTTCGAATAAGACCGATCTTACCTACGAACAAGAACCACAACGTTGATACAAGTGTTGTCAAGATGCTCATTGTAAATTGAATCTTAACTATGGTGGGAGAGACAGACACCGGCAAAGCCAATTATGCAAAGCAAGTTGCACGTCAAGCGTGGAGCAAGTCTGATGTGCGATGACATGTAATGTTAGCCCGAGCCGCTTCATCCCACCATGCCGCAAGATGCAAAGTACACGCTAAGACACCGACAACAAAAGCATCAATGCCCACAAAAACATTGTGTTCTACTCGTGCAACAGATCTACGCATAGATACGGCTCTGATACCACTGATGGGTTCGTAGCATGGAAAACAAAAAAATTCTACCGCAAGAACGAACAAAACCCAGATCTAATCTAGATAAAAGCCAAGATCTAATCTATTAGACATGTGCAACGAGATAGATAGGAACTAACCCACGTAGATCCGAAAGCGTTAACGAGATTAGATCTCGTGGTTGATGTAGTCGATCACTTGCCGATCTCAAGATCGTGTGGACGATCTTTCCGGCGTCGCGTTCCAGCAGCGCTTCCGCAGTCGGTCAAGTGGATGATCCTTCCGGCGCCGCGATTCGGCAGCACTTCCGCAGTCGGTCACACGTGCGGAGTCAAAGCAGACCTTCCTCTCCTTGTTCCAGCGAGCAGCAGAGGTAGTAGATCTTCTCCACGGAATCACAGCAACACGACGGCGTGGTGGTGGTGGTGGAGTAGAGAATTCTGCAGGGCTTCGCCTATGCCCGTGCAGAAGAAAGGAGGAGGAGAGAGGCGGCAGAGATTGGGAGTTATGAGAGCGGGGTAGGAGGGAGCGCCCCTGCCCTTCTATTTAAGGGGGGGAGACGCGCCTGGGGAGGGGGAGTCCTAGTAGGACTCCCCTCCTATGGCCGGCGGTGGGAAGGGGGGAGGAGTCCTCCTCCCCCACGAATCCGTGTCTTGCCCCACTAGGTTTCCTTTGACCCTTTCTTGGTTTTCAAGGAAACTCCAAGAAATCCTCTAGAACCTTCCAGAACATTCCGAAACCTTCTAGAATCTCCATACAAACACTCCGGAACATTTCCTAACTTAGAAAATGATCCCCAATATATGAATCTTATTCTCCAGACCATTCTGGATCTCCTCGTGATGTCCCGAATCCAATCCGAGACACCGAACAACATTCGGTCTCCAACGCATATTCCATATCTACTTAAAACAACTTCGAACCTTAAGTGTGTCACCCTATGGTTCGTGAATATGTAGACATGATAGAGACACATCTCCTATCAATAACCATCAGCGGGACCTGGAGATTCATAATGGCTCCCACATACTCAACGATGACTTCGCGATCGATTGAACCACTTACATACGAAACCAATTCCCTTTGTCTCGCGATACTATACTTATCCGAGGTTTGATCGTCGGTATCTCCATACCTAGTTCTACCTCGTTACTGATAAGTACTCTCTACTCGTTCCGTGATATGTCATCCCTTGTGACCTAGTCACATGCTTGCAAGCTAACTAGATGACATTCCACCGAGAGGGTCTAGAGCATATCTATCCGTCATATGGATGGACAAATCCCAATCTTGATCCATGCGCTTCAACACATACTTTCAGAATACCCAATGACACCTTTATGACCACCCAGTTACGAAGCGGTGTTTGATGTCATCAAAGTACCCATCCGGTGATGGTGATTAACACAACCTCATGGTCGAAGGATTAGGTTACTATGCATTTAAAAGCTTACAGCAATACGAACTTAATGACTTGATCTTATGCTACGCTTACTATGGGTGTGTGTCCATCATATCATTCTCCTAATGACATAACCTTGTTATTAATCACCTAATGTCCATGATCAGGAAACCATGATCATCAATTAATCAACAAGCTAGTTCAACAAGAGGCTTACTAGGGACTCTCTTATGTTTACAAAACACACATGTATTAGTGTTTCCTAATAATACAATTATAGCATGGGATGTAAATATTCATCATAAACACAAAGATATGATAATAATCACTTTTATTATTGCCTCTTGCGCATATCTCCAACAGGAGGTATGTTACTTCGCCTTTTCCTTAGCATGTAGTAGATATTAGTGATATAACCATTAGTCCCCGAGCCTCCGGGGGAGTAACTTGTTACTCAACCGGATGCTCCTTAGAGAATTAACGTAGCTCCTTAATAACTTCGAATATGCACACACCTAGAGCCGGGTTAAGCTCCACTTGGCCCGGATTTTGTACACTTCGAATATGCACACACCTAGAGCCGGGTTAAGTTCCACTTGGCCCGGATTTTGTACACTTCAAAAATGCACACACCTAGAGTCGGGTTAAGTTCCACTTGGCCTGGATTTTGTACACTTCGAATATGCACACACCTAGAGCCGGGTTAATTTCCACTTGGCCTGGATTTTGTACACTTCGAATATGCACACACCTAGAGCTGGGTTAAGTTCCACTTGGCCCGGATTTTGTACACTTCGCATATGCACACACCTAGAGCGGGGTTAAGTTCCACTTGGCCCGTATTTTGTACACTTCGAATATGCACACACCTAGATCTGGCTTAAGTTCCACTTGGCCCGGATTTTGTACACTTCGAATATGCACAAGACTAAGCTGTCCTTTTTACTCTTTTCAGGTGACCACCAATCGTCGGAGCACTGAGTTTCAGCGTCTCTTGAATACTCACAAGATGTTGTGCGCAAAGCATACTACACTTCTCGCTGAATACGAGAAAAGGGGTAAGCTTTCTCCTTGCATTTTTCCATTTTTCTTTGTCTTTTTTTTCGCCGAACTAATCCGTTATTCGGATTCCGTAGTTGAAGTGGAAGCCGAGAACATCATCATGAGGAAGAACTTGGAGCAGATAAAGGGTAAGTCATTTTTGCTTAATCTTCCTCCGCGCTCTATCTCCTTTCCCCTTGGCTCGGAAAATATTCATACCTCGGCTTTGCCGGGTCAATAAACTATTTCAGCCTCTCTTGGAGATAGTGTGCTCGTGCCTGATATGATGCTGCATTTTCTCGAACAAGCAGGGCAACACCAAGCCGAACTCAAGAACAAGGATGACGAGCTTGCCCTCCTCTGGACCAAAGACGAAGAAATTGCCAAGCTTAAGGCAGACATGAAGAAGCTCAAGGTGTAGCACAAGTCTGAACTGGAGAAAGCAGGCCAAGACTTTACTGAGGAACGAGAGCACCTCAACCTCCAGATCGCCAAGGACCAAGAACTTCTTAAGGAGGCCGATGTTAAACTTGAGTCAGCGAATACCGAACTTGCGCAACTCCGGAAAAGGCATGATGACTATACCAAGGAGCTGACCCGGATCCACAGCCACATCTCTCGTAAGTTCTTTTCCTTAAGCCAGCATGAATTTCTCCGAGTCAACCTCTTTTACTTATTTCACTTGTCTTGTTTCTTCAGATAAATTTCCGGAGGGTGATGCCATTGCCTCCACTGTTGTTACCAACTTCCGCCAGCAGAGAGGTACTCCATCTGGTCATGGCGCCATTCCTCTTGATCTGGAGGACCTGCTTGTCAGCTTGTCCTCTAGAGTTGAAATCATAAAGAACCATGGCAAGGATATTCTAAGCGCAGCAGTCCAGGTCTTCAATGCCCTTTGGCCTTGTGAAGACACTCCGGAGGGTTCCGCTGCTCTAATCCACAAGTTGATGGAGTGCGAGACCCAGCTAGACCTCTAGAGGGAATCCACCGGACGTGCCGGAGCTGAGACCGTTCTCCACTATGTGCTCACATGGTACAAGAAAATTAATCTCGATCTTCTCGAGCGCATGCGCACCAGGTCAAGCTGGTCCACTGATCCGGATTGTGTAGCTCGGCGCAAGGCTTGTGCCCATAACCTCATTCAATATGCCCCATCCATCAATGGAACGAGGGACCAAGCTTTCTCGATGCCGTTGACGACGAATACATCGAAGATGGTTCGGGGGAAGATGATGAGAGCGAAGCCTCGGACGTCGAATAAGATGAATATGAAGCTGAAGCTGAGGCTGGAGCTACACCTGCTGGTGCCGAATTACCTCCCCCTGCTGCTCCTTGAGCGAAAACACTTTAAAGTTTATCAGATCCCCGGTATGCCGGGTGCAATTGTATTAAGCACATACGTGATATTTTGCTATTAAGTTTTTTGCCGGATTAACTTGGGCATAGTCCCCGAGTTTCATTTTCTTGTTTCTCCAATTTCTTGGCTAGACTCGTGTCCACCTTGGTTCGGTTTTATGACTTACGAGTCCGAGTTTCAAAAATTGACTTAACAATACTTGGAAACTTTAGGATTAGCTCAAAATAATTCAGCATGGTAAATATAGGGTAAACAAAATGTTAGTCCGAATAACAAACGTCGGCTCGATTAAGTTTCTTTCCTTAGTCGTTTTTCAAGTGCTACGCAATTCCAAACTTCTTCTCTTGCTTGCCATGAAGCCAAATCTTGTTGGACAGCAGCAAGTCGAAGAGTTGGGTTTTTGGTGCTCACACACTACTAATCCGGCTTAGGTAGAAGCAACTTACGCCAGCCGACATATAAATAGTAAATACAGAAGACAACAAATATTATTAAGGCAGTCCCCGAGTTACTACTCGAGGTTCCAACATTTCATTGATAAGCTCATTGCCGGCATACATACCGACATATGAGAGACTCGGATACATACACTTCTTTGTTAGGTGTAGAAAGGACGAAGTAGAGCTACATTCCATGGACGCTTAGATTCCTCGCCAGACATGTCCGCCTTGTTCTTCTCCTGCGGTTTTCCATCTATGAGATAGTATGAGTCATTGTGCAATGCTTTGCTCACAATGAATGGCCCTTCCCATGGAAGGGATAACTTATGCATGCCAGCAGTACGTTGTACCAACCGAAGTACCAGATCACCTTCCCGGAAAACTCGGGGGTTTACTTTCCGGCTATGATAGCGTCGGAGATTTTGCTGATATATGGCGGATCTGGACAATGCCAATTCTCTCACTTCTTCCAACAGATCAACATCATTTTGTCGGGCTTCTTGCACTTCGAATTCTATGTATTGGGTGACCCTAGGCGAGTCATGCTCTATGTCAGCTGGTAATACAGCTTCGGCCCCATATACCAGAAAGAATGGCGTATAGCCTGTTGATCGATTCAGAGTTGTTCTTAAACTCCATAGTACCGCTGGTAGTTCTTCTATCCAGCACCCCGCTGATCTTTGCAGCAGCTCAATGAGCCAGGGTTTTATCCTGGATAATACCAATCGGTTAGATCTTTCCACTTGTCCGTTCGATGCGGGGTGAGCTATTGAGGCAACCTCTAGCCGGATCTTCTTATCTCGGCAGAAACGTGCAAATGCTCCTTCAGCAAAATTTGTGCCATTATCTGTTATGATACTGTGAGGATAACCGTATCTCAAGATGATATCTTTGAGGAATGTTACGGCAGTATCTCCATCACATTTTTTATTGGCTTCACCTCAATCCATTTCATAAATTTGTCAACCATAACCGAGATGTGGGTCATGTTCCCTCTTGCTGGTTTAAACGGGCCAACCATTTCCAAACACCATATGGCAAATGGCCAGGTAATTGGTATGGTCTTGAGTTCCGATGTTGGCGTATGTGTCTTGGTAGCATATCTTTGACAACCATTGCACTTTCTTACCAGATCCTCTGCTTGTTCCAAGGCAATTGGCCAGTAAAACCCATGGCGGAAAGCTTTTGCTACCAAGGCTCTGGACGAGGCATGATGCCCACATTCCCCTTGATGTATATCTCGGAGGATGTCAAGTCCTTCTTCCGGGTCAACACATCGCTGGAGAACGTTTGTCACACTCCTTTTGTAGAGCTCGGAATTGATGATCGTGTATGCTTTTGCTCTCGTCCGAGTTTGCCTGGAAAGCACTTCCTCAGTGGGTAAGGTTCCATCCTTCAGGAATTGAAATATGGGCAGTGCCCAAGCTGGTACAGTTCGTACAGGGAACAGATCCTTGTCAATTTCCATCTGATCCACCAGCATAACTTCCACCGGATCACGCTGCGCAGTCCCCGGGTTTGCCAAGGCAGTCCCCGGGTTTCTCGAACCACTCCCCACATCAACGTCCATGGGTATGGCTCCGGACTCCGGATCTTCCGGGATGTAGATTAAGTCGGTTTCTGGGGATGGCCTGATAGATGGTTTTCTGAGGTGTTCTAATGCTACACCCGGTGGAATTGCTTGTCGGGTTGATCCGAGCTTCGACAATACGCTGGCAGCCTCATTTTCCACCTGGGGTACATGGTGAAATTTGCATCCCTCAAAGTAACCAGATATCTTTTGCACATGGAATCTGTATAATGCCATGTTTGCATCCAGAGCATCCCATTGTCCGGAGACTTGCTAGACTACGAGATCCGAGTCACCGAAGCATTGGATCTGACGTATCCCAATTTATTTTTCCACTTTGAGCCCATGTACAAGTGCTTCATATTCGGCGACATTGTTTGACGCTGCGAAGTGGATCTCCAGCACATATTTCAGCTGGTCCTTCTTGGGCGAGGTAAGCACAACTCCGGCGCCTAACCCAGTTTTTGTTTTTGACCCGTCAAAGTGCATTCTCCAGTAGTTCGGATCTGGCAATGGTGGCTCATATTGCACCTCGGCCCAATCCAAAAAAAGTCCGCCACAACCTGAGATTTGCTTGCTTCTTTTCTCTCATATTTTGGCACATAAGGAGCTAGCTCAATTGCCCATTTTGCAATCCTGCCACATGCATCCTTGTTGCTCATTATCTCGGATATAGAGGCTTCACATATTACTTTGATGGGGTGTTCTTCAAAATAGTGCTTTAGCTTCTTAGCTGCCATATACACACCATATGCCACCTTCTGATAATGAGGATAGTTCTGCTTTGATGCGGATAATACCTAGCTTAGGTAATATACTGGCCTTTGCACTAACTTACCCTCTTCATCGCGCTCTACTACAATTACTACACTTACAACTCGATTGGTTGCGGCTATATAGAGCAACATTGGCTCCTTTGATAGTGGAGAGGCTAACACTGGTGTAGTGGCTAACATCTTCTTTAATTGGATAAAGGCTTCATTGGCCTGCGGCGTCCAAATGAACTTGTCCGACTTTTTCATGAGTTGATAGAGAGGCAGTGCCTTTTCTCCCAACCGACATACAAACCGACTTAAGGATGACAAGCAACCAGTGAACTTCTGGACATCTTTAAGACACTTCGGCAGTTCCATTCGCTCTATGGCCCGGATTTTAGTTGGATTGACTGCGATACCTCGGCTGGAGATGAGAAATCCGAGTAATTTTCTAGCCGAGACACCGAAGGTGCATTTCTCCGGGTTAAGCTTCATTCGGAACCTCCTCAGGTTCGCGAATGTCTGCCTAATATCGGCAAGGAGCGTTTTGCTTTCCTTGGTCTTTATAACAACATGATCCACATATACTTGCACATTTTGACCTATTTGGTCGTGCAAACATTTCTGCATACATCTTTGGTGCGTTGCCCTGCATTTCGTATACTAGAAGGCATGATGCGATAGAAATAAGCCCCATACAGGGTGATAAACGCAATCTATTTGATCACTTGGGTTCAGAGGTATCTAGTGGAAACCAGAATATGCATCAATGAACGACAACAACTCACACACAGCAGTAGAATCTATGACTTGGTCTATCCTTGGCAGTGGGAATGGATCTTTTGGACACGCCTTATTCAAGTTTGTGTAATCGATACACATACGCCAAACCACTGCCATGTTCGGATCGTCTTGCTTCTTCTCCACCAACACCAGATTAGATAACCAATCCGGGTAAAGTACTTCCATGATAAATCCAATATCCAACAACCGAGCTATCTCATCTCCTATGATCTTTCTCCTGTCTTCGGCGAAGCGGCGGAGAGGTTGCTTCACCGGCTTTGCTCCGGGTCTCACATTCAAAGAGTGCTCGGCCAACTCCCTCAGAACACCTTGCAAGTCCTGTGTGGACCAAGCAAAAATATCCCGATTCTCATGGAGGAAGTTGACGAGCTCGCTTTCTTATTTGTCATTTAACCCAGCACCAATTCTTACGGTGCGCTATGGGAACATATCATCAACAGGCACCTTTTTGGTATCCTTTTTCGCTTGGAATGAGACACTACCATGTGGGTTACTCAGCGCCGGCATATACTGCTGCGTGGATTGAGCCAATGCCACCACCTCCTGGATTTTTCTCTTCTCTTGCGCAATCACGAGTGACTCGGCCAGGTTAGATCTGGCAGACGCACACTCAATGGAACGTTGGAAGTCCCCAGCTATGGTAATTACACCGTTTGGCCCGGGCAGCTTCATCTTCAAGTAACTGATGTGACAACTTGCCATGAACTTGTTCAGGGCCGGCCTGCCGAGCAACGCGTGATACGCACTTTCCAAATTGACAACTTCGAATTCCAAATTCTCAGTCCAGAAGTTATCTCTCGTACCGAGCAACACGTCAACCCGGACCTTGCCAATGGGTTCACAAGAAATGCCTAGCACAATGCCATGGAAAGTTGTCCTTGTAGCTTGGAGCATATTCTCCGAGATACCCAATTTGCGCATCGTGTCCACATACATGATGTTGATGCTACTACCATTGTCAATTAGCACCTTTGAGAACCTCACATTGATGTTAGGCCCAATGAATGTCGGATCCAATACCAGCACATATGAACCAGGACTAGGCATAAGCTTCGGATGATCTTTGATGCTCCAAGTAATCTGCTGATCCGACCAAGCCATATACCTCGACACAGCCGGCATTACTGCATTGAACTCCATGTGTCGGTGCTGCAAGCTCTTTCTGTCTGTCTCTTCTATGGTGAACACACAGTAACTCTGATGATGCTCTCTGTACTCATTTCTCCCCTCGTTTCCCAGGTACCTCTGATCCGGTTGATTCTGGTTCTCCACCTGATGTACTGCATCCCTTCTCTCATGGTTCTCATACCTCGGCGGAGGGGGAGGCAACATTAACTGTTGCGTGTTCGCTCCAGAAAGCAATTGCTGCCGGGGTAGCTCCTGCCGAGTTTGATCATTCCGAGGTGCCCGAGCATTCCCCGAACCACCTTGTTCTATTTTCCTCATCCATTCACACTGACGGGTTGTGTGACCCGCTGGGTTACTCGGATTTGGCGTGTGAAATTTACACGGTTGATCCAGTATTAGTTCATAAGTATACCTCGGACAGTCCTTCTTTTCTTGCCACTGTTTCTTCTGCTCTGGCGTCCAAGTTTTCTTGCATCACTTCTTGGAATCCATTGATGTCCTCTGGTTTTCTGACGTTGGTTGCTTCCTGCACCAGGTTGATCTTGATTCACAACAACAACTTGTTGCGAACTGTACCGGTAATCCGGTCTGTCATCTCTTCTTTTACCTGGGTAATCATTTCTCCGGGATGACCCGGCCCCATCTCGCTGATAATACTCCTCTCTTAACTCGTTTGACATGAGCCTAGGCTGCGTTGGATCACCCAAGGCATATGAATCAGCAATTCGGATCGTTTCTGCCAATGTAGTTGGCATATCTCTTTGCAACCTTTGCCATAGCATGCTTGCATATTTGCAACCTTGCGCAAACCAAGCTATGTCATGTGACTCAATCACACCCTCACATGAGTTTCACACAGTGCACAAATGGGTTAAGAACTCCCGGTCTGTCTCATTCGGTCTCTGCTTGCACATTGCTAGGGTCTGTGGCCTGTTGGGCCTCTGATTAGTACTTGAGAAATTGCTAACAAACATTTCCTAAAAATGGATTCAATAGTTAATACTTCCGGGCGGCAAATTGTTTAGCCATACCCTCGCTGGCCCCTCCAGCATCTGGGGTACATATCTCACAGCCCATCTGAAGTTGCCTGTAGCAATTTTTATAGCTGTTGCGTAGTTAATCAACCAATCTTCCGGCTTTGTGCTACCGTCATATGTCTTAGTGCCTCTAGGTAACTAGAAGTTAGGTTCCGGAGGTTCCTTCATGATCCAGGGCCCAAAACACGCTGAACCCGGAGGACCTTGACATTCAATCTGCTCCGACCTATACAGCCGATCCATTTTTAACCTGGCATCATCAGGCATCAAATTCCTGCTTCCCAATCCTGGATCCTATCACGTGATAGTCCGGCCTGGGATACCCAGTGTTCACCATTTCTGAATCACCATCATTGTATCTATCTTGCTCCTGTGGAGCTTCTCTCTGTTGCATATCTTGGCCGGCACTGCACTCTTGCCGTGGTATATTCCGCTGCTGCGGTTGCCCTGCACCAATAGAATTACGCTGTCCGGCATTGCCGTTTACAACGTTCCCTTGACCGACATTGCCTTGGTCGTGGTTACCTCGGCCAGCTTCAACTCCGCTCACACTTCGTCGATCATCATTTCTTTGTACATCTTTTCCTTTCCCTGCCCTTGCCGGATCATATGGGACTATCTGCTTATTCCTCTTGGCCGAGGTTAGTACCTCTTCTCTCCTAGGACCACCATGAGGGGACGATGCAGCTCCAGTGGATTTCTCCGCGTTACCCATCGCCGAATGAATGATTTTGGAGGCTCCAACTCTCTCCGGGTTAGCCCTGAGAAATTCCTCATTTTGCCTGTTCGCGATCCAAACCAACTCATTAACCCTATCTTGCTTTCTTTGACGGGCTTCTCCCGTCAGACCTTCTAACTCGAATGCAGCTGCATCTGCTGCGCTGAGGTTCTTTGTCGGGGTACTATATTTCGGCAGCCCCACGGACAGACAGTTTTCGGATTCCTTAATCCTAGTATCACCCTCTTTGTTCATTTCACTCATGAGGTTTCTCCCCTTCACTTTTACGACATCTATCTTATTTGCCTTTGCGTACTCACGGAGTGTCATGTTCAACGACTGCTGAGCAGCGGCTATCTTTTTTGCACCCTCTAGTATTTTTTGCCTAGTCTCCTCTAGCTCGGCCTATGCCTGAGCTAGATCTACTGCTGCAGCTACTGGGTTTGTCAGGCTATCCATCGCCTGCTGCAGCACATTCTCTGGCCTCTCTAGAGGAGGACCTCTACTTTTCCTCGGTGCCTTAGACGTTACCTCCGGATCTGGTGCTGGATCCTTGCTTGCACCAGCGCCTGGCGCAGTCATCATCACCTCGGCGTGGTCCGGGGAGCGAGTGATACGCGTCGCGCGAGCCGCGCTAAGGGGTGGCTTGCCTCCTTCGACGACGTGCTGTGGGTGAACGCACGACACATCGATAGCAACGTAGATCTTGTGCGTGCCGATCTTGACAAAGAGGCCGTTGCACGGAAGAAGACGCTTGCCGAAGCAGCCAGCATTGTCGCTGACGAAATCCAGCGCTCCAAAGCGTTGAACGAGCCCGGAAACGATGCGTTCGCCGGTGCCGATGAAGTTTCCCGTCCGGATCTTCACCCCTGCTAGCGCCGCTAGCCCCACGGTGGGCGCCAACTGTCGTGGTGGTGTCACGGCAGATGCCATGGATATGCTAAAGGTAGGGACTAAATGCACTAGGGGAATCCAGGGAGGGATAGTGTGGTGATTCCACACATAGTTGTTTTGTATTCGATTTACTTCCACAATTTACAAGTGCTCCTTGAGCTGTATTGGGGAGAGGAGGAAGAAGAACTCTCTTACTCTCACCACTAACTGGCCCTCAGGAACACACTAGTAAACCACAACCCACTCGAGATCAACCCTTTCTACAGAGGCTCTAGCCCTCCTTATATAGGGGTAGCCAGGTCTCCAGTTAGGGCATACATCGAGGCATATTCCTTGGAATATGCCTCCTCCAAAAATAGTAAGACGACCGGGTCACTTTTGCCCAGCGTCATCCATGCAGAGGCTACGTGGGCCTCTGCGTCATTCGACATAGGCATCGTCACCTTTGTCGGGCACGCCTCGATGGTCCTGGCCTCTGTCTCCTTCGCTCACGCTCTGCACACAGTGGTCACCCTTTGACCAGCAAGTTACATTCCTTCTCTTACAAGCTTGATATAACCCGGATCGTACCTATTAAATCCAGCCACACCTGTTCCTGCATATAAGTTAGATACATCTTACCGACATACGACATAAGTCGGTTGAGACCCAGTTAGGTGGACATCCCCTGGTCCGGATTACTCCGTGATTCGGTCTGCCTTGAGGTGACTCGGCCAGCACTTGCTTTGGCCTTGCCGTACCTCGGCTAACTCGGCCTTTATACCCCGGCGTGACCCTATCCGGGGTATCCCCCAACAACAATACTAGGCTCTATAGGAAGTATGACTAAAAAATATGTTATATTAAAATAGAATGTATAAATTGATGAATACTGTATATAATGATGTATTATTCATCAATACGGTGGAAATCATTATTTCATTGAAACATTTGCGGAATTAAGTGGAAATTAGTATTCACTTGATAAAGCATGAGTTTGAAAATAGTTTGAAATGTCCAAATTTCTTCGGGTTAAAAGTGGATATAATATTAACAAGAAAATTAGGGTATGTATGATTTTATCAATAGAGAATGGCATTTGAGTTAAAATTTTAGCGCACAAACGACTTGTGAAAACCGTTTCACAAATTATGTTGATTAGATATATCAAAGTGAGTTGATATACTCCAAGCATCATAATCATAATTTATTAGACACATATGGTCTAAAAAAATCTCTAAATAGGTTATTGTATAAAGTTAGAACTATAATCCACTAAATTAACAAACACTGTTAGAATTAGGAAATCATCCAGAATCACAGAAACACCACAAGGGTTGTGGCATATTCGAGTTTTTTAGAGACTTTGATAAAGTCGTCGCGAATAAGTCTGTGTGCATGTACTCATAAGAAATTATGAATACCAAACCTTCCATAAGACAAACTTGTTGTTGTCCAAAGGAATCCTTATAAAGATAAGATCTCGATAAGAGTCGCGGAGCGGAATGTGGTCCGTGAAAAAAAAATCTACTAGAAAAAGGGTGAAACTAATGATTGTGATCATAACATTTCGATTAAAGACTTTATTATGAAAAGTAGGATTCAATGGTACATTTTCAAACTAGTGGAAATACATTGATTCACTTGACACGTAAATCGAACATGTCATACCTACGAATTGCAAAGAAGAAATAGCGGACCTAAGTGCGAGGGATAATTAAGAATCATGAAATCCAAGGAAAATTGCATTTGAAGATTGCAAAGGTAATGTGATTACTTGACTTTGTCAAGTAAGTGGTTACTTGATAAATTCCTAAATAACTTGGAGTTATAAGAAAGAAATGCAACTTTAAAGAACGGCATCGAAGCTCGGTTTTTCATAAAGAATGTCTTGACAAATTTAAGAATTAACTACACAAATGTAGTGTTGCTTAAAGTACGGTGGATTTAATTAGCAATTAAAATGCAATTATGAATTGATGGTTGATTTAACAAAAGCTGCAAATTCTCCAATTTGAAATTGAAGAAATGTTGTAATTAGTACAACATGCAAAAGTTTGTTAAATCACATGGATGCTAAAACATCTTGTAATGGAAAATATTGATTTGATTGGATCAAACGATTTTGGGGATTACCAAAATATTGAGACTTCCCATACTTGTCAAGTATTTGAGTGGGAGCTATAGGGATATCAGAAAGGACTCATATGTGACGACATATTTGAGTGGGAGCGTGACGATCATCCGAATATATGTGTTTGACGCATATTGGATGATGTAATTGAAATTAGTAATATTTAAAGGTTAAATAGTTTGAGAATGAAGTTGAATCAGATATTGAATGTTGAAACCTATCATGATAGATTATTATATTCAATAAAGCGTCATAACCAGAATGTTTCATTTAGGTTCTGAAGATAGTTCAGGAAAACCTAGTTTGGATTTTGAACTAAGTTTAGAATAAGAACCAGCAAAGTTGTTTTTTCCTATTGAGCTAGGAGAAAACATTGGTGTAAACAAATGTTGATGAAAGAAAAGGAGATGAATATCATCTCGTATGAACATATCACGTCTCTTCCACAAAATCGACATGTTGTGTACTTGGCTAGGATGTGACCCTTCATCCTTGCCAAAACATGTTCTAAAGTGGTTCATGAAATCATTGAACCAGTAATAATATGATCACAAAGGTTTAAAAAAGGATCTACATAGATATTGGAATAGTGACTAAAGGTATGACTAGTTTGGCTCATGAAGTTCGACTTCGGCCAAGCGCATTTTTAAGTTCTCGTGATTGATCAACCATCATTAGAAATACACAGAAATAGAATTCTTACTTTGTCACCTAAATTCAGGTGCATTATGAGATAATGTGATAAGTGTAAAATTGGGAGACACTTAAAAAAAATTGTGGAAAGACATACACTTCTGGTAAAACAGATCAAGGAAAGAAAGGTTTCCTATAAGAAAGTATGGTTAAAACATTATGTTTATGATCGGTAAAAATGCAACTATATTATTTGTACTCTAGTGCAAGTGAGAGACTGAAAGGGATATGCCCTAGAGGAAAATACTAAATAAGTTTATTATCATATATTGAATTATTTTATTATAGTTTTATACTGTGCTATAACTATATCAAGGGAAAACATTGATACATGTATGGTATGTAAACAAATCAGGTTCCTAGTAGTCTCTATTTAACTGGCTCGTTGGAAAACCGATGAGCAAAGTTTCTTGACCATGGAGCATTTATACTAGTTAACAATAGAGTCGTATTATTAGAGAATGATATGATGGACATTACCAGATCAAGTCACATGGTTTATCATTGCAACCACAAACACTAAGTGACCTTCTCCTTGAACCGTGAGATCATATTAATCACAGTCTCCCCCGGTGCTTTGGTTACATCAAATGACATGTCCGTAACTAGGTGACTATAAAGATGTGCAACAGGTATTCCAGAGGAATAGTTGAGGCCTATGAATCAAGATCGGGATTTGTTCACCCGCATGATGGGAAGATACACTGGTCCCACTCGGTGATACTGTATTCAATAGTTTGCAACCATTGACTAGGTCAGAGGATACAATATGACGATAACAAGTTAAGTGGACTTGTCGATGACAATATATGTATGTTGATACCATAGATTGAATCTCGGATAAGTCATGTATCAAAAAAACAAAGGGATAGGGACCAGGGACGGTCCTGATATTTTGGGGGCCCGGGGGCAAAACTAAAATATCGGGCCCCTTATAACATAAAAAGAGGACAATCGGTCCCGAGGCGAGGTTTGTGATCAAGTATATACATGTTGTTGGTAAAAAAAAGGGCCAAGTGTTTTTTTATCTACGGCATCGAATTCCAGTCAACGAACTAGAGGATGTATATATCATTATGGCCGATTCTATGAAACTAAACAATAGACCATCTGATATAATCATAAAATGTGACCAATATATGTATTTTAGGATAAGTCGTGTGTATTCTTTTAGTTCAAGTTGCATGAAAAGATAAATTTAGGAAAATTTGTGTAGATCCTAACCATATAGTTTCTTGAAGAGCATATAAGTGCAGTCATCTAATTGTACATGGAAATAAGATAATAAAACTAAAAGATGCTACTTTCTCCGGTTAATAATAAATGTCGGTAATTTAGTACGAAGTTGTATTAAATCAGCGGTAATTATTATAGATCAGAGGGACTAAAAAAAATGGACCTATGCGGGTACCATATGGTTAAAAAATCGACTGAAATTCACATGTATCTAGACAATTATTTGCCCCGTCTAAAAATCGGCTGAGATTTGTCTTACAAAACAGCTGGGATTTGACTAAAAATCGGCTGAGAAAAATCGTACACTACAACGCAGATCAGAGACATCTAATTCGAGAGGGAGGAAGCATGGAACATACAGTGCATCACTTATTTAACATAGTTGGACTTTTATCTAGACAGACTCAGCAAGAAACATCAATGTTCCCTTTACATCTCACTCGTCGTGTATTTCATGGAACAAATAGTGTATCTCATACTGCTAGCTAGCAATCGCAAAATGAGAAATAAACTAGGCGTGCACTTTCCTACTTCTAGCAGCTAGCGACAGTACCAAAACGAGATCAAAATGATATAGCCACGGTTAATTAATGGGTCCAAGTCGCATCCAAGTTTGTTACCTTTGCTAGACAACAACTTGGACCCCATGATTTCACAGGCTGGGGCGGCTGTCCCGCGTGCCCTGTCCCACGGCTATCCTTGATGGGGACACAAAGTTTATGGTTCAAACACGACAGAGTCTCGTGGAATGTATGATGGCCATTATAAATATTCTGATCCTGCTATTGATCAATGATCCAGAGAGATCTCGATCATGTCTATGACATTCCTGAACCGTAGTATAACACATTTAAGCGTCGGACGATGTTTTGAGATCAATATGGAAAAAGGGATCAGAGATGAGAAAGAAGAGGACCAGCATCGTTCTGATAAAATATTGACGGAATAGCTCCAAAGAGGATCCGAAGTTGAAACGAAGAAGGAATAAGCCAAAAAAATGTTTTCAGATTAATAGAAATTTAAATATACATTTATATATATTAATTATAAATTAATATATACTAAATAAAATATGGAAATTAATTATTAAGCGGAAACCTCCGCTAATGGGACGATTCCCCACGGAACCAGCCCAAGAGGGAGGCCACCTAGGAGGAAACTGCCACCACCGATGTTGGGCCTCATCCAGGCCCACGCGGACGGCTAACAGTCGTTAGCCGCTGCTGCGGTTGGTGGGCCGGCCCATCACGGGCGGCTGCACATAGGCGGGCCCGTGCGGCAAGCCGGGGCGCAGGTGCGTACGGCTGGCGGGTCGTCGTCGCCAAGCCCACATGGCCACCGCCTCTGCCTCGCAGGTCACAGGCCGCTGGAGGGCTGGTGCGCGGCCATGGCCCAGCCGCCGCAGGCTGCTGCTTCTTCTATTCTTTTATTTAATCCCATATGGGAACTTGAGGAAGGGGACTTCTACTTCTTTACCTATATAAAGGGTCTATTGGTAAAAAAGAAACAAAATTAAAAGGGGATTTTCTAAGAAATTTTCCTCCTCTTTCTCTCTTGACTTCAAGAGTGCCACAAAGAGCTGCACACGAGGGAGACGACACGTCGTCACGTCGCTAGATCCAGTTTTAGAGGGTCTACTTACACATCCTAGCTGGATCAAGGAGAACGAGTCATCGTCGGACACCGTCCCTGTGTGAGTACTCGGATAACGCTGCCACTTGTGGCGTTGGGCTGTTGTGCGAGAACCATGAGGAGACGACCGAGATGCTTTGCGACCTCGAGGTCGGCTACGAGTTCGACTACTTTAAACATGTTCCTCGTGGTACGTTAATCGCGTTCAGTCTATAAGGATATGTCACGACCTCTATTCTCATTACTGCATTAACTCGTAGATAGATTTGAGCGTTTGGGTATTTCTACCATAGATTTTTTTGTTTTCTGCTACAAATACCCTTCAGGTCGGTGGTCAACTTCTGCGTTGAACGTACCATGGTTGTCACCAAAGATTTGTGGCTCTTCTTGACTAGATGAATAGGTGCGCTTTGCCACGCCGACTGTATTTTGTTTTGACACAAGGGTTGACGCATGTTGTTGTACACAAGGAGACTTGGGTGAGTTCGGCCATGTTGGTGGTGTGGAAAAAGTAAATATAAACATAATAGCCGTTATCAGAAGTCTACCTTCAACATAATTTTGCATTTACATGTATCCGAGTTTAAAAAATTTAAATGGTTCCTATCTTGGTGGCCTGCATGTAAGATGTACTAATCCATTTTAAATTCTTCTAGATGGTTCGCAACAGCTTTATTCTAGAGGTTGATGGATTATAACCAGGAAGCTGGAGTAGTACATCTTACGTGCAGGTTGCCAGGCTATGAACCATATAGAAGAAATTAGCATGGATGCATGAATGGCACCCTGGAGTATTGTAAAACCTAGGAGTCGGAATAATATTTACTAAATACTAAAAAAACTTTTAAGTAAAAACATACATCAGTTTTATTAAAAAATGACATTGCTCTCCAAGGGAAAAAATGAGAACATAAATCTAGTATGAGTTGATTATACCTAAAAGGAGGACACTTTGTGATATTTTCTCTAACTTCCTACAATTTCTTACGGCTTCCAGTTTCCATGTCTGCGTTCAAAAGGAATCTTTATCAATTCTAACCATATCGGCAAAACAGAATACAAAATATGGAAGAGTTAAAGGATGATGAACTAATGATCGATAGTAGCTGCAAGAGTCATTAGCTTGAAAGTCTTGGGTTACAACTACTACTAACCATAATTTTACGGAGCCATTCGTTACAACCATAAAAATAATATCTAAAGAAAAATAAGATAGATTTTTTGCTAATTGTTCATGACAGTTACATATAAGGATAATGTTAGAAAAATAATTTCATAAAAAGCAAAGTACCCATCGTTTTCCCAATCCCATACAAATATTAAAACCTATAGAAACAATAACCTTAACAGTTGACATAATCAAAATAGACTTAGTTGGGTACATTACGATTGATGGTTGAAGATTATAATTGTAGATAAATATGCATCAAGATCAAGCTATTATCAATAATTATTTCTGCTTGTTTAGCTCATATGCTTTTATAGTATATATATGTATTGTTTTCCTTTCTCTACAAACTACTATGTGACTGAATTTGGCACAATGATACACTGAACCATTCGCATTTTCAATAAGGACCACCAATATCTCAGAGAAGAAATTACTAACATGAATTGCTTTCATCTGTAGTAAATATGTTTGTCTGGTATACTTGTGCATCCTGAACCTGTTTACACACTTAACTATTATCTGCACTTTCTAGTAAATTATTAGTACAAACAAAAGGTTATGGTCTTGTTTGTGACAACATGCCAATCACTTAAAAAGTTATTACCTGGAACAGGGAAAGTCATGGAAGTCAAGGGGTTAGTATGCTCCAGAACTATCTCATAAAACTTGCATTAACACATATACTTAATAGAATTTGACAACATCAATATAGAACACTAATAAGAATTGCAGCTAAAGCCTTTATATATAAAGTGATCAAAGTTCATCTGAATATAATGTGTCAGTCACGTTACTACATACCTGTAAGATAATTTAGAAAGAATGGAAATATTTAAAAATAATTATCATGTGTGCTATTTTTTCTAGAGAAATGCGGTTATGCACTAATGAAGAAGAAAGACACAGGTAACAATAAGGTGGGGCACTTAAGAGAAATATTTATGTCTATTTTAAAAAAAATGTTCTGATCTCTGGAAGGTATGTTCTACGAAGAACACATAATTTAGGAGCACAATGTTTCAAGCCGGTTTCTAACTTTGTCGAAACACAATGGATAACATGGATGAATTTGGTAAATAGATAGGAACTCACTATTAAGCACTTTTGCGATGTAATGAATATCCTAAAGGTGGATATCCACAAAATGACACAAACGAAAATTTAAAAAAACAAGGCCTCAACTCACCTGGTTAATTAGATAAATTTAAGGGACGTTTAGACTGATTTTGTGGGAATAAGCAACTGCAGTTCCATTCAGCAGATAATGGCTTCATTGTTTCCCTATGTCTCGAGATAATATTTGTGGTTAGAGCTACATAATAGTTTCCTAGAAAAAAACTAACTACCACATATACGAACAAAATAATATGGTTGAGAGGTTGCAACAATTAAGTGAAAAATTCTAAGGCTCTACTAAAGAAGGAATACATGATAAGGAGGGAACAACACACTCTGATGTTAGGTTTGAGGTACAGGTATTAACCATGAATACGAAAGAACGAATCTTTATTTTGTTTCACCAGGAGGAAAACTTTACTTTATTTGTACATCAAATAGATTGCATAAAAAGTTTTTTTATAAAGTCAGATATAATCATATGTATTCTTTCAAGGATGAGTGGGCAATATAGCATGCTATATAAGTTTGCATGTATATGTGTAGATGTAAAGTAGTCAGTATGGATCTGAGACAGATATTATAACACAAGACATGTTCCAGTTTTAATCACTTCATGCCTTTGGTCAAGCAATCAACAACATCAAGTATCATTGAGAGAAGGAGAAAGCTATGATGGATATTGCTACCATCTTAACTTAAAAAGTAGTAGTCACAAGTACCACGGGTACGAAAAATTGTACATAGCTATAATATTTTTCCTCATTGATGATTTAACTATAGTCTATAGAGACAAAATTGTAGATCTATTGGGTATGAGCAATTAATCATCTGAGGCGAGGGTTGCTATTGCTACTATTTTCGGTAGAAGGGCATGAGGTCCATCAGCACTCACGGACTAATTCTGCAGTTATGAACCAAGTCGATAACATTGAATCATTATGCTACAGTGAACACGGTGAGACCGGCCACTAGATATGTGAATACATGGTAAAATACATGGCATCAGAGGCAACGTTAGCGGTATCCTCCTCGGTAGATCCGATGGCAGCAATCTATATGTAGAGGAGAACGCGCCATGGGAAAGGAAAGGGCGCATTGGAAGAACCGAAGGAGCCACCTGAAAGCTCTGGGCGACGCCTTGCTGCGGGGGTGAGTGACCATGAAGCGAATACCGGCGAGGGCAAGTACCTAGTGGCGAAGCTTGACCGTGGGGGAGGAGCTTCCCGAGAAAGAGGGTCTGGTGGGGGAGGAGGGGCAACGGGGAAGAGTCCCGGCTGTCGGTGGGATGCCAGAGGCGAGGAGGAGCACACGTGGAGCCGCCATCTCAACCCTGTACAACTATTGCTTCACCTATGCTAGGGTTTCACGCAAGGGGCCACACTGGGTACAGAGGGGATGATAGGATGGGATGAGGTTATCGTGAGTCGAGGGGGAGGGGTGAGAGGGAGAGCTCGGGAGTGACACACATTGCTGGGGGACATGGAGGAGGGGTTGGTATGGGCAAAAGCTCGGGACTCAGGAGCTCTGGTAGAGGGGAACAAGATCGAGATGGGGTTGGGGGTGGAGGTGGGGGCGGGTACGGGAGGGATCAACTCATAAGACTTTGCTCAACACCTAAAACTGCATGGTCGAGATGACTCAATGTGAAGATCAGACAACCACAAACGTGTGCGCGAGTAGATTGCCTCAGATGGATCACTTTTTCTCAAGCTTATGGTATAGTATAATTAGGATCACGGTGCCAGAAACATGTGGCCATGCCATGGACGTCCCTGATCTGGTCCATGTGGGAGCATGTCAGCCGCGTCACTTGACCAGCTGCCTAAGATGTTCATGTCTGGCACGACGACGTCCTACTTCAGAATTTCAGGGCCAGCATGTTGGGGCCCCATGACGAGAAGCCTGCCACCATCGACCCTGGTTCTCACCATCACCATGTTACAGGGAAAAGCGACTCGTTCAGGTTTTTTCTGGCGGTGTCTCTGGTCATGACACCGTACTATAGTGTGAATGTCGATGCCATGAGGACAACCCAGAACTGATCCATGCTTTGCAGGGACACTACCCTGCTCCACCGGCCTCTCCTTGTAGAAACCGGTCTTGGCTCCTTCCATCCATGTGAATACCGCCACCTTGCCCATGACCTTGTCGGGGCACCGAGTTATCCTCGCGGTAGGAGATTTTGTTTAATGTTCACAAGAGAGCTGCTAAATTCATCAAACAAATAGAAATTTGGTCCAGTTAATGAGAAAAACCAGACCTGAAAAACATACATTAGTCTAGTGTATTATGGGAAATCGGGCAAAACCCAATACAACCAAGTGGGCCCTCACCTATACAACCTTGAACCTAGGAGCCGAGCCCAACTACAAGTGGTCGATTGCTGGCTGCCGAGCCGCGCCACAGAATGGCCAGCCACTAGCTGCATAGCTGCGCTGCAATATGGCCGGTCTCCAGACCACTCTTGGCGCGCCACAACATTGTCGGTCGTCGGTCCCCTATTTCCGTGTTGTAACAATATCGCTCCCATGTATCCTTTGCTACTCAGTCGTGCTACAACATTGTCGGTCGTCAGCCACGCTGCTACTCCGCAACATTGCCAGTTGCTGACCCCCTCAACTATGCCATAGCCTTGCCGGTCGCCTGTCAGAACGCTGTACCACCACACCGTAAACCACTTGTCCCACAACCGGCATCTGCCCCAAGACAATGCCTCCAATGAGGGGAAAGGCGCGGAGTATCATCACAGTCCGATGTAGAAAAACTGAACATAAAGGTTTCCCTTGGGGAAAGAGCACCGGGAGGAGGAGAGGATCATGCCACCACAACAACGTCTTCAAGAACATAATGACATCCGTGGATGTCCTCGTTGCCAGCTCTGGTCGTTACCGGATACGAGGTTTTCACTCGGCGCAAGTTCCGCACTCGCCCAACTAGAACCAGCTGGCCTACACATGCCCTTGCCATCTACCCTCCAAGCTCCTTAGTTCTACTTTCCTCTTGTCCCCGCTCACCCTGCCCACCGGCTAGGTCGATGTATCTTGGACAACTCCATCCTCCATCACGGCCATGCACCACGAGCCCCTCCTTTGTAGCGATGCAAGCCAGCCACCAGCACAACACCGTGACTTGGAAGATGTGCAACCTTCGCTTGTGTTCGTGTCGTGGCCCTAGCGGCCTATAACGGGCCAAGACGGGCTTGGGCCAGCATTGCTGCCTCCTCATCCTCCGTGCGTGGTTGTGTCACCGGTGCCGCCAAGAGCCACCGCCTCGCCTCGCACCCTCTGCTCCACCTCGACGAGCCTCAACAGTGTCACCAACTGCGACCCTTAGACTGCCGCTTCTCCGCGCGAAAAACTTGCCGCTAGGGAGCACCTCCTCTCCCCCCATGTTTGACGGCCGGGCGCCACCACTGCCATCGCCGACGGCGACAGCTAGGGGAGCACCGACGTGAGTTACTTTTGGCTAGGGTTTGCGGGGCCCACAGAGTCGCTCACGCAAGCGACCCGGGAGGCGTTTATACACTACTTAGGACTTGTGTTTTCTCAAAAAGGACAACCATGATATCTCTTTGTTACTCCCTCTATTTTAAAATATAATATGTTACTTATTGTAAAATATATGTGTCTAGATATCTTTTGGTGTGTAGGTTTTCACTCATTTTGTTCTAAACCTACACATTAAAAACTTCTAGGTACATGTGTCTTAGAAAAAGGTAAAAAAACATATATTTTAAAGTGAAGAAAATACTTTATTGTTACTTAAGGTTCTAAGTATATATTACAAATTACAGGTCACAAAGAGTCTAACACATGGATCAGCCAATTGAAACATCAGCGCCGCCACCACGGACTGGGTGCTCCCGACCAAGCTCGAGATAAACCATGATTGGGCCTTTGGACATCATTGTGGCCGTGAGTGCCATGCCGTTGGCGAGACTGAGATTAGGATGCACGCCTTGTACATGGAGGTCCTTAGAGCATTTCCAAGGGTGTTCCCCAAATTCGGTCCTTTTTCGTCCGCGTGGACACCGGATTAGGGAGGAAAATAACCTTTGTCTGCCCCTTTTCCGCCCCTACCACCCAACCGGCTGGCCCCAAACTTTGTCCTCCCCTCATATTGAAACCAATTTCTCACATATCTCACACATTTCAAGCATTTGAGCACAATTTCAATAGAATTATTCGATTAACATAGTTTAAAAATTCAAGCTACCATTATTCGAGATTTACTCCATTTGGTTTCCTTTGTTCATCCACATGTGCCCAACAAAATCGACTTGAAGTTGGTCAAGAGTTTCTCTGTCTCGAATTTCTCGGTAAACTTGGAGGTAGGCTTCATATTCTTGTAGTTCATCCTCTGGCTCTTCCATAGGCCCCTGAAAATTTCACCCTTCGAGAGTATCGGCATTCTTGCGCTCGTCCTCCACAATCATTGACATTCCTCTAATTTTGTCACGGCAAACTGGACCGGCCCGGCCCAGGTCTGGTCCTTCATGACGTTTTTATTTCGTCATGAACGATGCCACGTGGCAGACAGCACCGCAGATGTCCGTCAGCGACGTTTGCTGACATCATGTTCGCCGTCTATGACGTCATCGACTTTCTGACTTTTCCTCCGTCACGGCCTGATTCCGCTAGCGCCGTTTGCTGACGTCATCCTTCCCATTTCATTTTTGTCATGGCAATAAGCTGGCCAGCTTATGCATGGCCAATCGTCAGGGCGACACGTGGACCAATAGGAAGGAAACATGTGGTCCATCTGTACCACGAATCGTGTACCAATGAGAGCTGGACACGTATCTCCAACGCATGACGAACTCATTTTGTCAGGGCAGAAGAAATGGCGTTCCAGTTTCTTCGAGGATGTTTACGAGTGAAAGTGCGCCACGTAGGCATCTATCGGTGACAGAAATATTTTCGTCAACTAAACAAGCATGACGTTTTCATTTACGTCGGAGAAGAGTGCTGGCAACTTTGCCAGATCAAAATGATAGAAATTGCAGGGCACATGTTTCAGGGGATATAAATAGGTTTGCACATAAGTTTCCAACAAAATAAAGAAAATGGCCTAACAAGCTTTGAGTCACACCACCAGTTCACTTATGCAATATAGTTAAGTATTGCTGAAGTGATACATTTATAAGGTCTGTGAAGTTCACAAGTGCTTTCTGCGCTTTATTCTTTGCTTCTATCTCCTTCAGCAATGCTGCAATGTGTCTGCTCAGTGCCTCATTCGCTGCTCTCTTAGCCAAAAGTTGTGCTTCAAGGAGAGAGATGGTTGGTCTTGAACCATGGATGCTTTCATCAATGGAAACAAGGGTTTGATCCTCAATGCCATCTTCTGTAGCAGATGGTGCCACCATGCTTCCAATGGGTGCCTGACAGTTATAGAAGCAAACATTAGAAAAGTAGCAACCAAATTCCAAGCATATCTTCATGGACAAACAGGGTACTGAATTATACGAAGATGACAAAGATGGACGTGTTATAGCTTCTTCCACACTTCCTGTGCTTCCTTCAGGGCTTATGCCTCACCATTTGGTCTCTCCGTCTGCAACCCCACAATGGCACTGCGTAGTATCGCATTCCCTGCTCTCTGAGCCCCGAGTTGCGCTTCAAGGAGAGTCTTGGCTGGCCCTGAAGAATGGATGCTGATGTCCTGCGACAGCGCATAGTGCACCATGTCGGTGGAAGGAGGTTGTTCACCCTCAGTGATATCTTCTGTACCATTAGGTGCCATCTTGCTTTCCTTGGTTGCCTATTGAGTTTTAGGAATAGAATGAAACATTAGAAAAATAGCCAGCAAATTATAAATGATCATACTCATTTCAGAGACAAATATGGCATTGAAATTTTGGAAGATGGGAAAGATGAAAAGTATCTAGAGGGCTTACTGTTGCTTGTTCACACTGTGATTGGAGAAGCCCCAGCTGTCACAGAAAAACAAGTCACTGCGATAAGGTTGTTTATTTCTTGTTTGCTTGTTTATTAGACAATAGGCCTACACAAAGAAAGAGCATAGAGTATAAGAGGCAGTCCTGGTTAAACACAAACAGGGGAAGTTGAGTAGACAAGACTTGACCTATTTACTGGGGTCATTCCAAGAATCAACAAGCTTGCACCACTCTGCATTGTTCATGTGTTCAACGGGAGAAATCCTTGTTACTTCATTCAGTGGGAAGGGGTCAAAAAACTGCTTCTTCAGGAGATGCCTTTGAATTCTTGCATGCCTCATTAACTGCTGGTTGCAAGCAACCTGCACATCTGGGTGTGATGCATCCATGAAAAACTTTTGCTGCAATAAAACATCGTGCATCAGCCTCTGCTTGAACAGTAATGAGAAGAAAAGGGCAGTTGAGTCACAGAACATACAAAAAATCTATCATAGAACTCTGCTCTGACATCTGGCCTCTCCTTGTACTCTTTCCAGCGGGGGAAGATAGGCATACCAGTCCTGACTATTTTTCCACACTCAGTGGCAAACTTGGAAGCAATAGTTTTTCCTGGAGGAATGGAAAATGGAAGCTTTTCTTCTTTGGATACGTTCTCACGCAGCTTCCCGATGTTTTTTGACGTCAATACAACTTGAGGATCATCGTGTTTCATAGTGTCTTCAGAAGGATGATGGCCAAAATCATCTACAAACATATAATGTGAAGTTAGTGTTGTACCATATAAGAAGTGACATTCAAACAATATAATGTGCTTTCCTTGGGGAGTTGGTTTCTTGCCTGGGGAAACTGTCTGCTCGTCTTGGACTGCTGTCTTCCTGTCATGGAGTGCTGCCATCTCGATTTGGGCCGCTGTCTTCTCTCCTCGAGCATCAGGATCAGCAGGACTCTAAGTTTCTTGCGAAGAGGTTGCAACACTTGGAGGTCTTGGTGGGTGTCGTGGAGAACTTGGAGGTCGAAGTACTTCTGGCGGATTCCCCTTGGACCTGGTATGTCTCGTACTTTCTGTCGAGGCAGCCATGCTAAATGAGACACGCTTCCGATCAGCTGGTCCACCACCCGCAGCCATCCTTGTCATGATAACAGGTTTCTTCTTATATTTCCTCTTCTCAGTCTACACAATTCAAAGGTAGTCAATTCGGGATAATAAAAAAACACAACATATATGGAAAATTAAGTAACCAAATAATTACACAAAAGATGAGTAGGAAAGTAAGGGGACTACCTCCATCTCATCCTCCCCCTCCTCTTCAGGATAATAGTCAGATCCAGAGCCTTCATGCTTGCTCTTTTTAGGGGAGAATTCAGTGGGAGATGGATAAACAAGGGGCCTAAGACCCATTTTTTGCATCCACGCATTGTTTCTCGTGATGTTTTCCAGCCTTCTTTCTTCCATGGGATGCAATTGTGGTTCTATCATAAATAAACAACTCTTTAGTAAGCTACAAAAATATAACCTATGTCCTCTGGTATTGATTGTTCTATACTAATCATAATGTCCAACAGTCCACTATGAGGAACTTCTACTCTGAATCTCATATCACAATACTAACGATGAAGTAGCCAAAGCAAAGCACGAGACAAGACAATGAACAAGCTAGACAATTCACCAATTGGTTGCAGTAATAAGCAGAGTGGGACAATAAAACATAAGCATGATAAGCAACAATAGTGCAATTAAACAAGAAACATAACCTATTGTACTGATTGTTCTATAGAACTCATCATGTGACAGCTCACTATGATCAATTTCTACTATGATCATAAGGCATATGATGAAGCAGCCAAACTAATGCAAGAAGGTAAGATAATGCAACCTTTATCACACACGAATAGATCACAAGCCGAAATAGTATACATGCAGTTAAAGAGGATAATCACAATAAAACATAAGTAGGATAAGCAACTATCCTACTAATAAACAAAATATAATTTATGGTGTTGATTGTTCTATAGTAATCATCATGTAATCGAATCCACTATGAGCAATTTATACTCTGATCAAAAGACATAGGATGAAGCAGCCAAACCAATGGAATAACCAAGATAATGCAAAAAAAATCTGTATGTAAACTGATCATAAGTCGAATACTCTAAATCTCACTTGTCAATTGATTGGTTGGTTGCACTAATAAGAAGGGCAGGATAATTAAACATCATAAGGATAAGAATCTTTCATGCAATTAAAATAGGCAATTAAACAAGTCATGACATATGATGTTGATTGTTCAATGGTAATCATCATGTAAAATAGACTACTATGAACAATTTATACTCTGCTCATCAGATATGTCATGAAGCAGTTAAGCTAATGCAACAGACAGGATAATGCAACCCTGATCACAAGACTTGTACAATCACAAGCAATTTCACATGCATAATAAATAAGAGAGAATAACTGCAACAAAAAGGTAAATTGGTGGCATGAACAGGATAATGCACAACATTTCTTTGGAAAAGTAAAAAAACATGAGAATTGAGGATGAGCATGTTTCCTTGCCTGCAGGCTATAGGGCATTTTTCATACCGCGTTTCTTGCAGTGCCCGGGGCACGTGGCATCAATCTGGACGGCGAGGTAGCATACCTCGTCGACGAGGTGGGCGACGAGGTGGGTGATGAGGTGGATGGGCCATGTTAGTGTGGTGATGGACCTTGTCAACAAGGTGGACGGTGAGTTGGACGGCGAGCTAGACGGGGAGATGGAAGGCGATATGGCCAACTTTGCGGGTGAAGTGTACATCGAGTTGGTAGAAAAGGCCAGCCGACTATCGGCAAGGTGGACGACCGGCGAGGTCAACGGACGTGGTGGAAAACCGGGACGGTGAGGAGGGGCTAGGGTTTGTGCTAGGTTGACGAAGAGGTTTCTATTGGAAGGACGGACGGAGACAAGGGGACTAAAGGCAGAGGGCGGAGGGACAGACATCGGCGAGGGGAAAAGGGGGAGGACGGCACCGAGGGCGGCGCGGAGGGCCATGCCGAGGGCGGTGGGGAAATTTGGATCGGTCTCATTTCGGCGAGGGTATAAAAAGGGATTGGAATAGATTATGTAAATGACCTTTGCGCGAATGCTTGGTGTCGTTGTGCGGGTGGGCTCAAAGGCAATTGCAGCTCGAAAATTGTCGTTTGCGTAGAAAATCTTTCACGCTGGCACCAAATTTCCAGTGGGCGGTGTCCTGGCCGTCGGATGCATGATGGAGGGTTCAAATAAATTAACCATATTTTAGAAAGTCTTCACTAAAAGAGCCTTCATGAAGAAAACTATAAATTATTGACGAATAAATCTTGAAAAAAGCAATAATGTGGACTACTAGTTTATATTCTTGTTTGTATAATGATTTGAGGAGAGATAAGTATTTTGGATAATATATAAAAATGTAGATAAGATTCAAAATGTGATTTCTTTTAAACAATGGATTTCTCCATATTAGGGTTGAACGATGGACTTTTATCCTTATTTTGGTTAGTTTTAGGTCATAGCAACACATATGGTATATATCAAATTAGTTTGATCCCAAAGAAGATGCATCACTACACAGACCAAAATACATAGGAAAATTAAAGCAGCTTCCACATATCCATGTGAATGACTAGAGAGTATAGTGGACATATCAATATGGTTAGAACACATGCATGACTCTAGGGGGGTCCATGTGTGTCAGACTAAATGAAATTAAATATCATCATATAGGAAATAATAAATAACCAACTTTCAATTCCATGTTGCATGGCCAGTGTGTGATAGAAGTTGCATCACTAGAATCATGTAGAGATATATAAAAATGTCTCTAGGGGTGTGTCAAAAACTATGGTCACAGAGAGACAAAAACACATAGAAAAGGTAGCTTCCATATTGCATGTTGCAGCAGTGTGTGACAGAAGTTGCATCTATCACAAAATCTATTGGAGTGCGTGGTCACATCGTGCATGGTTTTGGAAAAGAACACGTGCAAATGTGGTCATGTGGTGGTCAATATTGACTCTAGTGGATATAAATATATATATATATATATCAATGTGGTAGATTTTGGAAGAACAATGTACATATATACATGCAAATGTGGTCATCGTGGTGTGGATCTATCAATGACTCTTGTGGCTACATCAATGTGTGTTAGGAAAAGAACACATGCATGCAATATGACTCTATAGGAGATACATTCCATATGGTCATAGAGACCAACAACATATAGGAATTAAGTAAAAGGAGCTTCTACATGGCATGCATGCATGGACCAGTGTGACAGAATTTGTGCATCATCACATAATCCACTTGAGTATATGCATGTGTGTGGTTATGCATATATGTAGAGAGATATATATCATCATCTTGTGTTGTTTTGGAAAAGAACAATGTACATATATATGCAATGTATGGTCATGTGATGGGATCAATGGCTAGCTCTAGTGGATATATATATATCAGTGTGTATTGTTTTAGGAAAAGAACACACATCATGCAATGTCTCTAGGGGATCCATGTGTATTAAACCCTGCATGGTCACATGTATATAGACCAAAACACATATGCAACATATTGCATATTGCACCAGTGTGACAGAAGTTGCATCACAGAATCCACTAGTGTCTTTGTGGTAGATATACCAACAATGTCATTTTGTAAAAGAGAGCAAATATGCAATGTGGTCATGTATGTGGATCAATGACATCTAGCTAGTAGTGTGGATATCAATGTTTGTGGTTTAGGAAAAAAGAACACATATGCAATGACTATAGGGGTTCCATGTGTATAACCACATGCATGGTCACAAAGACCAAACATATATATATATACATACGAAAGCTTCCACACACATTGCATGTTGCACTAGTGTGACATAAATTGCATCTTCACAGAGTTATATGTGTGGTCATCATGTAGATATATCAAAATGTGGTATATTATTGGAAAATAAAACATGCATCCAATGTGGTCATCTCATGCGGATCTATCAACAATAATCCAATATATGCATGGAAAAGAACACATGCATACAATATGACTCTAGGAGAGATCCATTTATGGTCATAGAGACCAAAAACACATAGGTTTAATAAAGGAGAGCTTCCACGCATTGCATGCATGGTTAGTTGCACCAGTGTGACAGAATTATTAGTTGTGGATCATCATAGACTCCACTTGAGTAGTATATGCATTGTGTGGTCAGACATATGTGTAGAGATATCATTGTGCTAGGTTTTGGAAGAACAATGTACATACATGCAACTGTGGTCATCATGGTGTGGATCTATCAATGACTCTGGTGGCCGTATCAATGTGTGGGATAGGAAAAGAACACATGCATGCAATATGACTCTATCGGAGATATATTCCATATGGTCATAGAGACCAACAATACATAGAAATTAAATAAAGGAGCTTCCACATTGCATGCATGCATACATGGACCAGTGTGACAGAAGTTGTGCATCATCACATAATCCACTTAAGTATATACATGTGTGTGGTCATGCATATAGGTAGAGAGATATATATCATCATCTTGTGTTGTTTTGGAAAAGAATAGTGTACATATATATATGCAATGTGTGGTCATGTGATGGGATCAATGGCTCTAGAGGATATATATCAGTGTGTACTGGTTTAGGAAAAGAACACACATCATGCAACGTCTCTAGGGGATATCCATGTGTATTAAACCATGCATGGTCACATGCATAGACCAAAACACATAGGAAAGCAACATATTGCATGTTGCACCAGTGTGACAGAAGTTGCATCACAGAATCCACTAGTGTGTGGTAGATATAACAACAATGTTGTTTTGGAAAAAGAGAACACATGCAATTTGGTCATATATGTGGATCAATGACATCTAGCTAGTGTGGATATCAATGTGGTTTAGGAAAAGGAACACATATGCAATGACTATAGGGGTTCCATGTGTACAACCACATGCATGGTCACAAAGACCAAACACACACACACACACATATATATATATAGGAAAAGCACAGCTTCCACACACATTGCACATTGCACCAGTGTGACATAACTTGCATCCTCACATAGTTATACGTGTGGTCATCATGTAGATATATCAAAATGTGGTATATTATTGGAAAAGAAAACATGCATGCAATGTGGTCATCTCATCTGGATCTATCAACAATAATTCAATATATGTTGGGAATATTCCCTAGAGGCAATCATGGTTGATGATATTTCCCAAATATTTATAAAGTAAATTTGTCCTTGTATGAACATCAGATATGTATCACTGAATACGTGATTCAGTTGTGGAACTATATATTCATGATTGTTCATATTAGATTGTCCTTGGTCGTTGAGGTTGTGTTGGACACACAACTTAGACCAATCTGCGGGTCGGCTGATGACACGGTTCCACTTGTCATGGGCATGGTGATGTTATTTCGACTTACACTGATTTAACTAAAGAGTTTAGCGAGTCGGACTTACCCACAGTTGAGATGCAACGAGCATGTTGTCATTTGCAGTCTCAAGCAATGGAATCCTTTGACCTGAGGTGATTGCATGATCTGAGTTGTGGATCGCCAACATAGGTTCTATCAAATGTTGTTCCGTAAATGGGAAGTTATAAAGGTAGAGTTCGGGTTGGTTGTGAAGCAAGCTGCGTGACGTGAATTACCAAGATGGGATTTACCCCTCCATAATGGAGAGATATTCTCTGGGCTCTCTCGTGTGATATGATTCGGAAGCATGGCCATGCGCTACTAAGTTAAGTGTTAACTGAGGAGTCAGACTAAGAGTTAGTACAGTGAATCACATATCATGGTACGAGAAGAGAGTTAAGCTATTAAAGGGATGGAAACTACTCACCTATAGCTTAACAGATATATCGTGTGGCAAAGGGACTTGGACGAAAGTCACATTGAAGGTTCCTCTTCTGAATTTACGGCACTTGGGAGTTGGCACGTCTTGCTAGAGGCCGCTACCATCTATCGACTTAAGACCGAGTGTTCATGGAAGTGAGTTGGACTCAAAGCCATGACGGGATACTTGGAGGAGTAACTCATGTCGTGTCCAGGTGTACGTGAACATACAGGGTCACACACTTAAGGGTAAGGATCCCATGTGGATTAGATCCATATGGAGATTGGAGTACAGCCTAGATGGGCCTCAAGCGTGGAGCCCAACTAGGAGTGTATATAAGTGGAGTGACAAGGGATAGTCCCTGACCTAGCCGTCACTTTCTCCACTTCCATTTCGGGCTAGACAGGATCTAGCAATCCTCTGTCCGAAGCTCCTTCCTGTATGTGTGGATACCGGTAGAGGCGTTGCACGTGCGACGCTGGAGACGGGGAAGCTCGTGGGGATCTGGAGAAGGAGTTTGTGGGATCCGGTGTGGCTGTCCGTGGGATCGTTCGGCACAACTTCGACGCACTACATCAACTTCCGCATATGCGCGTCTAGCGGTAATCTCGTGGCCTATTACCTGAGATGGATCTTGGGAGTACCGCGTTAAGGAAAAAGTTCTGTTTATCTCTGCGTGGCCCAGCAATATATGCATGGAACAGAACACATGCATGCAACATGACTCTAGGAGAGATCCTATATGGTCATAGAGACAAAAAACACATAGGTTAAATAAAGGAGAGCTTCCACATATTGCATGCATGGTTAGTTGCACCAGTGTGATAGAATTATTAGTTGTGCATCATCACAAAAACCACTTGATTAGTTTATGCATTGTGTGGTCATGCATATCTGTAGAGATATCATTGTGGTAGGTTTTGGAAGAACAATGTACATACATGCAAATATGGTCATCATGGTGTGGATCTATCAATGACTCTGGTTGCCATATCAATGTGTGGGTTATGAAAAGAACACATGCATGGAATATGACTCTATAGGAGATATATGCCATATGGTCATAGAGAACAACAACACATAGAAATTAAATAGAGGAGCTTCCACATTGCATGCATGCATACATGGACCAGTGTGACAGAAGTTGTGCATCATAACATAATCCACTTGAGTATATGCATGTGTGTGGTCATGCATATATGTAGAGAGATATATATCATCATCTGTGTTGTTTTGGAAAAGAATAGTGTACATATATATGCAATGTGTGGTCATGTGATGGGATCAATGGCTCTAGAGGATATATATCAATGTGTACTGGTTTAGGAAAAGAACACACATCATGCAACGTCTCTAGGGGATATCCATGTGTATTAAACCATGCATGGTCACATGCATAGACCAAAACACATAGGAAAGCAATATATTGCATGTTGCATCAGTGTGACAGAAGTTGCATCACAGAATCCACTAGTGTGTGGTAGATATAACAACAATGTTGTTTTGGAAAAAGAGAACACATGCAATTTGGTCATATATGTGGATCAATGACATCTAGCTAGTGTGGATATCAATGTGGTTTAGGAAAAGGAACACATATGCAATGACTATAGGGGTTCCATGTGTACAACCACATGCAACATGACTCTAGGAGAGATCCATATATGGTCATACATACCAAAAATACATAGGTTAAATAAAGGAGAGCTTCCACACATTGCATGCATGGTTAGTTGCACCAGTGTGATAGAATTATTAGTTGTGCATCATCACAGAAAACACTTGATTAGTGTATGCATTGTGTGGTCATGCATATGTGTAGAGATATCATTGTGGTAGGTTTTGGAAGAACAATGTACATACATGCAAATGTGGTCATCATGGTGTGGATCTATCAAGGACTCTGGTTGCCATATCAATGTGTGGGTTATGAAAAGAACACATGCATGGAATATGACTCTATAGGAGATATATTCCATATGGTCATAGAGACCAACAACACATAGAAATTAAATAAAGGAGCTTCCACATTGCATGGATGCATGGATGGACCAGTGTGACAGAAGTTGTGCATCATCACATAATCTACTTGAGTATATGCATGTGTGTGTTCATGCATATATGTAGAGATATATATCATCATGTTGTGTTGTTTTGGAAAAGAATAGTGTACGTATATATATGCATTAATGTGTGGTCATGTGGCTCTAGTGGATATATAGTAGTGTGTACTCGTTTAGGAAAAGAACACACATCATGCAGTGTCTCTATGGGATCCATGTGTATTAAACCATGCATGGTCACTTGCATAGACCAAAACACATAGGAAAGAAACATATTGCATGTTGCACCAGTGTGACAGAAGTTGCATCACAAAATCCACTAGTGTATGTGTAGTCATGTAGATATGTGGTTTTGGAAAACAACACATGCAATGTGGTCATGTGTGGATCATTGAAGCTAGCAGTGTGGATATATATTAATGTGGTTTAGGAAAGAACACATGCAATTAATGACTCTAAGGGTTCCATGTGTACAACCATGGTCACAGAGACCAAACACATAGGAAAAGTAGCTTCCACACATTGCATGTTGCACCAGTGTGACATAAGTTCCATCATCACACAGAGTTATGTGTGGTCATGTAGATATATCAAAATGTTATATTGGAAATAAAAGAACACAGACATGCAATGTGGTCAGCATGTGGATCTGTATCAATAATAATGCAATATGGAAAAGAACACACATGCATAATATGACTCTAGGAGAGATCCATATGGTCATATAGAGACTAAAAACACATAGGAATTAAAATAAAGGAGCACTTCCACACATTGCATGCATGGTTGCACCATCATCATAGAATCCACTTGAATAGTATATGCATGTGTGGTCATGCATATGTGTATAGAAATCATTGTGGTTTTGGAAAAGATCAATGTAGATATATGCAATGTGGTCATGTACATGTGGACTAGTGACTCTAGTGGATATATATCAGTGTGTAGGTTCAGGAAAAAGAACACACTACATCATGCAATGTCTCTAGGTGTATCAAATTAAAAACCATGCATGGTCATAGAGACCAAAAACACATAGGAAATGCAGCTTCCACATTGCATGTTGCACCAGTGACAGAAGTTGCATGCATCACAGAATAATCCAATGGAGCATGTGTGTGGTCATGCATCACACAAAGGAAAAGGTGCATCACAAAATCCACTGAAGTTGCCTAGATGATACCTATATCAAAGTTTGAGCCTAAGAAGATGCTGGATCATGCGCACGCATATCGATCGATATATGTGAGAGACCATATGCTCACCAGAGGCCTAGATATAATTCCTATCTCAACATGCCCATCACACTTTTGTACATATATATCATATAGGAAAACACATACATATGCATGCAAGTTCTTCCAACGCTTAGATACCAAACTAATATGTACATCCCAAAATATATACTACGTACACAAAATAAACTATAAACTAAAATCTAGTTCAAACACATAATTTCTCACTACCACTTGTTGTCGTCCTTGTCTTGCTTCCCCTTCAACCGCTTGTTGTCACCACCGTCCCAAGATCCCTGATCGTCCTGATACCGCTTTCTGTCCTCCTCACGCTTCTTCTCCTGGGCTAGCCTGCAACCAGGGCATAGCTCTCTCGCGCAAAAACCCTCCTTAACCATCACATCTTTCATGGTAATGAGCTTACTGTATAACTCGTACGCCATGTAGAAGTCTCTGGCTACATACTTGAGGCGCACCTGGCTCATCGGCTTCCACTCCCAGTAGTCATGATCGAGTCTCGTCAATTTCTTCAGTTTTGCATAGGATTTATGGATGATTTCCACGGCCAGATCACCCATTGCATCCTTCGCTGGGTATGGTTTGATCTTGTAGAGATTTTGGATGTCGATGTCGTACCCATCTGGGATTTTTATCAACACACGAGAAAGCATAATTGTGTCATTTGTGATATCCACGCTAGTGAAAGTTATCCCTTTCATACAAAAAACTTGACCAGAGCCGGACAATGCTTCTTAGTTGGTTTACTCCTGCCGTTAGATGGTTTTAGGGATGTAAGAGAACAAGGGATGCAGAAGTGGTGATCTCAAACTTAAATTTAACATACCTATAGAAGTGGTAAACGAGGATCTCAAAGGAATTTCCTGAGTAACAAAAACATATAACAGATCTTAGTTAACTAGCCACCGAGATAAATTTACAAAAATAAGAAGGAAAAGTATAGGAAAAAGTGATTAACTAACCATCTGATGAAGATCATCTTCATCCTACACCCGATGCACCAAGAACTGAGGGATCTCAAAGACCTCATCTTCATCTAGGTCTCTTACAAATTCCTTGTAGAATTCCCAAGATATGGAATTCATTTTAGAGCAACTGACATTACATGGGTGCTGAAATATGGATTTCTCTAGTGTCACCTTGCAACAATATTCACTCTTATAACAACATGATCATGCATATGAAATTGAAGAAGGTTTGTGTGTAAGGAACATATGTAATTAAGAAACTAGTCATGTGTGTAATTGAAAAACCATTTCAATGCAAAGAAGTCAATATATACCCTAGTATTGATCAACCCAAGGTTTGACAACATTATCAGCATTTTACACTACAACAATAAAGCACATGTCTAATCTATTGTATGCAAATGTCAGAACATCATTCTGTTCAGTGTTATAAGCTGCACAGAACCCCCTCCAATATGGCCCACATAATGCTACAGACCTCCCAAAATTCCCACCATACAGCACATAGAAGTAGTATTCATCAATTGTTCTGTTTTTATCATGGCGGTCACTCCGACCAAGGATCTAGGTCAGATGTGGACCAAGAGAGAATTGTCGCATACGCTTAGCGAAACAACAAGGGATACCCTACATAAATTTGTGAAATAGAAAAAACCCATAAGATCATTAACATAAAACAATTTATATGGAAATATAAAATAAGATATGTATATGAAAATTGAGAATATTTACAAATCCCTCTTCAAAAAAGGGTGATCTCACCCTCATTCTAAAATACATTACATGGTCTGTGTTTCCACTCCTAGACCAGGCAGGTTGCTGCTGACATGTCACACATTCGTTTTAAGCCATATTCCTTTCTTGTGAACACAAAAATTACAAAATATTAGGAAAATAAACGATATGATGTTACTAATATTATCACTGATTACATTATACTTTATAACGACAATTAGTACTATATATGTGTAGAAATACAACTAGTCTGCAGTTCTACATAGAAAATCCTCCAAATATACAACTAATAATGTGCATATTGTACTAATATGTAATTTTGCATACACATACTAAAGATTGTTATTAACAAAATATCAGCACAAAATTTACCAACAAGCAAATCTACAGAAATTCAACCCAACAAAATCTGCACATCCTAGATTTACTCTAGAGATTCAGTGAAGTAATCTTAGAGAAAACTCTACGGATTCGATGAAGCAATTGTAGAGAAAACGCTATAGATTCGGTGAAGAAAAAGTACTATTTAAGCAGCTCTGAAAACCCTACAGATTCATCGCGCTGCTGCTGCTGCTGAAGATCTCTACCGCTGGTTATACTCTGGTGAAGGGGATTCTTACCACTGCTGTAGAGCATCGGCGCCAGTTATTCCACGACAGATTGCGTCCCTCACTCTGCCGTCGTTGTGCCCGTGGATGCTGCGGCTACCCTGCATACGCCCAGAAAACGCGTGATATCGAACGGCGCACCGCGCACCTATATATACGCGAAGGAAGATCGCTGGAGATTGGAGAATATATAAGTCGTGCACCTGCTTCTGGTGAAAGCTCGCCGGAGGCAGCGACGGGGCACGCTTTCTCTCTCTCTCTCTCTCTCTCTCTAGCTGCACCTGTCTTGTCCACTCTCTCTCTACGTGCCGCTTCGGTTTCGACAAAATGGAGCAAAAATAAATTCCGAAGAAATTCAATAAAATGAAAACCTCCAGGTCTCGAACATGCAACGAAGAGGACCCTAACCAGTGGACCCACATATGATCAACCTCTGTCGGACTGGTGACCACCTCAATAATCAGCTTGATGTGGTGCCTCATCACCTTGACCTGGACGACGAGCAGGTCATCAAGGCAAATTCTGTTTTCAATTAGAATGCAGTCCAGGGGTCCATGAACTCAATGCAATCATCATATACTTCTGATATGTGATATCGGCCCAAGATTTTCACGCCTTTGTCACATTTATTCTTCATGCATACACAATAGAACCCTTTATTTGGGATTTGGTGTTCCCTTGTGCATCTCAAAGGAATTTCCTGAGTAACAAAAATATATAACAGATCTTAGTTAACTAGCCACCCATATAAATTTACAAAATAAGAAGGAAAAGCATAGGAAAAAGTGATTAACTAACCATCTGATGAAGACCATCTTCATCCTGCACCCGATGCACCAAGAACTGAGGGATTTCAAAGACCTCATCTTCATCCAGGTCTCTTACAAACTCCTTGTAGAATGCCCAAGATATGGAATTCATTTAAGAGCAACTGACATTACATGGGTGCTGAAATATGGATTTCTCTAGTGTCACCTTGCAACAATCTTTGCTCTTATAACACCATGATCATGCATATGAAATTGAAGAAGGTTTGTGTGTAAGGAACATATATAATTAAGAAACTAGTCATGTGTGTAAATAAAAAACCACTTCAATGCAAAGAAGTCAGTATATACATTAGTCTTGATCAACCCAAGGTTGGACAACATTATCAGCATTGGACACTTCAACAATAAAGCACATGTCTACTCTATTGTATGCAAATGTCAGAACATCATTCTGTTCAGTGTTATAAGCTGCACATAGCCCCCTCCAATATGGCCCACATAATGCTACATACCTCCCAAAATTCTCACCATATAGCACATAGAAGTAGTATTCATCAATTGTTCTGTTTTGATAATGGCGGTCACTCCGAGCAAGGATCCAGGTCAGATGTGGACCAAGAGAGAATTGTCGCATACGCTTAGCGAAACAACAAGGGATACCCTGCATAAATTTGTGAAATAGAAAAAACCCATAAGATCATGAACATATAACAATTTATATGGAAATCTAAAATAAGATATCTATATGAAAATCGCGAACACTTAAAAATCCCTCTGGAAAAAAGGGTGATCTCACCCTCATTCTAAAATACATCACATGGTCTGTGTTTCCACTCCTAGACCAGGCAGGTTGCTGCTGACATGTCTGATGGCTACACACTTCTATTCTTGTAGACAGTTGTTGGGCCTCTAAGTGCAGAGGTTTGTAGAACAGCAGCAAATTTTCCCTTAAGTGGATCACCCAAGATTTATCGAGCTCAGGGAAGAAGTGGTCAAAGGTATTCCCTCGCAAGCAACCCTGCAATCAAGATAGAAGAAGTCTCTTGTGTCCCCATCACACCCAATACACTTGTCAGGTGTATAGGTGCACTAGTTCTGCGAAGAGATAGTGAAATACAAGTGGTATGGATAATTATAAGTGGTAACGGTGATAGAAAATAGCTTGATGGCATGTGATTGACGTGGGAAAAGACTAAAGGAAAACTGAAATAAAGATGGAAACAAGCAAACATGTAACAAATCTAGTAGCAAACGAAATTTCAATGCTTAGAAACAAGGCCTAGGGATCATAATTTCACTAGTGAACACTCTCATATAAATATCTTCTCTTGATGATACTACGCTGAACTACTCTCCAGTTGAACACTCTAATCGATGGTAGGGCTATAACAGCACACCTCAAACTAAGCCTTTCCCATCTAGATAACCCCACACTGTCACCTTGAGCACTAGATGGTTCCAACAAACACCACAATTTCATAGAGACATCCAACTCCAAATATAACTCATAAGAAGTATTTGTAATCTCTAGCCTAAGTGCCACCATGGTGTGCACGCTGTCACTTTCACACACATGGGGAGAGCAGAGATCTATTAAAGCACTTGAGTAGCAAGGTAGATCTATAGATTACAAGCTCATGATCTCAATAAGATCATGCATAGAGAGAGATGAACACATAGCTACCGGTAGAACCCTTAGCCTTGAGAGAGAACTACTCCCTCCTCATCATGGGAATCAACAACGGTGATGGAGATGGTGGTGCAGATCGATGGAGATGGCTCATGCGGCACTTCCCCGTCTCGGCAGGGCGCCGGAACAGAGACTTTCTTTCCCTAAATATCCCCTTTGGTGGCGGCGGTGCTGCAAAACTTTTCGTGGCTGGAGGCTTGACTCTTTAGGGTTTTCCGCATCGGGAGGAATATATAGGCGAAGGGGCAAGGTCGGTGGAGGTTGGAGGGGCCCACACCACCTGGTGGCGCGGCCAAGGGGGACCCACGCCACCCTATGGTGTGGCTGGCCCCTGGCCCCTCTCCGTCTCGTCTTATGGCTCCATGTTCCCCCGGGTGAAAATTGAGTTTGGCTTTTGTCTTGTCCAATTCTGAAAATATTCATTTCTGACTTCTTGAAACCAAAAACAGCAGAAAACAAGCAACTGGCACTGTGGCATCTTGTTAATAGGTTAGTCCAAGAAATCATATGAAAAGTACTCCAAAGTGTGGACAAAACATAAGAGAGTAGATAAAACCAAGCATGGAACATCAAAAATTATAGATACATTTGCAATGTATCAATGTCACACATTTGTTTTGAGCCATATTCCTTTTTTTGTGAACACAAAAATTACAAAAGATCAGGAAAATAAATGATATGATGTTACTAATACTATCACTTATTACATTGTAGTTTAGAAAGACAACTAGTACTATATATGTGAAGAAATACAACTAGTCTGCAGTTCTACATAGATAATCCTGCAAAAATACAACTAATGATGTGCATACTATACTAATATGCAATTCTGCATACACATATGGAAGATTGTTATTAAAAAAATATCAGCACAAATTTTACCAACAAGCCAATCTACAGAAATTCCACCCAACAAAATCTGCACATCCTAGATTTACTCTAGAGATTCGATGAAGTAATCTTAGAGAAAACTCTACGGATTCGATGAAGCAATTGTAGAGAAAACGCTACAGATTCCATGAAGAACAAGTACTATTTACGAAGCTCTGAAAACCCTACAGATTCATTGAGCTGCTCACTACTTGGAAAACGGCTATAGGTAATACGCACATCCGTGGCGCACGTGCTAGTGGTGCCCCACGGCTAAAATAGGCGTGGCGCACTGCATAGAGGTGCCCTACGGATAACTATAGTAGGCGTGGCGCACATGTGCGTGGTGCGCCACAGATGTGTGTGGTCCAGGGCACTGCCGGCCGTATACCACTTAGCCGTAGCGCACCTACGGCTAGTGCGTTTTGAGTGTGACCGGCAATTGTGGCGCACTTGGGCACCATGCGCTATAGGAAAATCGGGCCACACTGTTGTGCAACTGGGAAAACAAGTCTATGGCGCATGGCTGGTATGTGCGCCACGGCTATTCGTTATGCCTGTGGCGCACCATGCCACGTGCGCCACCAATGTGCGTACATAGCTAGGGTGGAACCAGTGGGATATGCAAGTTCTAGTGTCAACAAACGGGGCGGCAGCCTTTTGTTTGACTTGACACGACACTTAGCCATAGCGCACCCGTAGCGCACTAGGTAAGGGTGCTCTACGGCTAAGTATTGTGACATGTCTGCTGCGCACGGTCATCTCCCATCTCCCATCTATCTCATAACCTAAGCTGCTACCGACGCGCCGCCTCCGCTCGATCTGCCGCCTCCGCTCGCCCGCTGCCTGCCAAGGAGGAGGAGAGGAGGCCACCGCATCTGTGGAGGAGGAGAGGAGGATGCCGCGTCCGAGGAGGAGAGGGGGCCGCCGCGTCCGTGGAGGAGGAGAGGAGGTCGCCGCGTTCGAGGAGGAGTAGAGGAGGTCGCCACGTGTCCTTGGAGGAGCTCCGTCCGTGCTATTTGTCATCGTCCGCGCGCTCTTCGTCGTCGTCGTCTTTGAGGTGAGCGTCCCCTCTCCCCTCTCTCCCTCTCTCCCCTCTCTGACCTAGAACACAAAAACATAGGGTTCCTCTGCATCGTGCTCTTCTTACTTGATTCGCAGACAAAAACATAGGGCTGCCTGCCGAGGGTTTCCTGACCTAGAACACAAAATTTCAACCCTAATTAGGGTTTCCTCCTCTCTTTGGTGTCTGATATTGGACAGTGTTTTACCTAGTGAATAGCTTCGAGCACATGAACCCTAGCTTGATTCAGTGATAGTGTTGTTGGTGATACACGAGGAATATACTGAAATGATTCGTAGAAACACTTTCTCGGAAATTGATTTGTTTTCTATCAAATCTGACAGTGTAAGTAGAGATGGATGACCAATATGAAATGTAAGACATCCATTTCTTATAATGTTTAGTGGTATTGCACTTTGTGACATCCATTTCTCTAGAGTGTGTATCTGTGAAGTGAATGTCTAGAAAGCAGGTTGAGATGATGCCAAAAGAATTGATAGCTAGCTGATGCCTTGTCTTTGTTGTTCTAAATAGTTGATCTGTGTTGATCCTAGGCTTTTGGTTGTAGTGTTGATGATAGTTACTAGATTTTGTAGTGTGCCTTGATTAATTCTTGGACCTATTCAATGTGTAAAGCTGATGCTATGGTGGTCGATGCTTGTACCTTTCGGTGAACATGCCTCGTGAACATGCTTGTTTCTCGATTATTTTTGATTTTGTGTTTGCTAACCAATAGTATGCGGAGTCAGGTGAGAATCGATATTGTGCCTGATTACTAAAAGGAACCAATTGTGAAAACTCTTGATGACCAATATGAATACTCTGTCCATGTGACAGCAACAGTTTAATTGATTCCTTGTACCCTGAGAAGTTGATTATTTAAATTGTTTGGATAAGGGGCTAACCTTGGCTTGGATGGATGCCACTATCAAACCTCATGCTGGATGGTACACAGTGGTAACCCCATATGCTGAATTAGAAATATGTTTTACCTCATTTGTATATGCTACACAAGCATAGCTTGCATGTGCTTGTGATGTTGCTAATAGAACAGTATTCCTTCAGGAATGTCTAGATGATTTATCAAAGGAATATGATTTAAATTTATACTCTGAGTGCTTGCAATGATTCCTGGCTAAACTAGCTAGGAAGATGATAAGAAATATATTTACTTCTATTTAGCACATGATCTTAAGTGGCTTCTGTAGGTTGTCTAGCTGCTATGGTAAAATATGATTACATGATACTATTCTTGTTTTCTTTCATTCTTGACAGTAATTGTATAAAGATCTGATTCATAGGTTGGTTGTTAGGAAAATGATGAATTAAATTTAGAAATCTTTTACTAAATGATTAACTAGCCAATATATCATGTAAAGGTTTTTTCTTGTAATGATGTCTTTGGCTACTAGTTTGATCGCTGGTAGTTCTACTGGAGAGATGTCTTTGGCTACTAGTTTGATCTCTGCTGCTGTAATTTGCTTGTTTTCAAGACCACCTGAAAGGTCTACATCTGATATATGTTCCTGCCTTCCACCATTCTTGGTTATTCTCTCCTTTAAATCCAAGTTAGAGTGGTTGCTGTGCTTTGTTGTATTCGTAGCTATATTACCCTACCTAGTTGTATTCGTATGCATGTGCTTGTACGAAATGAGTCCTGATTTTCGCCGAAATGTTGATTAACTTCTGTTTCGGCAGAAAACGGGCACTCCTAGTTTAACAAAAATGAGCAAAGGTCATGCCGGATTTTTCCATGCACTTTACTAACCATTATTTTCCTTTTATTAGTGAAACATGTGTGACAACCACGAGGATAGATCTCCTTAGCGTATCAACGCTAAAGGAGAAGTGAGACCTCAAAACAAACCCTTGTCATTCTGGGAGGAGGTCGAGCAGCTAGAAAGAATGACAGAGGGTGATGAAGAATACAACCCTTCCGAGAGCGACGCCGAGGAGATGGAAGACGTCGAGGAAGAAGAAGCGGCCGAAGGAACAGTGGATGATGAAACCACTTATGGCGGCGAGGGTGCAACAAGTGGTAGTAATCCACCTAAGAAGAAGAAGGAAAGGTGCCTGAACATGGTCGGCACCGTCAGAGAGGAAATTACCGAAGTGAGCCCAACAAGGGTTCCTTTGGCGCCCGACCATGTGGTCAAAGGGTACGGTGGGCAAGTGGCGGCTATCACCCGGACCGCCATCTCGATCAACACCGAGAATCTCCGGAATAAATATAATGTCCATTTGCGCACACTCCTCTTCGAGAAGCTGCACACAATATACAAGTTCCCCCTTCAGTATCGGAACACAGATTATCATGGGAATGAAGTAAATAAATCCACCCTCATGAGGATGAGCACCGCCCTGGATAGCTGGAGAACCCGGATAAAGAAGTAGATATTTAAAGAAGGGAAAAGTCTCGAGGAGATCCAGAAGATTGACCCGCAGATCACCGAAGATCAATTCCAGGAGTTCAAGGCCAAGTGCAAATCCGAAGCAGCCAAGGCCTCGAGTAAGCGGGGAAAGGAATTGCAGGCGATGAATATAGGTCACCACCATCTTGGATCTGGTGGTTACAGAGCTGCGGAGCCCTAATGGGATAAGGAGGACAACGAGTATAGATCTAAGGGGATACCTAACCCCTTTTCCAAATTTGAAACCAAGTAACTTCGAAACTTTATCAGGGCTCGTTACCATGTGGACACCAAAACCAAAGAACTCACCGTGGAAACTAAGGTGAAGGACTTCGAGGTTCTTGCGGTAAGTAATTTAATTACTGTGGATCAAGTCGATTACATTCTAATCGATCAAGTCGAATTTCTACACGTTACTTCTTCTGCAGGAGCAGGAAATTGCTAGTCAGGGATCCCATGGTTCCTCATCCCACGGGTCGACGGCGGCCACCCGGTGGGATAACCCTTTTAACAGGGCGATGAACCAGGCCAAGAAAATTACACCGGTTATAAAGAAGCCATCGTTGGCTAGCCGTCTGGCCGGCTTCGGGGCTAAGAATTGGGTGGATCATTTTGGTCCACCCCCGAGGACGCCTGTGGAGGTAAGGAGCGACGAGGAAAACCGCGAGGTTCAGGAACTTAAGGAACAAGTGGCGCGGATCCCGCAGATCGTCCAAGACAACCTGGCAATCACCCTCACCTCCATCCTTCCTACCTTGGTGGAGTCAATAGCGAACTGGAGTGCGGGTGGTCGACAAGCGCCGTGCCCGATTCCAAGCATGGTCAGTAGCCACTCAAACAATGCAGCACCGGCGAACCCGGTGAATTATGTGTTCGTGACTCCTCTCGCTAGCACGGCGACGCCGGAAGCATTGATGACTCCGCCCGCTAGCATGGCAACGCCGGAAGGATTGGTGACCCCCCTGCCATCACCACGGTGCCGGAGCTTAATGCAACCGATAGGGAGAATACACCGGCGGCCGACACCGCGCCATTAAGCAGCCCCTCCGTCTCTTGCACGCCCATCGTCGTATGCGGTGCCTCGACATTAGCCGAGCTCGACGCCATCACGGTAAACCAAATACTTTACCGCCTTGCCATTTATTACTCTTATGGCATCTTTTTAATGCCATACATGTTTTTCACAGACAGATGTTCCATGCACTCTCTTAAGCTTCATGAAAAACGAGTTGAGGGATGTTGCCAATGGTACCATCATTCAACCCTTGCACTGCACGTTCCACTCAAAGCCGATGCCAGATAGCGTGCATAGGGTTAAAATTATCCAGGTGCTAAGGGGTTGCGATGACCTGGAACCTCCCATTCAACCCCCAAGAGCGGATGAAGAAGAGTCGGCTGTCCTTAGAAGTTGCTTCGGCTTATTCCTGCTATGGCCAAAGAGCATGATTCGTTTGGGGACGGCCGGGGCCATCACCCCATAGACAACAACACTGCCTGTCGTGCCAGCGCCAAGCCATGGCAAGACCCCCACACCACTACCGCCGTCACCTCCACGCGATTGTTTGACTGGTAATATTGACATGACCATGGCGCAGGATCCGAACGAGGATGACGAAGATTACTTCGATGATTTCATCAACACTAATCTTTTCCCCGGCGACCTAAAAGAAGACCCAGCTGGTGGCCTGCAGAGAAAGCCACTTGCAACAAACGTCCCTTTGGTTCTCAGGAGACGCCTCCATCTTGCACCTTCACCGAGCCAGCGGATACATCCAACCGGCCCTTTGTTCTAAGCCCTGACACACTACATAGGGCGATCGATGCTCAGATTGTGGTGCCTACTCATTTCCCAAAAGGCAAGAAGACCAGGAAAAGAAAATCTCGTAGCCCGAGCTAGCCGGTGGCGTCAACTGCGAATCCGATCAGGTTTCAGGACGGGCCACCAAGACCAAAGGGTATTATGTGGAGGATGCATGTGGCGGGTGAGACCATGCTAACTAAGAAATTGCTCAGGCTCGCCACTTCAGAAATGAGGAGTGTGCATGATGGTGTGCTAACGATAGAGAGACGCCTTCATGCGGAGAAATATCCCTCGCACCCGGTATTCGTTGTTAAGGTGCCACGAGGCTTGGGCTTTGTCGATAATGTCCCCGCGGATCTGTTCTTCCTGCGGTTTGATGACATATTCAATATGTTCCACCTGTATCCGCTACACTATACCATGGTACGCATGTTTTCTCTCAGCTTGGCCATTCAGATCATTAGAGAGAACAGCCCGGGCATCGCTATAGTGGACCCCTACTACATGCGTGATGGCTTCTTGGGAAGCACCATTGAACGGCGATTCATGGCCTCGTACCTCCAAGGCATCTTGCTGGCGAACAAGACAAAGCAATACATTCTCGTGCCTTTCTTTCCCGGGTAAGTCATTATTCACTCGCTGCCATAACATGCTTTATTAGATTTTCATCATTCTTTTTCCAACACATTCCGTTTGAATTGTTTTGTGTAGAGATCAACACTGCACACTCATCTTCTTGTCGCCGAAACATTCGCAAGCCACGTATTTCAACTCAGGGAGTCAAGAAAAGAAGAAAAACTACGACAAGATCAAGGAAGTTCTGGATGATGCTCTCACCGGCTATGCCTCAGCGGAAGGCACCACCTTTGTGTGTAAGAAACTCAAGTTTGGCAGGCACGTCTTCACCCATGTGACGGAATTCCCCTGCGTGAAGCAGCCGGCAGGCAGTCAAAAGGAAGCCTACTATGCACTCCATCACATGAGGGCGTTCCTACTAGAGCAACATAATTCTACACTGCCAGATCATCTCAAACGGTGGGCCGAAGTCAAGGCCAGTATCAATGATTCAGATATTAGACAAGAGATGTATCGCATCCAGCAACAGTTTGGGGCAATCATCAGGCGTGATGTCATGACTTCAGGGGGGTCTTGTACGGAGGAAATCCCCCGAATAATCGTGACGTAGTAGATCGCCTAAAGATGCAGGGTGACTATAGGGCGTTCATGATGAAACAAGGCGTCCTCCCATTCCCTGAGACGAGCCAGAAGTCTTGATGTGTTGGTCTAGTTGTAGTTCTTTATCCCCACAAGTACTTGTGTGTGTCGACATGTACATGCTACTACTTGGTATTTTTTGCTTACTTTGTTACCTTATTTGATAACTATATCTTTATATGCGACTTTTACTTGTTTTTTCACCCACCATTTAATTATTATTGCCAACTTTTAGATTACGTGGTACGTCGTGTACAAGGGACGGGTTCCCGGAGTCTACGATGATTGGGAAGACTACCGGAGACAAGCTCACCGTTTCAGCGGCAATAGCTACAAAGGGTACAACACTATGGCGAAGGCGGAAGCTAGATACACATGCTATCTAGCGGGAGTTAGGACAAGGAACCGGATGAAGACCTATACCTCTGTCGCAGTGATGGTTATCGTAATTAGTTGTCTGTCCTGCATGTTCCTACTTCAGATGTCTAGGCGAGTTTCCGCGAGCTCTAACTTGGTTGAGACATGTACTCATGTCATCACTAGCTACTTTCTAACTTGATTGAAATAATGTAACTTATACTGTGTATTTATGTATGTGACATATCTATATGTATTTATTTCTATCTTGTCTGTGTATTTATTTCAGTATCGTATATCTGTGTATTTATTTATGTACTGTATATCTATGTATATCAGCTGTATTGTATATAATTTGTATTGAATATCATCCGTATTGAGTATTTTTTTTGAAAAGCTCAGCCGTGGCGCACATATACTTGGTTAGTGGCGCACTACGTTGGTGGAGCACGTGGTCAAATACTAGTAGCGCACTATGTCATGCGCCACAGGAAAAACAGTAGTGGCGCACAAGGCAGTGCGCTTCCACTAACTGGATACTAGTAACGCACTATGTCATGCGCCACAGGAAAAACAGTAGGTTCGCACAAGACAGTGCGCTACCACTAACTCAAGATACCTGTAGCGCACCTGGCAGTGCGCTACGGGAACTTTTTAGCTGTAGCGCAGAAGTCATGGCGCACCCCTAGTGCGCCATGGAAGGGGAAAATAGGTGCGCCACATACGTGCATTTTCCTAGTAGTGGCTGCTGCTGAAGATCTCTACCGCCGGTTATACTCTGGTGAAGGGGATTCTTACCGCTGCTGTAGAGCCTCGGCGCCAGTTATCACTGCAGATTGCGTCCCTCACTCTGCCATCGTCACGCCCATGGATGTTGTGGCTCCCCTGCATTTGCCGCGAAAACGCGTCAGATCGGGCGGCACGCCGCGCACCTATATATATGCGAAGGAAGCTCGCTGGAGATTGGAGAATATATAAGTCGTGCACCTGCTTCTAGTGAAAGCTTGCCGGAGGTAGCAATGGGGCACGCGCTATCTCTCTCTCTCTCTAGCTGCACCTGTCTTGTCCACTCTCTCTCTACTTGTCGCTTCGGTTCCGATAAAATGGACCAAAAATAAAGTCCGGAGAAATTCAATAAAATGGAAACCACCAGGTCTCGAAAACGCAACCAAGAGGACCCTGACTAGTGGACCCACCTATGACGAACCTCACATGTCAGCTGGACAAGTGAAAATTCTTTTGCTGACTTGTCGGAAACACCTCTTTGCCGCCCACACACTCACCTAAACTCCACCCGGGAGTTTTCAAAATCATATCTGAAATTCGGTCCACCACACACGGCGGTGGCGGCTAGGGCACTACTTCCTTTGCCGGACCACCACACGTGGCGACTGCGTCTCCCTGTCCATTTCGGCATCCGCACTCCAAGGCTGTCCGCTGGGACTCCCCTTCCGGCCGACGTCTCCGTGCACCTCGGTAGCTCCCCTTCCGGGCGCCATCTCCGTGCTCAACTCACTCGTCTCCGCGTCTCCCAAGGTAAAAAAAATAGTATGTTTACTTGTTCAACACATGGATATCACTCGGATTGTTCATCTACAGAAAAGCTTCTTAAAAGGGATTATTCTTCTCATAAAATGTGATTAGTTTGTTTAATTTTCCAACAGATTGATAGGAGTTGGATTTGTTGGATGGTAAAGTAAATTGTTCTGATAAATGACTAGCCTGTTCCAAAAATGAGATTTGTTCTTTTAATTGTTCAACACATGGATATGAGTTGGATTTTTCATTGTAAAGAAAAATGTTCTAAAAAATCACTAGCATGTTTATTTAATTCTTAACAGATGGATGGGAGTTGGATTGTTCATGGCAGACAGTTTACTGAACCCTACAAGCTGGCCTGAAATAGTTTGTCAGATTTGTCAAGGAGGGATATGGCGAGAAGGCCAAGGTTCCATGCCCCTGTCGTAAGTGCCTCAACCAGAGAACGGTACATGTAGGTCTTCTTTATCACCACTTACTCATAAGTGGCATGTCGCGCATGTATACTCGATGGATACAGCATGGAGAGCCACTTGATCTTGCTATTATTGAAGATCCACCTAATGGTTGTAATAATGGGGGTCATGCCGATGATGACAATGAAAATATGTATATGGATGATAAAGGCGATGATATGGAGGTCATAGTGTTCCAGATATGTTCCAAGACCTTAAGCACGCAGGTGATGCATTAACTGTAGACCAGATTGCTGCTAATATCCCAACTGACGGTAAACATGATAAATTGTTTGCAAAGTTAGTTGAAAAGGCAAAGCGCAAGCTTTACCCGGGAAGTAAACAATCCAGGCTTGCATTTGTTGTGAAGCTCCTTCATCACCGGATCACCAACACTATTTTCGATGATTGGATGAAGCTATTTGCTGATGCACTGCTAGATCCCAATACCATACCGAGATCATACCGTGAAGCAAAAACTTATCTGAAGGATCTTGGACTTTCCTATGATAGCATACACATGTGCAAAAACAATTGCATGCTCTTCAAGAAGTACAATGACAAGCTGGACAACTGCATTACATGTGACGCCTCAAGGTGGAAATATCCGAAAAGAAGGTCGTCGGCTATCAAAGTGCTACGTCATTTTCCTTTTGGCGCCATGACTGTAGTGATTGTTCTATTCAAGGAAAATAGCGGAGAACATGCAGTGGCAAAAGTTAAGGAGAATGCCCAGAGATGGTATACTCAGTCACCCGGCTGATGGTGAAGCATGGAAGGATTTTGACAGAATATGGGAGGACTTTTCAGCTGACCCTAGAAACGTAAGGCTCGGCCTTGCCACCGATGGCTTCAATCCTTATGGAACCATGAGCACGAGCTACGGTATGTGGCCTATATTTTCCCTTCCGTACAACCTTCCACCATGGGATTGTATGGATGCATCAAACTACATGCTTTGCCTTCTAATCCCTGGCAAATCAAGTCCTGGAAAGGACTTTGATCTCTTTATTGAGACTCTACTGGACGATTTGCAACATCTTTGGAAGGGTGTGCACTCTTACGATGCATTTCAAAACAAAAAGTTTGATCTATGAGCAGCAGTTCTTTGGTGTACCCATGACTAGCCAGCTTGCAACACTATGTCTGGGCATACAACAAAAGGATATTATGCATGCCTGCATTGTGACAAAAATCCTCTATCCCATTCCATCAAGAGCAAAATATGCTACATTGGGCACCATCATTTCCTCCCGAAGTGCCACCGCTTGAGACACGGAGCTTGCCAACATTCATGATGACCACTCGAAGCCTGGAAAATTTGCTGTAGTTGAGTTACAAGCTGAGCTGGATAAGGTTGGGCATCTTAAACCAGGAGCTAGATGTGATCCTAGGAGCAAAAAGAGGAAGCAAACAGATCCTTCACCGATCTGGAATCGACGGCATGGTTTCTGGGACTTGCCTTATTGGGCATCATTGAAACTTCGGCACAATCTCGACGTGATGCATGATACATTGTAAATGTATCTATAATTTTTTATGTTCCATGCTTGGTTTTATCCACTTTCTTGTGTTTTGCCCACACTTTGGAGTACTTTTCATATGGTTTCTTGGACTAACCTATTAACAAGAGCCACAGTGCCAACTGCCTGTTTTCTGCTGTTTTTGGTTCCAGGAAAGTCAGAAAATGAATATTCTCGGAATTGGACGAGACAAAAGCCAAAGTGCCTATTTTTCCGGAAGTCATTAGATGCCAGAATACGAGACGGAGAAGGGCCAGAGGGCGGCCACACCACCTGGCCGTGCGGCCAGGCTTAGCCCGCGCCAGGGGTGGTGTGGCCAGCCCAGGCACCCCCTCGGCCTCTCCTTCCGCCTATAAGATGCCCTCGGGATGAAAACTCTAAGTACCCGATCAAAAATCCACGAAAGAGTGTGTAGCCGCCATAGTCTCTGTCCCTAGATCGGGAGGGATCTAAAGCTCTTCCCGGCACCCTTCCGAAGAGGGGAATTCACCCTGGAGACCTTCTTCATCACCATGCAAGCCTCCGGTGTGATGCATGAGTAGTTTATCCTTGGACTACGGATCCATGTAGTAGCTAGATGGCTGGTTCTCTTCCTTTGTGCTTTCATGTTTAGATCTTGTGAGCTTCGTTCATGATCAAGATCATCTACTTGTAATTCTGCATGTTGTGTTTGCGAGGATCCTATGGATATTGAGATGCTATTTCAGATTGATTATTAATTCTATCATGTCTTTGTTATTTGTGATCTTGCATGCTTTCCGTTGTTACTAGCTATCTTGGCCAAGTAGATGCTAGCAACTCCAAGAGTTAGTATTTATGCTCGATAGGGGGTTCATGCCTCTGGTAATCTGGGGAAGTGACAGAAATGTCCAAGGGAGAAAACAACAATCCTTTGTTCATATAACAATCGTATTGTTTACATTACACACAATTCGTAAAGCAATAATCTGTTGCTTGCAACTTAATACAGGAGATAACCTGAAGTGGATTATTAGTCATAGATGCAGTTGGATGGCGGTCTATGTATAATGTTGTAATGCCCAATCAAGTCTCAAAGGCGTCAAGATGATTAGTATATGCATGTATTTCTTTCTCGATGTTTGTTAATTGCCCCACTGTAATTTGTTCACCCAGCATGTTATCTATCTAAGGAGAGCCACCTCTAGTGAACTATGGATCCAGGTCCTTTCTTTACATATAATCTACAAACTGTTTACTGCTTTGTGTTTACTTTCTGCAAACTTTTACTTCTTTCCATTCGATACGTTTAATCCTTTGTTTTGCAGAAAAACACGGTGACATTGACAACCTCATCGCAAGTTGGGGACAAAGTTCTGTGGTTGTGTTGTGCAGGTCTCTAGGTTGCTACTAGCACCGGTAGTGCGCCCTGCCAAGGCTCAGCTAGCAACACCATTGGGGTGTTTTCTTGCTCCTACTGGTTCGATTAAACCTTGGTTTCATAACTGAGGGAAACTTGTTGTTGTGCTCATCATACCTTCCTCTTGGGGTTCCCCAACGAGCTTATTAATACACGAGCCATCAATGCACATCGAGAAAAACATCTGCGACAACTTGATTGGCACACTACTTGAACTTGACGGGAAGAATAACGACACCTTGAAGGCTAGGTATGATTGTGAAGCCCTAGGCATTAGGCGTGATCTACAGGTGAAACCCACAGACATAGAGAAGGACCTTCTCTTTCTATATGCACTATATTACCTAAATAAGGAGCAGAAGACGAGTTTCTATCAATATCTGTGGGACTGCACTTTTCCTGATGGGTTTTGTTCAAACATGGGCAAATGTGTCATCATTCCTACATGCAAGATCACGGGACTTAAAACCCATGACTGCCACATCCTGTTGCAGAGAATATTGGCTGCTGGCATGCGAGGGTATTTGCATCCCGATATCTACATGACACTTGGAGAGCTAGGAGGATTTTTCAGGAAATTGTGTAGTAAAAACTTGAAACTGCCAGTGTTGGAAAGGCTCAAAGATGAAATCCCAATAATTATGTGTAAACTTGAACACATATTTCCGTCGATATTTTTGGATGTGATGGTCAACCTGGCTATGCATTTACCTGATGAGGCAATGCTCCGATGCCCTGTGAACTATGGGTGGATGTATCCAATAGAGAGTTTGTTGTGTACTCTAAAGAGATATGTCAGGAACATGTCACGTCTAGAAGGTTCAATGGTAGAGGACTACATTGCTACCGAGTGAGTGACTTTTTTTGCTAGATACCTTGATGATATTGTGACAAGATTCAATTGACCAGAAGGAAATGTAGGTGACCAACATGAATCAGCTTGTGATGTGTTTGGCCACAGTGTGAATTTGATTGGAGGAAGCCATGTCACCCGCTATGGAGGAAGCGATGATACTGATTTGACCCTCCAAAGGTAGCTACATAAGATGACTTGGAATTTCCTAAACAACTGTGAGGAGGTTAAGCCATATATCACGTATGTTATGATCTCCCATACTTATGAATCCAATATTGCCATACACCTCAAGATTTTAATTCTGAGTTACTCTCTGGATTACAGTTTTCCCCGAGAACAACTAGTGAACGATGGAATGTGCAATGTGGAAAGAAGGCTTGAGCAGGGATTTCAAAGATGGTTCAAGGACCATGTTAGTTTCCTTTTGCATTTATCTCTATCCTTTATATATTGCATTTCAATGCATGATTTGGCCATATTGTATTTCTTCTATGGTACATACAGATCATGAAAAAGCGATAGGAGAATCCAGAAGTTGTGGATGAAGAGCTTTTTGCATTGGCGTGTGGCCCAGACTTCCGAGTAAGAACATATTCAGCTGTATTGTGGATGGTGTTTAGTTCCTCACCGCTGATTGTGAGAAGGGCAAGAAAACACAAAACAATGGAGTAATGACTGAAGGTTGTCACTTGGAGAAGGATATCCACTTTCATGGTGTCCTCAAGGATATCAAGGTGTTGTATTTTAACTGTGATTTGGAACACCAATGATCATTTGTGTTATTCCACTTCGATTGGTATCAGCTTGAGGGCCGCAAGGATACTGAGATGGTGTATGATAAACTCTTCCGGAGTGTCAACATTACCAATTTTTGGTACAAAGATGACAGTTACATCTTGGCAACCCAGGCTACAAAAGTGTTCTACGTGCCAGACATAGCCAAGGGCAAAAACTGGCGGGTGGTTGAACAAATAGTTCAAAGACATGAGTTTGATGTTGCCGAAGGAGAGGAGGAGGTGGAGGTGGTGCATGCTGATGTAGCATACCAATAGTTTGTAGGCTCTGACAATGAGAGTGTATCTGAGGCTCTGCCTTTTAGGAAACATCGACCCTCTGTCAACAGAGGTCGCATCATAGATGCATCAGTGTTTGATCGTATTAGAGGCAAAAGGAAAGCCGATAAAGAGGAGGAAGTTGACAGTGAGCCTGAAGTAGACGAAACCATTAAGGAGTACTACAGTGACAAAGAAGATGAAGTATAAGATGATACAGATGAATAGTAGTTCCAGCTTATGGTGGCGGAGTGTTGGATGATTTGTGTTGCATTCTTGAACTGATGGATGTGTGCATGCATGTGTTGAACTAATGATCGTGTGTGCATGCTTTGTGGTGCATGCGTGAACTAATGGTTGTGCACATGCCTGTGTTGCATGCTTTGTGTTGAACTAATGTTTGTGTGCATGCCTATGAACAGATCAATATGATTGTCTTGTTATTCTGTCAAAACATTTGGAAAATTAGCCAAACATTATGCTGTTATTCTGTTTGTCAAACTTGGCTGAACAAAAGCTCTTTTTCTGGTAGAAAAATTGTGCTGTTATTTAGTCCGCGTGGGACCCATTCGTCAGCCTACCAGACGATGCCACTGTGAAACAAAACCGCTCACGCATGGGACCCACCTGTCATAGCAGGTAGAAAAACCCTCTCTCCTCCATGCCACTCCCATATCCCACACCACTTCCCCCAAATCTGCGCTAGAGAAAACCCTTTCCCCTCCCCGCGGACGACCAAATCCTGGCTATGACGATGGCAGTGGAGGCTGCAAACTGACGTGTAAGTGCTCCTCAACCTAGCGCCCTTTCACCGTGTCAACTCTTCGTTAACCGGCCGACGATGTGGTCGCCTCCTTGTTCTAGGTCGACGCATCGCCTCCTTGTTCGAGGACACCATGTCGATGTTGTTGTTTAATTAGTTCTAGTTCGATGCGTCGCCTCCTTGCTCTATGGCAGCGCGTATGTACTCACAATCTAGTGCTCTGCGCGTTGACGTTGCTGCTTACGGCAAGGCTCAATCTAGTTCACTCGAAGCGCCCTTTAGTTTACTCACTGAATTTGATTCTCGTGCTAGATGACTAATTAGAACTATATTCTAACTTAATTCTTGTATTTACTCTTTGGGGGCAGGTACGATAAAGGCTAGAGAGATACATGAGAAGGTTCGAAAATTGATGCTACTAGCACTACTACTGTATATGGCACAAAAACTAAACATTCTAATTAGTGCAATGTCTAATTTAGGATAAGAAGGATGCTTTCATCATCGATGTCTCATCTGATGATCATGATGTGAAGAATCTGCTGATGTAGTTTTTCGTAAGATGAAAGTTAAGATAGCAAGGCGAAGAGCTAAATCTTATATGAAAAGATTTAGAGTAGTCGAGAAACCGAGGATCCTTATTCCTAGAGGTGTGGCATTATATACATGATTTCCTACATTTATATATATATAGATATAGATTATTACTTTTTAATATTTTCTTTCTAGGTCCAAGTATGATGGGGGTTGAGGAATTCGATGTGCACTGCGTGTTTGGAAACAATTTGGAATTGACATCTGACAAAGTTTGTTCCCTCAAAGTGTTAGTTAAATGACACAAGCCATTGATGACCCACAAGTATAGGGGGTGTATCGCAGTATTTTCGATAAGTAACAGTGTCGAACCCAATGAGGAGCAGAAGGTGCTGGCTAGTGGTAGGGATCAGGAATTCTCTACAAATACTTAGCAATCGGATTTTTAGGGGTTTTTGATAAAGCAAGTAAGCAACGTACGAGTAAACAAAAGACAGTAGGAATAAATGCAGCAAGTGGCCCAATCCTTTATGCAGCAAAGGACAAGCCGGTTGTATTACTTAAGATGACCAAACGTTCTCGAGGACACATGGGAAGACTATCAAGTGCTTTCACTTCATATAGTTGATTAATCTTATTTAGCTTGCTAAGTGTTGTGCGGGTGAACCTGTGCTAATGTACCCACCTTCCTAGGACTAATACATACTTGTTATTATACACCTTGCAAACATCCGTAAGTAGAAGAAAGTAATTAAGGTAGAAATCTAACACAGCTTTTAACTCTAAGACCCTGACGTCCCTTGTGCAATGGTTTCCTAACGGGGGTTCAGGTTTGTGTCACTCCGGCAACCCCTACGATTAGTAGCCAAATACACAATGCATTCCCCTAGGCCCATATAGGTGAAGTGTCATGTAGTCGACGTTCACATGACACCACTAGAAGAAGTACACCACAACTTAAATATCAAACTATTCAATCTTTCTCAACACAACTCCACTACTAACAACATGACTTCTCCCATGTCCTCAAGAACAAAACGAACTACTCACAACACATCATATGGATCATGATCAGAGATGGAATAATGATGTATAACAATCTGAACATAGACAATAATTCAATGGTTCCACTCAATAGCATCAACTACAAAGAGTAATCAACACCGGGAAAGTTCCCCCTAAGAACTATGCAAGATTCAACCCAAATTTTACAGCAATATGTAGATGGTGATGATGGTGCTGATGGTGAAGATGGTGGTGGTGATGATGATGATGATCCCGATGAAGTCCAGCTTTATGGTGGTGTTGATGGCGATGGTCTCCCCTCTCCGGGAAGGAATTCCCCCGGCAGAAATATGTCTGTCAGAGAGATCTTTCTCTCTTTGTGTTTTCTGCCCCGCATAGGCGGCGGAATCTTTCTCTGGTCGCTCTCTGAGTCGTAGGGTTTCGGGAGGATAATATACGCCAGAGAGGAGTGCCAGGGGTGGACCAATGCGGCCACACCACCTGGTGGCGCGGCCTAGGCTGGCCCACGCCAGGGGGTGGTATGGGCCCCCTAAAGCCCATCTCCAGCCCCCCTTATGGCTTCCTTCGTTTTCTGGAAAAATAGGATTTTCCGTATATTTTCCTGGATTTTCTAATCTTCGCGAATTTTCCCTCCAAACAACACCTTTTCCATCAGAATCCTGACTACAGAGGTCCATGCTCCAAAGTCATCAACCATGCAAAAACAGATGAAATAACAGAAGTATCACCTCTCCATACGAAATATATCAATGAATAACAGTGAATTATGACATAGAACAGTGATGCAAAATGGGCGTATCAACTCCCCCCAAGCATAGACTTCGCTTGTCCCCAAGCGAAACTGAACTCAATAAACATGACCTCAGGTTTATGGAGTGAAGAGTCGATAAAAGAATATAGACAAGAAGCATCACATTCATCAATACATAGATCATAATAGAAGACAACTCATTATTATATAACTTAACTTGCAATGAGTAAAGCAAACACAATAAAGATACATAAAGTGAATCATAATTGGTATTGACAAACTTAGCTCTTGGTCGAAGAATAGTTGATAATTTGCTGGAGTTCACAGATAACTGGTTTTCAATGATATCTTTCAAAGTAGTAAACACCAAGATAAGAGCAATGTGCAAAACAAGGAACATAAGAAACATGATTGAATAAATCATCATATGAATGAATGAAACACAACAACTCAAAATACTTGCTGAGATAGAAGGGAGTAGGTTTTTGACTCGAATAAAAAGTAAAAGAAAGGCCCTTCTTAGAGGGAAGCAGGGATTGCAAGTCTCATAAAGAGCTCCCAAATATTATGATACTTACTAGCTTTCAGCTCTCATTGCCCCTATCATAGGCATCTTTAGGTGATTAAGGTTAAAGAGATCAAATATGAGGATTTGCATTGACAAGTTGTAAATTGAGAATCTCATGCCCTTGAATACAATGGCTACTCCTCATGCTGCTCAAGTTTAGTCACCGGTAAGTTCTTGTCATCGTAAGCATATGTGTATCATAGAGAACCGCCAATGGTGTACCCCTTGTCCGATGATATGTAAGAATCCCCATATCAAAATGACAAGGCAAGCAGACAACAAGCATCTCAGCAATCTTCTTATTTACCATGGGAATAAGGTGCTTTTTTCTCTCTTTCCTCGTTTCATAATCTCTTTTTTCTTTTTCTCTTATTCTCAATATCATACTCTTTTCTTATAACAAGAATGCTTCGTAGATGCTCGTTATGGTTACGCTGCAGGTTTACACCATGTCAGCATGGAGTAGACTAGTGGCCCAGGCGTTTCTCCAACACACATGCATAACTCCATGGAGTTACAAGCTCACCTTTCATTTCACACTGACGACATCCATAGACAAAAGAACATGATATCAACTAGGTACAAAGTACCAGTGCAATGTTGAAAGAGTTCCCCATGACAGCATGGTTCTGCTAATTCATAACTTACAAAGCGCAAGCATATACGCAACATAGATGGGCACAATGGTTCAAGTTTATTAGATGCGAGAAAGTAAAGTGTGCCATCAAGTTCATGAGAGCTTTAATCACTAATTTTCACATAACATGTTTAATTTGGGAGGTAGATAAAACAAGAATTTACTTGGAATAGCAATAATGCTAATAGGTAGGTATCGTGGACACAAATGGCATAGGTTTTGGTTTAAAGGAGTGGATGCACGAGAAGAATTCCCTCTCAGTATAGGTTTTTGGCTAGCAAGGCTGGGTAGCAAGTACAAGATTTGAAGGAAACAAACAAACATATAAGTGATAAAAACAAACATGCAACCTTCCTTGGAAGCACAAAAGATCTAAACTAGAGAATACTAGACTTATGATCTAATCAAGAAAGAAAGATGATGAAATTATTTTTCTTTAGCGTACTTCTATATTTTTCATTCAACTCTCAAAAATAGTGTGCTACTGACCGAGCCAGGTTTGCCAAAACCAACTAAATTAACTCAATGATCCCAAAGTGATACCAATACTAACAATAAGATCAATCATATAACCACGAATTGAAAACTAATATAAGCTATGCAAAAGAGTAAATGAAAGAACTTCTCATTAATATTCCATAACGGCAACTCGCACCAAGGGATACATATCTAACGAGAGAGGGGACACTTCCATAATACAAACCATCCTCAATAATAACTTCTCTATTCATGATATGACTCTACTAAAAAGGTAAAAAGATAGAAGATAGTGATGTGATACCACGGTACTCCCCCAAGCTTGGAACAAACCAAGGGGATGCCAAACCTGATGACAAATTCCTCCTTTGGTGGTGGTCGTATCCTCTCGATGAGCCTCTTGACCAATTTCCCCATGTCCTCAATCTCGAAGGTGAGAGTACGAATCAACTCCGAGTTGTGCTCGATGCGGTGTATGATCATGTCAGATTGTGGATCCCCGCTCTTGTGATTCTTTTTCCATGCTTCCTTCTTGGAGTCTTCTTTCCCTGTATGGCGTGGAGCTAAACAGTCACGCGGAGGTTTCCCTCCAGTTGACATCCATTCAGTCCTTCTGATCCTGGCAGGGTTCGCCACCACTCCAATGCTTGCAATGGTGGTGCCGGTGGGCTTTGCCTCCTCTTTACCTTCGCTCTTGATCTCCTTCTCCTGCCCGGGGTCTTGGAGATCCTCCTCCATAGGCTCCTTTCCTTTATCCTTGGCAGACACCATTGTGCTTCTAAACCTTCGAAGAGTATGTCCTGGCAGAAACAGATCGAAACAAAAACACGACGAAAACACGATATACGAACCTCGGGGGATCTAGGGGTTATATATTACGAAGTTTCACAACAAAAGGAAGGTACTGGGAGAAAACGAGTCAGAGGCGGAGTCTGGGGTGGACTCACCACCTGGTGGCGTGGCCAGGGGTGGGCCCACACCACAGGGTGGTGTGAGCCACCCTGGCTCCGTTTCCGTCCCTCTTTCGTTTCGTAACTTGCCTTATTAGCTAAAAACTACAAAAATATAGGTGGATAGTATTTTCGTGGAACTTTTCTTACCAGAACTGCTACCTATTTTAAAATGGACTTTGCAGGTCTCTGAATTTGGTATCTAGTGGATTCTTCTGGAGTCACCACTTGAATAACAACAATATCTTCATCTTCATACACTTATTACTTGAGTCATGAAACCTTCACTTCCTTATTACACCATTATCTCCACTACCAAGAAATTTCTTTCACACAAAACTCCACATAGTTCTCAGTAGCAACATTAGTATAAGTGAAGTGATAAAACCTTTTGAGTCCAACTTCAACTAAAAACCATCAAAACATAAGGTACTGTAGCAATTCCTTCTGAAAACCCAAAAAGAATTCAAAAAGGAAATCGAATAAAGAAGCAAATGCAAGAGTGGCAAAATCTATCAAAACAGACCAGCAGGTAAAGATCAATTTTTTGGAAAATCTTCTATTGCTCAAATCAAAAAGCACAAAACTAAAAAAAGTGAAATAACAACCTGGGGCAGGAGCACAAAACATTACAGCTCAATCCGACAGATAGAGATCACTCACGAATTTTTACGGTGAAGCACAAAAATCTGTTTCGAGACAGCAACTTCCCCAAATATTACTTCTCTCTCATTAGAGGCTGATCTTGACACAAAATCCAAACAAAACGGATAAGGAGCGGTTATTACCGAAGTAATAACTTCCAAGACTCAAAGAAAAAAAATAAACTGAAAGAAAAAACAAATTGGCTTGTCTCCCAAAAAGCTCTTTCTTTATAGCCATTAAGATGGGCATGATAATTTTGAAGATGCTCACTCTGGGATATGAATTGAAGTGAAAGAGAGCATTAAGAAGCAAAAACACACACACATTTAAGTCTAACCCACTTCCTATGCAAGGGATTTTGTAAACAAACAAGTTGTTGAAACTAGAGGCTACTTGCATAAGAAGGCAAAAGAAGTGCAACATAAGAACTTTCAGCATAAAACGAGGAAACTTGATATTATTGAGATACATAAGAACACCTTTCCCTCTCTCATAATAACTTTCAGTATCATGCATAAACTTAACAATATAACTATCACAAGGGCCATCATAGCAATGATCGCTTATTCTAACAGAAAACACATGAATACTAGCACTCATAACACTACTTTGTGAAACAATATTAGAGGTATCCTTACAAAGGATAGTGTGTCCCTCTTCTTCATATTTAGTAACAAAGTCTTTCACATTTGCTATTATAGGTTCATCAACCATTTAGTTATCAGGTTCAACAGCTTTATTTGCACTTTCATTAACCATACTAGCTATCATAGAATGTTCCTTTATCTTAACTGGGAAAGGCATTTGCTCAATATAAGGTTCAGGTAAGACATGATTAGCAGTATAAACTTCAGTATTTCTTGCATGAACACTCTTAGCAGCATCTTTTTAAGGTTCATGATACTTATTCCACTTCTTTTTAGGCACTTCAATATAGGAAGCAAAAGCCTTAAAATAAGAAGCAATAGCTTGAGAGTCTAGACCCTAAGCATTTTTAATATTTTGAAAGTCATTAGTTCCCATAAAAGATTCAATGAATTCATAATCATAATTTATACCTAACTTTCTACCTTTGTCATTCTCCCAAGCTTCAGCATTGTCTTGAATACGGTCTAGAAGATCGCATTTAGCTTCTTCTTCCATGCGAGTGAATGATCCAGCACAAGAAGCATCCAATAAATCTTTATCATGAAGAGAAAGCCTTGCATAAAAGTTATTGATAATAATATTGTTGGGAAGCTCATGAATGGGACATTTGAGCATTAGTAACTTCAATATCCCCCAAGCTTGAGCTGTACTCTCTCCATCAAGAGGCCAAAAGTTGTATATTTGATTCCGATCTTTATGAATCTCACTAGGAGGATAAAACTTTGAATAAAAGAGAGGTACTATTTCCTCCCATTGTAGAGCTTGACCATTCTTCAATAGCTTATACCATTCCTCAGCTCTTCCTTTCCGTGATAATGAGAATAACTTCTTCTTAACTTGACCTGTAGTAATACCTGCACACTTGAACAACCCGCATAATTCGTGTATAAAGAGTAAATGATCACCGGGATGGACAGTTCCATCCCCAACATAGCAGCTATCCATAACACGATCAATAATTCTTGTAGGTATTTTGAAAGCATCAATTTCAGCAGGTGGTGGTTTATCTACTACCTTAGCAGTGGTAGTAGCATTACCAAATAAGAAACTCAGTGAATTATCCATAACGGAAATAAAGCAACTAACATAAGTAAACAATACTCATAGTAGAAGTTTCCTTTACCAGTTCCACTCTCCAATAGCACTTCACTCCCCGGGAATGGCGCCAGAAAATAGTCTTGATGACCCACAAGTATAGGGGGTGTATCACAGTAATTTCGATAAGTAAGAGTGTCGAACCCAACGAGGAGCAGAAGGTGCTGGCTAGTGGTAGGGATCAGGAATTCTCTGCAAATACTTAGCAAACTAATTTTTAGGGGTTTTTGATAAAGCAAGTAAACAAAGTATGAGTAAACAAAAGACAGTAGGAATAAATGCAGAAAGTGGCCCAATCCTTTATGCAGCAAAGGGCAAGCCGGTTGTATTACTTAAGATGACCAAATGTTCTCGAGGACACATGGGAAGACTATCAAGTGTTTTCGCTTCATATAGTTGATTAATCTTCTTTAGCTTGCTAAGTGTTGTGTGGGTGAACCTGTGTTAATATGCCAACCTTCCTAGGACTAATACATACTTGTGATTATACCCCTTGCAAACATCCGTAAGTATAAGAAAGTAATTAAGGTAGAAACCTAACCACATCTTTAAACACTAAGACCCTCACGTCCCTTATGCAATGGTTTCCAAACGGGGGGTTCAGGTTTCAGTCACTCCGGCAACCCCTACGATTAGTAGCCAAATACACAATGCATTCCCCTAGGCCCATATAGGTGAAGTGTCATGTAGTCGATGTTCACATGACACCACTAGAAGAAGTACACCACAACTTAAATATCAAACTATTCAATCTTTCTCAACACAACTCCACTACTAACAACATGACTTCTCCCATGTCCTCAAGAACAAAACGAACTACTCACAATACATCATATGGATCATGATCAGAGATGGAATAATGATGTATAACAATCTGAACATAGACAATAATTCAATGGTTCCACTCAATAGCATCAACTACAAAGAGTAATCAACACCGGGAAAGTTCCCCCTAAGAACTATGCAAGATTCAACCCAAATGTTATAGCAATATGGAGATGGTGATGAGGGTGCTGATGGTGATGATGGTGGTGGTGATGATGATGATGATCCCGATGAAGTCCAGCTTGATGGTGGTGTTGATGGCGACGATCTCCCCTCTCCAGGAAGGAATTCCCTCGGCAGAAATATGTCTGTTGGAAAGATCTTTCTCTCTTTGTGTTTCCGCCCCGCATAGGCGGCGGAATATTTCTCTGGTCGCTCTCCGAGTCGTAGGGTTTCAGGAGGATAATATACGCCAGAGAGGAGTGCCAGGTGTGGACTAGTGCAGCCACACCACCTGGGGGCGCGGACTAGGCTGGCCCGCGCCAGGGGGTGGTATGGGCCCCCTAAAGCCCATGTCCAGCCCCCCTTATGGCTTCCTTCGTCTTCTAGAAAAATAGGATTTTCCGTATATTTTCCAGGATTTTCTGATCTTCCCGAATTTTGCCTCCAAACAACACCTTTTCCATCAGAATCCTGACTATAGCGGTCCATACTCCAAAAGTCATCAACCATGCAAAAATAGATTAAATAACATAAGTATCACCTCTCAATACGAAATATATCAATGAATAACAGTGAATTATGACATAGAATAGTGATGCAAAATGGACGTATCAGCCATGTATACCATACCATGTGTGCGAGATGAACAAGCCAAATTTCATCCGTGGGAAGGCCAAAATGGTTAAAATTTGACATTTCAATATTTAAATTTTATTATGCACAGTGTACTCTAGCCAACAACTAATATTATTCTTCTCCTACAGTACTATTCAGCTAGCTACATCCGTGCACACCTCAACCGCTATCCCCCAAAGGTGTTACCACTCGCATGCTCCTATAAGACCACTTTCGAGCATGTTAACCTCTTCCAAGGCATGAATGATGCTGCCTAGATGATAAGAGGCTGGTCTAATATTCTCGAACTCACTGGAATAAGGGAGGGGAATGTGTGTATCTTCACCTTTTTAAATGAGGGGCTACATGGCTTCATGGGTTGTGTTAATATTCTGTACTGAGGCCAAAAAGTATCTGCTTGTTTATGTTGTGGTGTTGGATGAACCATTAATGTAATATGTTGTTAGTGAACTTGTAGTGGTAAGGAACTTGTTGTCAACCTCGTGCTCTACATGCTAAGTAATATTATCTCCATATGCTATGTATATATTTTGGTTGATTGTGTTCATGTTGTTGCTTTCTTGTGATTGAGAGATGGTATGTAATATACAGAATAAAGTTGTAGATCGGCACAAAACCAATAGACAGATGCATCGGTTGCAAGTTAGTTATGCAAAAGATTGGTTGATGGTTCGATTCCGTCTACCTGAACGAAATGTTTTTCTCTTATTTAATTTCTATAAAACGCACTGACAACTGGGGCTGGCAGAAAACGTCACGAAGCAGCGTGGAACCTAGCACTGCCGCGAGATATACTACATACATACCTTCGACACCGAGCTGACATGTGGGGTTGAAGCACTGATGAGGGGGTCGATGGAAAAAAAGAGTCGAACATGTGTGGTGACGAAATCCACATTGAATCTGATACGAGACAAAATGGCAAACTGGGCTTCATGGCCTAGGACGAAATATGCGACAAATTTTCCATGATGAAAACAAGGAACGTCATGGATAATTAGGCTGGAGTGACTTGGAGTTCGTTGTGACGAAACGTTCTAGAACGTCAGGAATTCACGACATTTTTAGGTCATGTCAAAGAAAAACGTCATGGATCGTCCAGATTCTTGTAGTGCGAACAATGGCCCAACGAGATTGAAGAAAACCAAATGCCCTATCCACATCCTTCCTAAAAAATTCTTGCTCCTTAGCAAAACATGCTTCCATTAGGTTTGTAGGAGGACTAATTGTCTTCACAAACGTTTCCCATGCAGGATAAATGCCTTCATCTAGGTAATATCCTTTGTTGTAGGAGTGATTGAGGATCTGATAGTTGCACTTCAGTGTCTGGCCCTCTACAAGCCTCGAGAATGCTGATGAATGGTGCAATACATTGATATCATTATGAGAACCTACCATTAAAAAAAGAATGCCATATCCATAGATCTTGAGATGTCATTGCCTCAAGAATGACTGTGCAACCTTCCTTGTATCCCTTGTACTATCCCTACCAAGCAAAGGGATAGTCCATTGCTAGTGCATGCAATCTATACTCCCAAGCATCCCATGAAACTCTGTTGAGTTGCAAATTTCAAGGAGCTAAGTTGGGTCCTCCGCATTCGGGCCTCTCAAGTAGTGATCACCAAAAACTTCCACATCTCTCTGCAAAACTTATACATTGCTTCTAGGCATATTGATTCGCCCATGATGATATGGACATCCATCAGATCCCTACAACACCATAAGCAAGCATCTATACATCAGCAATGCATTTCTGAATGGCAGAAAACCCTAGCTTGCCGCATGCATCTGGCTTCATCTTGAATTAGTTTTCATGGACTTCTAAATGTGAGACAAAACAGTTGAACACATCCCAATGCATGCGGAAGCGGCGCCTGAACAGACTTGGAGCATACAGGGTGTGCACCAGGTTGAAGTAGTCTTTGGTGAGTTGGATATGACCTTCAACTTTGTTCCAGTCGAGCGTCTCATGACCTAGGATCAAGCCTCTGAATCTCGGACTGGCTTTTTGTGCTTCCTTGTGGATCTACATGGCAGCTGCATGCATAACTTCCAAGTCATTGTCCAACGATTCGTCATCGGCCGTATTGATGAGAGGAACATCGCAAGCTCATCCTCATCAGCCATTTTTGAACTCGCGGTGCTGGCGAGCTAAAACAGCAAACACCTTGTAGGCACGAGTCCTTCTGGCCGAGTTTGAGGATTTGGTGGACCCGACCATGCTTGATGAGGTGCTACGGAGCAGGGCGAGGTCGCGACTGGCAACTGTGGAGCTTCGCGAGGTCGAAGGCGGCTCATGTGTACTGCTGGCCAACTCCGATGCTCTCGGCATCTACATGCCAACTCCACCACTTGGAAATCGGGGGTGGCGGGTCTCGACTAGAAGGTCTACGGTGTCGGCACGTGGGTGGAGACGCCCAGGGAGCTGTAGTGGAGGGCCGGAGGCGCATAGGGGGATGTTGTTTGTGGGGGGCAGAGTTGGGGAAGGGCTTGCTATGGCCAACAAGCGGGCCAAGGGGCAGACAAGGGAGGATGGTCTCACATGTCCTTTTTCCCCCAAATCGTCCCCAAGTTTGGGGATGGTTTTAGGGACGATTTAGGAAAAACGGACGGTTCAGGGGTAGGGTGGAGGGGTGGACGGGGAATGGGAAGCCTGTTGCCAGCTGATTTCAGGGCCACGCTATCCGCACGGACAAAAACAGACCGATGGATCTTGTTTGGGGAATGGCCTTGGAGATGCTCTTACATTGCACGCCACACCGATAGCGCTCCCACCCGAGAAACTGTACAGGCACTGCGTCAGAGGATCCAGTTGGTCCTGTATGGAGGCAGCAGCGGTGACTGTGTTGCGGATCAGATCGGCGGCGGTGACTATGTTGCGGATCAGATCAGCTGCGTCAGAGGATCCATTCTTCAGGTCTCCTTTTTTTCTTTTACCTGCAAAGTAACATCTCTGATACGGAAAGGAATTTTTTCGAAATGGACTGAAAGGAAATGCTGTCAGGCTTGTGTTTGATGTCTCGGTGCATTCTCCAGTTAAACAACAACATATTCTGGAGTCTGCACCTTTTCATGTGGAAAACTGTATCCAATGTGGCAATGAAATTTCTTTGGACTTAGGAGACTTCCTCGAAATAGACTCTTGCCCTGTTTTATAAATATATCCATATATAGCCGAATCCATACAAGATGTTAAGGAGAACCTCTTACACGGGTTATCAAAGATAAACAAAAAAGTACAAGAAATCAAGACTTGCCACCTATGACACCGGAATGGAACCAAGGATAATATAGCCCCACGACAAAATTGCTAAGACCAATGGTCAAGAGTTTTCACTCGGAACCCTCACGTGGAGAAGGAAACCACAATAGCGCTCCCAAGAGAGTAGTGGCACCTGCAGGCGTTGGCATCAACGTGGAACTTCCGCCTGAAAACCTACTCCCACGCCCGCCAATGGACCGCTCACTGTTCCTGAGCCTTGCCGCCAAACCGTGATATGAGAGAGGTCATCACCGAAGCGCCACACACACTAGAGACTCCCGTAATCAGCTCCTTGACACCCAAATGACCAAGGGACACCCACGTGATCCGCCTTCCGGGGCCGCCACCCCGGCGTCCCTGAGCTCGAGACCAAGAAGAGAAGGCCGTCACATGGCGAGTCAGCCGACTCGGGCGAGGTAGGTTAGTGAGATTAGCCATCAGTCAAGACCACGCAGAAGCATATCAGAGGGGTCCGCCCTCCGCCACTGGAGGCAGCTGCTGACAGGGCGCAGCTGCAAGATCACACCAGGCCTTGTCCGGGCTCGGCCGGGCCTAGATCGGGCCTATAAAGATCCCACCGCTACGCTGCCACACCAGGGCCGCCGTGGCACTCTACCTACCGCCGGTGCCACCCAACTACTGCCGCCACCAGGACCGCCGACTAGATCTCATGCCGCCCTCGGCGACCTTCGTGCCGCAGCAGCAACCTCTGTCGTGAGCATGCACCACCACCATCACCACGAAGCCGCCACGCAGCCGCCTAGACAACCACGGTGCCGCGTTCCTCGCTCGGCATGTCACCCTCATCGGCCGAATTGGCCAGCGCCGATGCTTTCTGTGAGGGGGAGAAAGGGCCCCGCCACGGGGGGGGGGGGGGGGGGGGGGGGAGGGGGGGAGGGGAAGGTGGTTTGAAATTGCCGAACTAGGGTTTGCCCTGCTGCTCGCGGGAGTATACAAGACGAACGAGACTGTAAGGCGCCTCCGAGTCAACCTGGATTTAGGATACTGAAAACGCGCACCGCATGCAAAATGCGCAAAATGATGTAATGTTCTTTTGTAGTAATTCAATAATCGTGGTGTATCGACTAATTGCAGCTGAAACTTTGGACGAGGGATACTTCTGTTTTCTGGACCAACCAAGGTTCACATAGGCTTATGTGATGCGCCGGGTCAAACAAGCAGGTTTTCTGTTCATGGAGCATGTCTTGTGCTCATAGATACATTTTGTGGAGTACTCCCTCTGTTTGGAAATAACTGACTTGAGTTTGTGTAGATTTGACTATATCTATACACTAACAATGTTCTAGATACATTCGAATCTATACAAATCCAAGTCGGTTTTTTCTGGTCGTAGGGAGTAGTAGATACTCGCTAGCCGGAAAGTGTCTTTAACACATGGGCGCTGGTGTTTGCTTCACTTTCAGATTTTTAAAAATTTCAAAACCGGACACTTCGATGTCTTAAAAATTATGCCATAGATATAATATAGAGGAGGGGTGTATGAAAGAAAAATCCGTTGTATCTTGGGAAATAAAAAAGACAATTTTCTGAGAAAAAGATATAATCCCTACATCCTGAAAAGGAGGAGTATATTTTATCTATTTTTACTACTATTTACCCTCAGAAATTTGTCTTTTCTATATCTCCTAAATATTAAAAAGTCTTTTAACGTGACTTTTTGCGTAAGCTCCTCAATATATATTTAACGTCATAATTTGTTGAGACATAAAAATGTGAGGTTTTAAAAAATTTCAAAAATTTAAAAGTAAAGTGAGCACTGGTGTTCCATCTACAAAGAATCCCTTCCGCTGGCTAGCTTGGCAAACTGTCGTACATTTTGCAACGGAGGGATTAAATGCCACCCCAAAGTTCGTTAGCAGTCATGATGGAAAATATGGTATTCAGCCAAAGAATGATGGAAAATTTATGATGCTGGCTTGAGACTGATCGTGTGGGTATCAGTTGCATATAACACATCTGTTGCTTTTGAAAACTCTGAACTTTCATGGTGTGCAGTACACATTCGGCTAGACAACTGTAAACCTGATTTCACTTATCCAACACAGCTGATGGCTGTTTCTTTCTTCGAAATGGATGTGATACCTCCGATCTCCGTATTAAAATGATACAAACAACTTTATTTATTTATTTATTTATTATTCAACGAAATATTCTAAAGAGAATATGAACTTTAACCCGAAGCCACCTCTCTAGAAGGTGGTGGCCATGTCGGAGCTAGCACTCTCTAAGCATAACATCACAAAAACGGAGGCCCCCAAATCACCCAATGGCGAGCCAAGAGCACAAACTGATCCAGGTGATCAGAGCACACCAACCTGCACGCTCAAACCGTTGATGCCGCCAACTTCTGCGAACTCATCTTCACGAGGATCAAAGTAATGACCTTGTCAAGCATGTCATCGACACCACCACGACGCCATGCAGCGCAACCATCATGTTCGCGTCGATCAACATACACTCGCGATCACCACCGAGACCCCTTGACACCATGCAACCGAGTTCCACCATCCGACGCAGCTTGAAACTTCCAAAGATATGTCGTGCGTAGAACCTACCAAACCAGGTATGACTGAGCATAACACCTAGTTATTATACATGACTTCACATATCTATCAAAGAATCTATGTAAGACGAAGCCATTCCACCTTCTTTTCCTTATACCAGCTGCTGCTCCAAAGACGATGCCCGTAGCGCCGCCATCATCTGACCCGAGAGGACAAGATCTAGGATATGCGTGAGCTTTGTTGCAAATGCGTGAAATACTATACCACATAATAAATTAAACTACAAATGTCTGTGTAATCCCGAGTCTCTCCTAACATCAGATTAAATAAGAGCGCATGAAACTTCCATGTGATTCTGATATCCACGTCGCCCCAATTTTCTGGCCATTGGATGGACATAGAGGTGGACACATGGCACCATCACGATGGATCCTGTTGATGAGTGCATTCTTGGCGCTTTTTTAAGCATGTATTTGGTTTATATAATCAGTCATCTCAAGCTCCTTCTAGTTATATTACTATGCATATTATGCATGATTACTAATTCTATTTACTTTCAAGCGAGATTTGCACCACTATTAGTTTTAGTAAATAGAATAAAACCCGAGGCCTTGAAGAAAAAAAAATAAAACCCGAGGAAAGAAGCCAAAAGGATGAAATATGGAGGAGTTAGAGGCACCTAACTTAGCCATATGAGGAGTGGACAAAGTGATATTTTTCCACCAAAACAAAATAAATATCCAAGGCCTTGATATTGTAGCTTCATCCATACGAATCCAACGAGCCAAACAACACCTCAATCAGAGTTCATATAATGAAATGTCGCCCAAAATACCAGAAGATCAAAAGTTTCAGCGAGCTCAGACCGTGTACTCATGCTGGCCTCCGTTGGCTTAAAAATGTCAAACCGAACCTCCTTTGTGAAGGCCCGAAGGGAATATTTGATGGAAATATGCCCTGGAGTAAATAATAAATGTATTATTATTTATATTTCTGTTTCATAATTAAGTTTATTATTTTGTGCTATAATTGTATTAGTTCCGAATAATCTGTATTTGGAGAAAAATTCTAATACATTTGTGGAATAATAAACACCAATGATGATATCCCTAGTAATGTCTCTGAGACTAGTATGTATATTAGTTATAGTTTCGGTTTCCTAACTATGGGGAATATGACAATGTGATTGTGGTGTTATCAGTGAAATATGTGATCCGAGTAGTTACAGTATAATGACGATGGATAGACCCAAACATGAGATACTGTGAAATGCGCCGTCAATATTTTTTATAAGTATGTTCTCACAAAAATGTATTTCCTTTACTAGAGATCATTGGACCACGAGACACATAGGAAATTGGGTACAATATGGATGCGACACGATTCTCCAAACGTTGCTCTTGATGGAGTAATTATAAAGTTGATGTTTGTTTGTACCAGATAGTTTGCCAATTATTCACATGGGATGCTTGTGAGAATTGATGCTCCTGATGATGGAGAGATATACTCTAGGCCCACTCATGTACTGTGATGTATCGTGATCATTTGTCCAAACACGTGATCAAGTTGTTGAACACAAGAACATCGATAATTTCGGATGAGTAAAGAGTACATGCCAGATAATGAGAATAACCTAGTGTTTCATATTAGGTAATGTAAAGTATCGACGAATCAATATGATATGTATCGGCCTCAATACCACGGTTCACAAGAGAAAGATCTTCATGTTATTTTCTGGGGTTACTACTTGTATCAAGACAATGATAGTAATCATGGTCACGGAATGAGTTCCAAACATGTCCACAAATATCCGAACCCACAGGGTCACACACTTAAGACTTTTTGGCCTTTTAGAACGTGAGTGCATATGAGATAGTTGAATGAAGTAATCTCGAACAGATGTTTTGGAGTCTCTCAGAATATTCTGGAGATGTCCGGGATATCACGAAGAGTAGACGAAATTGTTATGGCGATTAAAAGATGACGCTTGTAATATTTTAGAAGGTTCAGAATTAATTCGGAGATGTCCAGGATTTAATATGGGACACTTCAGAATAAATATTTATATTAAATAATTAATAAGTAATTATTATTATTTATTATCCAAGTGGGTCCTATGGGCCATAGGGCCGCATGGGCCCACTAGGCCACATGCGCGTGGGGGTGGAGGGATTCCCTGGACGAATTGGCCAGGGCTCCCCCCGCGGCGGGCCGGTGGGGGCAGGGCGGGTGAGGTAGTGGGGGTGGAGGAGTCCTTCCCAGACTCTGACACCACCCAAGTCGGTTGGAGGACTCCATGGTGGAGTCCATCTCATCCTCTCCAACTGTCTCTCATTGGTGGTAAGTGGCAATGGACGAACCCTAGTAGGATTCGGAGTCCTACTTCTACTCTCCTCTTGAGAGGGGAGAGGCCACCTATATATATGAGGGGAGAGGGCAAGGGAAAAAACAAGAGAAGTCCCAAGGATCCCAGCCCCAAGACACTGCCGCCGCCCTAGCCGCCGCTACCGGATGTCGTCCGTCACCGCCGCCTCAACCTCCGTCCCCACCCTCTTACTCATGGTGTCGTCATCGTCGCGTGGAGGAGATCTTCATCAACTCCCGAAGCTGCTCGTCTTCTACCCCGCCTAGATTCAATCTAGTCGGATGAAGTGCTGCCAAATCTTCATCAACATGTTCCCGCTTCGTCTGCAAGTTCTTGATCTTGCCACCACACGGTGCCATGCTCGTTGCACGTGTGGATTCTGGTCGAGGTGTGGCACTTGGAGTACTAGATCATCAGAGCCATTCGTGGGATCATACATATCCTCACAACTCGCTAAGGCGTGTTGTGGAGATCGACACACGACCATCCTCGTCATCGACAAAACTTCTGCTAGTTCGATCTTCGAGGGTACGATCTGTTACCTCCTCCCTCACATTGAATCTTGGTTATGCGCAAGAAATTTTTGTTTTCCATATTGGTTTCCCCAACAATGGTATTAGAGCGGACTATGCATAGGCACATGTACGGATAGAGGATCATTCAATTCTAGCATTATTACCCTTGTTCGTGCTACCCAATTGTTCCAATTTGGATCTTGCCGGTATTTCATGATTAGCGGTCCGAACCAAAATTACGATCTTTGATCGATATTGTTTTCTGAAGTGTACTTCAGGTGCACGAAATAACTTGTTCGGGTGTTGATTTTAACGCAATAGTTGAGAGAAATTTTACAGTTTGGGCTTTTGTGAATGTGGTGAAGTTCACACGGTGGTCACGCTTATTGACGTAGTCTAGTGAAGGTATTGTACTATTTACTGCAATGGGGACACACCTTGGACAAGTTAAAAAGCAATACGATTGACGATGATGCTTTTTTACCACGTAGGTAAAAGAATGGTTCTCTATGTCACCACACAGCCCCGTAATTTAGCTAAGCATGTTGGAAGCGTCTAACTTGCTTTTCCAGGTAAGTAATGTAGTATAGCAATGTGAAGTTCGCAATGTGATGTATGAGATGTGTTATGTTTTAATCTTGTTGGTCATAAGTAGCCAGAGCCATGATGATTGTCATTATGTTATTGTAATAGCCATAGTTGTTTTTACTTTGTTAGCTAGAGTAGCATTAGTTGTAAAAGCAAGACATCGCAATGATGATCATGCAACGATGAACCTCAATGTTATACCCATGGCACGTGGAGGAGTACATGGCCCGGAAGACGTTGCTGATGGATATTGTTGGCACAAAGTGCTATACCATATCACTATATCAATTTCATGTCATGTTAGTCCTTTTATGCACTTTATTTCTTTAGTGGTAGTCGTAATAAATAGGTTGATCTCTCACTTAAAATTATCAAGTAATAATGTGTTCCCCTTAAGTTAGGCGCCACATAACATGATCTTTGAACTGGTGTGGGTCATGTAACATGGGTGCACCTAATGAAATTCATAATGTGAGTGCAAAACTATTGCCCTGCAGGTATACTAAGGTTCACTTGACATACTAACTAGAACGTCTAGAGTATGGAACACAAGAATTGAAAGATTAACAATAGTCATATGTTAATGTGATTGGTATGATTACCTACCGGCCTTGCTCCCCGGTACGCATGTAACATTGGTATCGGGAAAGCAAGTCGTGTATCTTGAATCACTAAGCATCAATCATGAGAGATATTGATTTTAGTGGGAGCTACAATTTGAATTAAATTGTTAATCTTGAGTAGTTCATTAATGTTTTTTTTCAACTGTTTGTAGACCAATGGCACACAACAACTTTCCTTTAGCTGGTATTTTAGAGAAATAAAAACAGCATGAATTTGGTACACATTTCGTGGATTAGTACTCATGAGGTGCTAAGAAAGACTATGCCTTGGAAGCAACTCTTGGTGATGCTCCTAATGATAACACAATTGAAGCTACGCAAGATGTCTTTCAGACATGTAGTGATGAATACATCACTGTCCAATGTGCTATACTTGCAACCATGGAACCAGATCTTCAAAGTAGGTTAGAAAACTGGAGTCCATATGAGACAATATCAGAATTAAGGGGCATGTTTGAGAAGAAAGCTCGAGAAGAAATATATGAGATCTCTCAAGCTATTCTAACTGCAAGATAGCAAAAGGATGCTCGGTTAGTGCTCAAGTAATCAAATTGCACGGGTATGTTCAAAGGTTGGAAGTGATGGGCATTCCCTTTGCTCCTGAACTAGGAACCGACATAATCCTGAAATCACTCACACCTAGCTTTGTTGGGTTTGTCATGAACTTCAACATGCATGGGATGAACAAAACATTGGTTGAACTGTTCACTATGTTCAAGATGGCTGAAAAGGACATACAAAAGCACACTAATCATGTGATGATGGTGAAGAAAACCATTCGCTTTAAGAAGAAGAATTCCTGGGGAGAAAAGAAGGTGGTTGATGTGTGCCACACCTCTATCAAGGGTAAGCCGCCTAAGCCAGGTCCAACCCTGGATGCTGAGTGTTTCTTTTGCAAGAAGAAGGGTCACTAGAAGAGGAACTGTCCAAAGAACTTAGCAGAGAAAAAGAAGAAGTCTAGATCATCCAGCTCATGTATATCTAAATACATTTTATTGATGTTTACTTTGCAAGGTCCTAAAAGTAACTCTTGGGTATTTGATACTAGATTGGTTTCTAACATTTGCAATACGATAGAGGAGCTATTAAACCCTAGGAAAGTTGGCAAGAACAAGGTGACAATGCGCATTAGGAATGGAGCAAACGTTGCGGTGATTGTCGTAAGCACAAGACCTTTACATCTATCGTTAGGATTGATATTAGAACTTATTAATTGTTACTTTGTACCTACATTATGTAAGAATTAGACCAGGATATTTTATCTTACAAGATGGTTATTCATTTAAGTCTGAGAATAATGGTTACTCAATTTATATTAATAATGTCTTCTATGCACATGCTCACATGAAGAGTGTGTTGTTTATTTTTGATCTTGATTGTGATACACACATCCATAACATTGAGGCTAAACGTCGAAAGACAAATGAACTAAATACCACATACTTGGGGCACTGCCGACTGGGTCACATTGGACATAAACACATGAAGAAACTCCATAGTGTTGGACTTCTAAGTTTACTAGATTTCGATCTTTTGATACATGTGAACTATGTTTGATGGGAAAGATGCCCAAATCACCGTTTAGCAGATATATTTAACGGTCAAGTGATCTGTTGGAAATAATACATACTGATGTGTGCGGTCCAATGAGTTTACCTGCATGTGGTGGATTCCTCTACTTTATAACCTTTACCGATGATTTGAGTCATTATGGTTATATTTATCTTATGAAGTATAAGTCTGAAATGTTCGAAAAGTTTAAAGAATTTCAGAATGAAGTAGAGAATCAATGTGTCAAGAAAATAAAGTTTCTACGGTCAGACCAGGGAGGTGAATATTTTAGTCATTTTAGTTTATCAAACATCTTAGAGCACGTGGAATCATTTCACAGCTTACGCCTCCAGGAACACCACAATGTAATGGAGTGTCGAAGCAGCATGATCGAACTTTGTTGGACATGGTGAGATCTGTGATTTCTTTAATCAATCTCCCTTTCTTATTTTAGGGATATGCTTTAGATACTATGGATTTTACACTTAATAGAGTGCCATCAAAGTCTGTTGAAATGACAACATATGAATTGTGGTTAAGCAAGAAACCCAACTTACCATTTCTTAAAATTTGGGGTTGCGAGGCTTATGTAAAATGTTTGCAACAAAACAAGCTTGATCCCAAATCGGACAAATGCGTATTTGTAGGTTATCTTAAAGAAACCGTTGGGGATTCCTTCTACCACAAAACTGATGGCAAGATATTTGTTACACGAGGAGGAGTATTTCTTGAGAAGGAATTTCTCTCTAAAGGTTTGAGTGGGAGGACAATAGAGCTTAATGAGGTTATTGAACTAGAGCAAGATGGACAGAGTAGCGTAGAATAGGAAACTGTTCTGGAAATGCCTATGGCGCTATTAGATGTTGTAGTGCCTACAAGTGTTGTAGTGCTGAAAATTAATGCTCCTATTGAACTACGTAGATCTGGTAGAGTTATTCTTTCGGTCATAAGATTTGAAGATGAAGTATTATTGTTGGACAATGATGAACCATCTACATACAAAGAAGCTATGATGGGACCTGACTTCGTCAAATGGCAAGATTCCATAAAATCTGAGATAGAACCCATGTACGAGAATCAAGTTTGGAATTTGATGGACCCTTCTGAAGGCATAAAGCCTGTAGAAGGTAAATGTATCTATAAAAATAAAACAGACGTGGATGGTAGTGTGACCTTCTATAAAGCACGACTTGTCGCAAAATATTTTCAAAAAATTAAAGGAGTTTACTATGATGAGACATTCTCTCCTATAGCGATGCTTAAGTATGTTTAGATACTTCTAGCAATAGCTGCATATTAGGATTACGAAATATAGCAGATGGATGTCAAAACAGTGTTCCTGAATGGGAAGTTAACTGAGGATGTGTACATGATACAATCTGATGGTTTTGTCAATCCTAAAGATTCTGGAAAGGTGTGAAAACTTCAGAAATCGATCTATGGACTAAAGAAAGAACCACCGAGTTGGAATCTTTATTTTAATGAAGTGATCAAGAGTGTTGGCTTCATCAAGAATGGACAAGAGTATTGTGTATACAAGAAGGAAAGTGGGAGTGCGATAACATTTCTAATTTTATATGTGGATGACATATTGTTGATTGGAAACGATAAAACATTTCTTAACACTATGAAGGATTTGTTGAAGAAAACTTTTTCGATGGAAGTTTTGGGTGAAGCAGCTTACATATTGGATATAAAGATCTATAGAGATACATTTCAGCACCTAATAGGGCTTACCCTAGATACATATCTAGAAAAGGTTTTGACGTGGTTTAAAATGGAAGAATCCAAGAAGGGATCACTTCCAATCATGCATGGCAAGCTACTAAGAAAGAAGCAATTTCCTATGGCAGACGTTGAACGAGATGACATGAGTGAAGTCCGATGTGCAGCAGTAATTGGTGCAATCATGTATGCCATGATATGTACAAGACTAGATGTATCATATGCTCTAAGTGTTACAAGCAGATACCAAAGTGATCCAGGAGTGAATCACTGGATTTCAGTAAAAAATATACTTAGGTACTTGACAAGGACTAAGAATATATTTCTAATAAATGGAGGTGACAAAGAGATCATTGCAAAAGGTTTCACCAATGCAAGGTTTGTCACTAATCTTGATGATTTTAGATCTCAGTCCGGTTATGTGTTCACTTTGAATAGGGAAGTGGTGAGCTGGAAAAATTCTAAGCAAGATACAATTCCAGATTCAACAATAGAGGCGGAGTACATTGCAACGTTAGATGCTGCAAAGGAGGGTGTCTAGATGAAAAACATCATTACATAACTTGTTGTGGTTCCAAGTGCATTAGAGCCTATGGAGATTCATTATGAAAACAATGGTGCCATTGCTCAAGCAAAAGAACCAAGGTCCCACCAGAAGAACAAGCATATACAACATTAGTTTCATCTCATACGCCACTTCGCGCATGATGGTAACACCGGGAATCCATAGTTGTTAGATTGCTAAATTTAAACTAGATTATTGACTCTAGTGCAAGTGGGAGACTGAGAGAAATATGCCCTATAGGAAATATTAAATGTATTATTATTTATAATTCTGTTTCATAATTAAGTTTATTTTTTTATGCTATAATTACATTACTTCTGAATAATGGGTATTTGGAGGAAAACCCTAATACATGTGCGGAATAATAAACACCAATAATGATACCCTAGTCATGCCTCTAAGACTAGTATGTATGTCAACGATAGTGTCGATTTCCTAACTATGGGGAAAATGACAATTTAATTATGGTGTTGCTGGTGACATATGTGATCGGAGTTTTTGGAGAACAAAGACGATGGATAGACCCAAACATGAGGTACTGTGAAATGCGTCATCAATATTTTTAATCAGTATTTTCTCACAAACAATGTATTGCCTTTACTAGAGATCATTGGACGACCATGAGACATATATGATTTTTAAAACTTCGGTACAATATGGACGTGGCAAGATTCTCCAAATGTTGCTCTTGACGGAGTAGTAATTATAAAGTTGATGCTTGTTCATACCGGATGGTTCACATATTATTCACATGGGCTGCTGGTGGGAATTGATGCTCCTGACGATGGAAATACACTTTGGGCCCACTCATGTACTGTGATGTTTGTCATCGTCTATCCGAACACATTATCACATTGTTGAATACAAGAACATCAATAGTGCAGGATGAGTAAAGATTACATGTCAGGTAACGAGAATAACCTAGTGTTTCATCTTGGGAAATGTAAAGTATCGATGAATCAATACAATATGTATCAAAATTAATACTATGGTTCACACGATAAATATCTTCATGTGATTTGAGTGGTTGCTACTTGTATCAAGACACTGATAGTAGTCATTGTCATGGAATGAGTTCTGGATATGTCCACAAATATCCAAACCCACAAGGTCACACACTTAAGACGTTTTTAGCATTTTAGAACATGAGTGCAAATAAGATAGTTGAATGAGTGCAATTATTATTATTTATTATCCAAGTGGGTCCCATACGTCAGAGGGATGTATGGGCCCACTAGGCCACACGCGCGGGTGGGGTAGTCCCTAGCCAAATCGGCTAGGGATCCCTATGGCCAGCAGGTGGGGCGGGGCATGTGAGGCGGTGAGGGGGGGGATTCTTCTACGGACTCTAACTCCCCCAAGTCGGTTGGAGGAGGAGAGAGGGAGGAGGACTCCATGGTGGAGTCCAACTCATCCTCTCCTACTCTCTCTCTCATTGGTGCTAAGACGCAATGGATGAATCCTTGTAGGATTCAGAGTCCTACTCTTACTCTCCCCTTGAGAGGGGAGAGGCCACCTATATATATGAGGGGAGAGGGCAAGGGAAAAACAAGAGAAGTCCCAAGGAGCCCAGCCCCAAGCTGCCGCCGCCACCCTAGCCGTCGCCCGTCTCCTCGGCCTCTGGCACCCGTCCTCACGTCCTCATCATCGTCACGTGTAGGAGATCTTCATCAACACCAGGAGCTGCTTGTCCTCTACCCCACCTAGATTCAATCTTGACAGACAACGAAGTGCTACCAGATCTTCATCAGCATGTTCCCGCTTCGTCCACGAGTTCTTGATCTCGCCTCAATGAGCTGCAGTTCTCGCTGCACATGTGGATACCGGTGGAGGTGCAATACTTGGAGCACTAGATCATCGGAGCCTTCCGTGGGATAGTACGTCTCCTCACGACTCGCTAAGGCTTGTTGTGGGGTTCAACGCCCGACCAACTGAAGGGATTCTATGGTAGAAAACAATAAATTTTCCTACTACGAGAACACACCAACCCAAGTTCTATCTATGGAGAAGTACAGTAACGAGTAGGATATGGTGATCATAACTTTGAAGACCAAGAAAGCGGGAATATGTTGCTGGACAAACGTTGCTGATGAAGCCAAGCATCGCAGACCTCAAGGTCTAGAAGGCTTCAAGCGTCCATCACCACTATTGGTGATGTCTCGTCGAGCTTTACATGCCGCTGGTGTAAATGACATCTCGGTTCCCAGGGATTAGCTTTGGTCCTTTCCTGCGCAGCTTAGGTGGAAGGCAAAGAAGGCCCCCTTCCTGGGGGGGCTGAGCCATCAGTGAGATACCACTCTGGAAGAGCTCGGATTCTAACCTTGTGTCAGACCCTGTCCAGCAAGGCAATGGAAGAAGAAGATCCGGACCGATTTCAGCTACAGGACGGAGTGCGCTGGGCGGAGAAACCTGCACCTCATGTAGCATCTTCCTAACTTGACACTTGAGAGGGAGAGACGGAGGGAGAGTGATAATGCTAAATGCCAATTATGGGATGGATTTGGGGAGAGGGGTGCCCCTCTTTATATAAGTGGAAGGGAGGCACTACCTCCATCAAAGTCTCGGGGTGGGACTAAAAGGAGGGAGGAGGTGGGAGGAGGCGGTCGGCCAGCCCTCCCACATGGGCCCCACGCGGTGGGAGGCCCACTAGGGGCGGTGGCCCCCTCTGGTATTCCCTAGGGAGCATGCCCTCTTGAGAGGCCCATTTAGGTGGGCTGCCCCATAAATCCATTTTAAATAATATTTTTAATATTAATTCATTTAATTAATATTAAATACATATTATTTAATACCTATGACTATGAAACACCTTTCGGTCCCCTCCGATCATCATCAGATATATCGAAACACTTTCGGCATCTCCTCGGAACAATTCCGGTTCTCTCTTCCTATTTCTCTATCGGTAGTAGATCAACTCACAACATCGATTAACCTTTAGCTTGACACCCTTACGGTTCAGGAATGTTTAGGTATGAAGGGGATCTCTCCTCGATCATTGATCATCGGCGATATCTAGAAATACATGATGATCCCTGCTCATTTCACGACATAGTGTTGTTCGCTTGAACCTTCTAAACGTCGAGTCTTGTTCCGTTTGCACAACGATACCTGGTTTGTCCAAGAGCTGATATCATGTATCTTATACAGTTCAATCTTGCTACTGACAAACGCTTTTACTCGCTCCCATGATAACGCATCCATGGGACCTAGTCACATGCTTGCAAGCTCATTGATGTGGTCTCACCAAGTGGGCCCAGAGTATCTATTTGTTACTCGGATAGGAAAATCTCGATCTTGATCACACGCCTCAACCATCCGAATGGAATACCTGAAACACACCTTTATGGCCACCCAGTTATGAACATGACAGTTGATGTGATCAAAGCAGCTGCATGAGATAGTGATTAAACATGATATCATAGTCAAAGGATTAAGTTACTATGCTTTGCTAGATATCACAACATTGAACTTTGTGACTAGATCACGTTGAAATTCTATAGTTAGGTGTGTCCATCACTTTTTTAAGTGACCTTGTTGTCAGGTGAGTGTTTTATGTCAATTCCATGATCAGGAAACCTCGATCATCATCTGCCTAACAAACTAGTACTAGAGGATACTAGGGACCTGGTTGTTTATATACCACACCTGTATTAATTTTTCCTCTTAATACAATTATAGCATGATACAAAAATATTATAAACATTTAGACGTATATCAATAAAGAACTTTATTTATTGGCCTCTAGGACATATCTCTTTCTCACTAGCACTAGAGTACAATTACACTAGTTTATAATAGGCAATAATCTAACACCAATAGCATCTCGGTGTTGATCATGATTTGCTTGTGGAAGAGGCTTAGTGAATGGATCAGCTACATTCACATTAGTATGTACTTTACAAATTCTGATGTTGCCTTTAGGAATAAACTCTCTTATTACATGATAAAGTCAGTCAATGTGCTTGGCCACGGAGTGGAACCTCAGGTCATTTGTATTCATAATGGCCCCCATGTTGTCACGAAAGACGCACATAGGGTCTTGAGTGCTTGGGAACATTCCAAGTTCAATAATGTACTTCCTCATCCATATAGCTTCATTAGTTGCATCTGTGACAACCATGTACTCCAACTCCATTGTAGATTAAGACGCTAAGCTTTGCTTAGTGCTCCTCCAGCTCACCGCGCTGCCATTAACCATGAACACATACAGTGTTTTAGATTTCCTATTATATAGATAAGTGGAGAATCTTGCATCCACATAACCTGTTTTGGGAAGTTCTTCTTGACGTCCTCCGAAGACTGAAAGCATATCCTTAGTTCTTCTCAAGTACTTGATGATATTCTTAACTACATTCCATGAACCGTCCCTATGTTGCTTTGGAAACAGCTCGTCAAGCTATGATCCAAGGCTACATCTGGTCTAGTAATCAGCATGGCATACATGATGGAGCCAATTGCCGAGGCATATGGAACACCTCTCATCTATTACTTTTCATGTTCCATTACTGGGAATTGAGTCAGACTTAAATTATCACATTTTATGAGTGGAAAAGAACCTTTCTCTGGCAGTTCCATTCCGAACCGCTTTAGAATCTTTTCTATGTAGGTGCTTTGAACAAGCTCCAGCAAACGCTTTGATCTATCTCTATAGATCTTAATGCCTAATATGTAAGCAGCTTCACCCATGTCCTTCATAGAGAATTTACTATTTAAATACTCCTTCGCACTATTTAGAAGATTCACGTCATTCCCTATTAGCAATATGTCGTCCACATATAGTACTAGGAATGCCACTAAACTCTCATTCACTTTCTTATATATGCGGGCTTCTTATGCGTTCTGGACACATACAAAACTTTTGATGACTTCATCAAATCAAAGAATCTAGCTCCAAGATGCTTTCTTTAGTCCATAAATGGACCTCTGAAGTTTGCATGCTTTACAAGCATCCTTTGGATCAACAAAACTTTCCGGTTGCCTCATATACAACTCTTCCTCAATGTTTCCATTCAGGAAAGTGGTTTTCACATCCATTTTCCATATTTCATAATTGAAATATGAAGCAACTTCCAGTATAATCTGAATAGACTTTAGCTTCTCTATAGGAGAGAATGTCTCCTCATAGTCAATTCCTTTAATTTGTCGGAGACTTTCGCGACAAGTCAAGCTTTTAAACGGTGACTTTTCCGTCAGCGTCCGTATTTTTCTTGAAGATTCATTTATTCTCGACAGCCTTTCGGCCTTTGGGAATACCTACCAAGGTCCATACCTAGTTATCATACATGGACTTTATTTCAGATTCCATGGTTATTCGCAATTTCTCGAGTTCTAGGCCTTCCATTGCTTTCGTGTAGGTTGCAAGTTCATCATGCTCCATAGTCATGACCATGTTCACAAGATAACTATACCGTTTAGGGGAAGTATGTTTCCTTGTTGACTTGCGGGGTTCCATAGCTATTTCCTCCAGAGATTCATGATCATCATCATTCGCTCCCACTTCAATTGATAAGGGTGGCTCTGGAACAGATTCCATTGCGACACTCGGTATTTGAAGATCAGGGTCTATAATCTCATCGGGTTCTGTCTTCCTTCCACTCACACCTTTCATGAGAAACTATTTCTCGAGGAAGGTACCATTCTTCGCGACAAACGTTTTGCTCTCAGCTTGGTTGTAGAAGGTATATCCAAAAGTCTCCTTTGGATATCCTACAAGATGCATTTTTCCGCCTTAGGTTCGAGTTTGTCAGGCTGTAGTTTCTTAACGTGCGTCTCAGATTCCCAAACTTTTAGGAAAGACAACATTGGCTTAGTGTCATTCCATGACTCATATGGTGTTGCCTTAACGGATTTGGATGGTGCTCAATTTAAAATGAATGTAGCAGTTTCAAGTGCATATCCACAAAAAGATACATACAAGTTGGTAAGAGACACCATAGATCATACGCTATCCAATAGGGTGTGATTACATCACTCGGATACACCACTACACTGTGGTGTTTCAGTCGGCGTAAGATATGGTACAATACCACACGCCTTCAAATGTGTGCAAAACTCGTAACTCAAATACTCGCCCCCTCCATCAGTATGAAGATGCTTGATTTTCTTGTTGAGTTGATTCTCAAATTCACTCTGAAATTCTTTGAACTTTTCAAAGGTTTTAGAATTGTGGTTCATTATGTAGATATATCCGTATCTACTCAAATCTTTAGTGATGGTGACAAAGTAACATTAACCATTGCACTTGGAGACGCTCATTGGTCTGCATACATCTAAATGTATGACTTCCAATAGGTTTCCATCTTGTTCCATCATACATTTGAATGGCGTCTTGGTCATCTTGACCATGAGGCACGGTTCACATCTATTGAGGGCCTCGAAATCCAATGATTCCATAAGTCCATCGGAATGGAGTTGCTTCATGCATTTTACACCGATAAGACCCAGGCAGCAATGCCACATATATATGGAATTATCATCACCATGCTTGCATCACTTGGCATATATGCTATGGATGTGTGTGTCATCACACTCAAGATTTAATAAGAATAAACCTTTACTCTGTCACACATGAGCATGAAACACAATATTCATATAATAGAACAACCATTTGTTTCTGATTTAAATGAATAACGGTCTTGCAAAAGGCAAGACCCACTGACAATATTCATGCTCAAGGCTGGTACATAGTAACACGTATTCAATATTAAAACTAGTCCTGAAGTGAGATATAGAGGGAGAGTGCGGACAGCCATCACATCCAATTTGTGGCTGTTGCCGACATGCATCGTCACCTCTTCCTTCACCAAGTGCTTGCTATTCCACAACTCCTCCTGAGAGTTACAAATATGGGCAACATAATTCGTACCAAATATCCAAATATTTCTCTTGGCACTAGTGAGGAAAACATTAATAACGTGTATATCACATATACCTTTCTCTCTAGCAACGATCTTACCAGCCTTCTTATCATCCGTGTACTTGGTGCAGTTGCACTTCTAGTGACCCTCACCCTTGAAGTAGTAGAATGTAGCGCCGGGCTTGGCCTTGGGCGCCCTAGAGGAGGAGACAACTGGCTTACCATGAAGATGATGTGTTCCTTCTTGGGTTTGCCCCTCTTTCTCTTTCCCTTCTTGGCAGATTTCTTGAAGTCACCGATCCTGTTTACCATGAAGACGATGTGTTCCTTCTTGATTTCTATCTCAGTGTGCTTGAGCATGGCGAATAACTCAGGCAGGGTTTTGGTCATACCCTGCATGTTGTAGTTCAGCACGAAGCTCTTGTAGCTAGGGGCAGAGACTGCAACAACCTATCAATCTCCAGCTCATCATTGATTTTGCAATCAAGATCGTTTAGGCATTGAACATAGCCAGACATTTTGACTACATGCTCGCTCAAGCTGCTGTGATCCTCCGTCTTAGCCGAGAAGAAGAGGTTCGAAACCTCATACCTCTCAGACCGGGCATGTGGCACAAAGGTTGCCTTGAGATTATTGATGATCTCAAAGGTCCTCTTGTTCTCAAAGCGCTTATGTAGGTCAGCCTCCATGGCGTAGATCTTGCTAGTCTAGACATAGGCGTTATCATCTCCCTTCCGCTGATAAACATTTTTATCATCCTGAGAGGCGGTAGCAGTGGGTTGGTCACCTATAGAGGCCTCAAGTATATAGGATATCTTCTAGGGAACGAGGAGAATCCTTAGATTGAAGGACCAGGCAGTGAAGTTTGTCCCGTTATTTTTGAGCTTTTCTTTCTCAAGGAAGGGGCCAAGGTTAAATGTGGGGCGAGACATCTACAATGTTATTTGTAAAGTAATTAATCTTAATGTTCATAATATGGGTTCTTATTTAGTCAAACTAAAATACCAGATCTCCCATGCAAATGAACATCCCTCATCATTCACTACACGAATCTGAATGGTTCATGATGTTTTATTTATGACGCGGCATAAAAAACGTCATAGTTGCATGATGTTATGGGTTGTTTCATTGCGACGCACTTGAAAGTCCTCCGGCCCGGTTATCCATGATGTTGCAGGTTTTCGTCCAAAAAAATTCATCTCGGATTTTGTTGGAGGCCCTGAAGCCCAGTTCGTGATTTCGTCCCGTACAAAATCATCACGGAATTCGTCAAGGGCCCATCGGTTTATTGTCTTTTTTTATTACCAGGCCATTTGTGCATGTACCCCACCTATCAGCTCGGTTTGAACAACAGGGTCTAACGGATTGTTCGCACAGTTTTGGCCGGTCCCAGTTGTCAGTCCATCTGATAGAAATTAAATAGCATAAAAACATAGTACCCTGACCAGGGTTCGAACTCGTGACCACACTCGCTGCCCAAAGGCCTAGAACCACTAGACCAGGGGACTCTGTTTGGAAGGTTCTACTACTTTGTTGTTCTTATATGCATGTTCTAGATCAGCCGTCCTTCCATATTTACACTAATGTTTTCACTAATAGCCCCAAATCAACTAGACAACCAGATTCACATAGAATTCCAAACCAAGTACACAACCTACAGGTTCCCATACAATTCCAAACTGACTATGAGTTCACTGATAACATATCCAACCAGCATAACCCGTTACTTTGTGCCCTCATTTTAGGTGACTAACATGACACATGAAGCTAGATATAGGCTCCTCAAAGAAGGTGAATACGAATAAATCCCCTCTTTTTGATTCGAGCTGCCTCGACAACCTTTGACAAGTTGCTTGTCATGTGGGCAACATCATTCCTGACTTGGATGAACTAAACATGCTACTAACCTACATGATCTGTGACTATGATAGCAAATCTCCAACGGAAGATACCGGTTGAGGTGGGCATTGTTGTACCTAGCTCAAAAGTACTAGATGTGAATAATAAAGTTAGTTGCTGATGTATAGTTCAATGTGCATAAGTAGATTTAAGGAGTCAAATCTCAGAAGTTTACCATATTGGCCTTCCTAGGGATGACATTTGAATTTTTCATCTTGCACACATAGTGTGGTATAGGTGGCTTGTGTTGTGAAATTCCTCTAAGATAAGCAACTTGGTCTGAAGTCAATTCCATATAGTTTCCAAACACGCAGTAATCGTCGAAGTCCTCCCCTCCCTTTATCAAGGGACCTAGAACGAAAATATTAGAAAGTAATCTATAGCGGCAGAAGAATGACTATAACTTTAAGCTAGTGTCAATGACTAACCTCTAGCAGATTGTAAGTTCCGTGGTATGAAGGATGAACTTACAATCCTCACAATTCATCTACTAGCCTTCATACCACAGAAATTACAATCCTCACAGTTCATCCTACCTGCACTAGAGAGTAAATACAAGAATTAAATTAGAGGCACAAGAATCAAGTGACTAAAAAAGTGTTGGGACCTAGTTCGAGTGTTTACTTGGGGCTAGACCTAGATTGAGCGTGGGGACCTAGAATCATTGTCGGTGACCTATAGAAGAGACGCAGTGACATAGATGGAGTACAGCATTGCCGACGCGGTGACCTAGATCAATCACAGACACGGAGTCATAGAGATACATTGAGATAGGTCGAGGAGCCTTACCTGTGAGCCTGTAGCAGCCGTTGCCTCCGTTCTCTTAGGGGAGGGGAGGGGATTTGGTGGTTACTTTGGAGGGGCGGGGATTTTATGGTCGCCGGATAGAGCATATGTGTGCGAAGTGGTGAGGAAAAGTGAGGGTTAAGCAAGTAGCAGCATGACGAGTGGGTCCCACGTGGGAACGTATTTTGGTCTCATGGGCAACAACTTTTTTTTGAGAGAGAATTATTTTTATGTTATTATCTTATTTAGGAAAGGTAAGACATACTATGCCTCATGTACATATAAATAACCCTTATTCCTATATATTTTAGATAGAAAATAAGGGATGAGTTTATCAGAAGCTTTCCAAATTAGGGGCAGATCATCTTCATTTACAATGTTCTTCAGTTATAAGGATATAGTTTGTGATAAATCCATCCTATAATATCATGGCTGACAAATGCAGATTAAAATGATATCACAACACATTACTAATTTATAGATTTAGTATCTTACTTCACTAGATCATCTATGTCATCACTACATCATCATTAGATCACTTATTTAGAATAGTTAAAAGGCACATTGCACACAACACACACAACACTACTACTACAATCTTCAGTAGAACAAGCATTTCCCTAACTGTATCTAACAGCTTCATCATGTTCTGGTCTTGTGGTTGCACCAAAGTCAGATTTCCTCTTTTCTAAGCTCCAGTTCCTCCCTTCTTTTCTCTACCCATCCTATGGCATCAACAACAGCTTTACCTCGGATGAAGTTGAGCTCTGCCAAGTAGATAGCATACTCTAGTTCCCAGTGCCAAAAGTTGCAACCAATCTAACACATTTACACACAACCAATCTCAATTAAGCTACTATGTAAATGTAAGGAGAACAAAATGACTTTAATCAAGCATCTAGAACACACATCATTTACAGAGATTACGTACCCCATGCCTCTTACACTTGTAGAAGACCCATCCTTTGTGATCTACCGTCCCATACACATATTGCTTCACCACACGCCCACAACCGGGGCAGAGGACGGAATTGTAGACTCTGGGAGGCTTAGCGCAGAGCGGGATGAGCTTGTGGCCGACATAGTGGCGAAATGGCAGTGCTTCGATGGCACCGCCGAGGGCCTCTCCTATTACTGGTGCTCTAGTGGTAGTTTCATGGATCTAGGGTTCTAACAGAGGAGGGGAGCAGAGACGACAAAAATAAGAAATTTCAGTCGTAGACCACGCAGGTGTATTAGATGATGGTTATGCAAACACACCCTCTCTAACATCTCCCTTCTAAAAAAATCATAAATTAAGAGTTAAGTCATGATTTTCAAGGCAAATGAGCGAGGTCATGACCACAATCATGGCATAGTTTGTTGCAATGTGCCCATATTCCAAACACGTGTGTATCTTGTGATGGAAAACAATGTTGCTTCAGGATGTTTTCACTTTCTACACACGGAAAATCCATTTTCCCGGTGCCCAAAAGGGTGTATTTTATGAACTAGCTACCAAGGATGTGCAACGAAGATGGTTCATTCCAGTTTTTAATAAATATTAGAGAGCATTTTGTGGACAATTAACCAATTGAATGCACCTCAAAGCTTATAGTGCACTGCCTGTAATTTAGACAAGTTTCTGTCGATTTTGTTGCAAGGGGCTTAGATGTAGCCTGGAGGTACCCCGTAGCTCTCTCAAGAATTTTCCAAAAAATCATTTCTAGGTACAAACCATGACATTTATTCAGAGATCCGATAAGAGATTATCAAGTCCCCGCACCAAGGTTAAGAACCCTGATTGCCGCAATCGTGGCCACATTTTGAAACCAGGCTCAAGAATTCAAAAAAAATCAAAAAATGTAAAAACTTCGCACTTTGTCATTTTATGTTTCCTATATGCAGGTAAAAATAACAAACATGGGATATGAGGATTATTCAAAAAAGTGTTCACAGAAATGAGCTACCGCCTTCGAGGATTCTTGGTTTTCAAGGAATATGAGCTAGGTCATGACCACAATCATGACACAGTTTATTGCAGTGTGCCAATATTCCACACATGTGTGTATCTTCCAATGACAAAAAATGTTGCTTCAGGAAGTTTTCACTTTCTATGCCCGGAAAATCAATTTTCCAATTTCCTGGTGCCCAAAAGGGTGTATTTTCTGAAGCAGCTACGAAGGATGTGCTGTGATGATGTTCACCCCATTTTTAATTAATATTTTAGAGAGAATTTGGTGGACAAGTCACCAATTGGATGCACCTCAAAGCTTATCGTGCACCTCCCGCAATTTAGATAAGTTTCTATCGGTTTTGCTGGAAGGGGCTCAAATTTAGCATAGAGGTACCACGTAGCTCGCTCAAGAATTTTCGAAAAAATCGTTTCTAGGTACAAAACATGATATTTATTCAGAGATCTAGTAAGGGATTATCAAGACCCGACACCTAGCTTAAGAACCCAGATTGCCACAATCTTGGCCGCATTTTGAAAACATCCTCACGAATTCAAAAATGCAAATCCTTCACACTTTATCATTTTATGTTACCTAGTGGCAGGTAAAAATAACAAACATGTGATATGTGTATTATTCGAAAAAATGTATTCACAGAAATGAGCTACCGCCTTGGAGGATTCATGGTTTTCAAGGCAAATGAGCTAGGTCATGACCACACTCATGGCACAGTTTGTTGCAATGTGCCCATATCCCGCACACGTGTGTATCTTATTATGGCAAACAATGTTTCATCAGGAAGTTTTCACTTCGTACTCACGGTAAATCCATTTTCCTTTTTCTTGGTGCTCGAAAGGGTGTATTTTTTGATGTAGCTACCAAGGATGTGCTGCGAAGATGCTTCACCCTATTTTTAATCAATATTAGAGAGTATTTGGTGGACAATTCACCAATTGGATGCACCTCAAATCTTACAATGCACCGCCCACAATTTAGACTAGTTTATGTTGGTTTCGCTGGAAGGGGCTCAGATTTAGCCTAGAGGTGCCTCGTAGCTCACTCAAGAATTTTGAAAAAAAATCATTTCTAGGTACAAAACATGACATTTGTTCAAAGATCCAGTAAGGGATTATTTAGACTAAGCACCTAGCTTAAGAACCCGGACTGCCACAATCTTGGCCGCATTTTGAAACCAGCCTCAAGAATTCAAAGAATTAAAAAATGCAAATCCTTCGCACTTTATCATTTTATGTAACCTAGTTGCAGGTAAAAATAACAAACATGTGATATGGGTATTATTCTAAAAAAGTGTTCATAGAAATGAGCGACCGCCTTCGAGGATTCATGGTTTTCAAGGAAAATGAGCTAGCTCATGACAAGTATCATGGCACAGTTTGTTGCAATGTGCCCATATTCCACACACGTGCGTATTCTTGTGATGACAAACAATTTTTCTTCAAGAAGTTCTCACTTTTTACGCATGGAAAATCCATTTTCAATTTTCCCAGTGCCCGGAAGGGTGTATTTTCTGAAGAAACTACCAAAGATGTGTTGCGAAGATGCTTCACCCCATTTTTAATAAATATCAGGGAGCATTTGGTCGACAATTCACCAATTGGATGCACCTCAAAGCTTACGGTGTACCGCTGATGAGTGCATATTTGCATCATGTTTTATATTATTATTTTGCATTGTAGATGTAGGATCTTGTTATTTTACGGCGCTCGCGTGCACATTTTATGTAAGTTTTCACCAGGATCGGGATAAATAATGGATACAATGGACACAATTCTTGGAGCAGTTGTACTGAGGAGAAAAGGAGTCAAAAATAACTTAAATCGCTTATTTGGAAAATATAAATATTACAAGAAGAATACCCGAAGTGATCAAGGCATACAAACAGTTTAACCACCAACTATATAGCGGGAATAAATTTTTCGACCGTATAGTTCCTGTCATATAGTTTGCGCCGCCACCGCCTCCTCAAATAGTTTCACCCCGTGCAACTGGATCAGGGAGACGACACACAGAACAACCAGAAATCGCTGAAACCTCACCTCCGAACGGCATCTGGAGGGGGAACTTATCCACTGAGGATCCATCTTCGCCCTGCGCAGATCCGGCTGGCTAAGGCATCGATCTTCATCATAAACCGCTGCATCACCACCGTCTCCATCCATCCCATCTACATCTGGTCTAGATCATGTTGTAATTTCCGAACTCGTTGTGGATTTATAAAAGTACTATTCATCTATGATAGATTCCATTAGTATTGCCATGATGTTGAGTGTCTGCATGTTTGAGTAGATCTTTATTTCTTGGGGAGATGGAGAAACCCTAGTATGAGATTGAAATAAGTTAATGTTTATTATGATATTCATATCTATGACCATGTATTAGATTGTATTCATCTTGATGTTGGGAGAAGTTGACCTCTCAATATTTGCCTCTTATGGAGTTTTGATGGAGGGAACTACTTGTTGGTAGATGAAGGTGTGTTAGAACTTACAGTGACTATTAACCTATTGGCACTCCTTACGTATAAAACTTGGGAACCGAGGAAACTCACGGAACACTATCCATGCCATGGGATACGTTCTATGGGATTAAGTCCCTTAATAGCACAGTAATTCGATTGATGTTGATTGCTGACTGCTACGGTTATGAGGATAATGTGAGAAGTGGTTGCTGCCTATTTGTCCAAATATGGAGTTCCTCCGATACATACACTGTTGAGAATGTTCATGATAATAATCTTAATTTAGTTCTTTACAATGCTAGTGGTGTATCCGCTACTCCCTAAGAACGCCTTTTCCCTATTGCATTTCCAATCTCTCTTACATACGCGATACTTACTTTCTTTGTTCATTTGTTTTACTTTAATTATTGTTGATCTTGTACCAAAAACCCAAAAACACATTTTTACGCAATACTCGCATTTTATCTTGTCACTTAGAACTTTATTTGGCATTTCTATTACAGTATTTAATTCAAGAGTTATTAGACTTCAGACTCCTCCTCCATGTGAGATCGATATCTTTATTTCGAAACTAGCCACAAACGATCCGTGCACTTGCAGTCATCAAGCTATTTTTTGGCGCCGCTGCCGGGGAGCTAAGCGATGTAGGTGTTTTAGTTTTTTCTAATTTATTTTTGTCTTGCTAAGTTTTGTTTTGAATTACATGTTTCCACCAACATGATGGAGTTTGAGCATATGACCAGTGCTAACCCACTTAGCCACTTTGGGAAGCCCTATGATATTTATAAAAGAGACAACTCCAACAGGAAGACAAGGGGGTTTGAAATAAATCCTCTATTACTTGGTAATCTACACAAGATGCAATTTACTGGGGATGAAGAAGATCCTGATTGTCAACACCCGGATTTTTAATCCCAGATGCCTGTCATGCCATACATTGCAATCCCAGGATTACCATTTTTGCGAGATATAACAGATTGGATATCACAGTACATCATCCATTACAAACCATAATAAGTTCTTACACAAATAAAGGATCTCATGATCCAGTCTTAATACACACAAGTAGCGGAATAAATAGCATAGCAGTGGGCTCCATCTTCAGTGTCACCGGCAATGCTGACGATGGGAGATAGTCCTATTTGTCGTAGCAATCCTGTTGTCCTTCTTCCAGATAGTCCTCTTCATAGTCTGGCCACGGGAATAGCCTTGGACAAAGCCATGAGTACTCTTTAAGTACTCGCAAAGTATCACTAACAAGTAAGGTAGTTGTAGTAGGAATGCTAACTCTAAGTTGTTAGAAAGTTAAGTTTGAAACATAAGATGAGTTCAGAAACAAAGAAAGATAAAATAAAGTTCTAAATTCACCTAAGTGGGAACTTAGTTGTGACAGTCACAACTCTGTTGTGGTCAAGTCATGTCACAATTCATTTCATAAGTCATTTTGAAAACATCTGACAACGAAAAAGTATGGCCACTCTAACTGTACTTAACCGCGGACGTGGCTATTCGAATAGTTTGACACTCTGCAGAGGTGGTAAACATTCCCACAACATTTGATACATCCATCAGGGATAACCTTGAATCATCATACTTAGTATGCGGATAATCAATCATAACCTTTCAATTACACACCCTAGTACAAGTACCTCTCCTATGAGCTTGGCCTCCCAGCCATGGCCATCTACCATCCTGGGCACTACATAGGTCAACAACATTGAGAGGTAGCCTCAGATCAAACCTCTCCTGCAAGGGAACTCATACTAATGCATATAAACTTCCGGCTAAGCCTTACCCAATTCAGGTATTGTGGTTGTACGGTAGAATTGGAATGGTATCACATCCGAACCCAACCATCAATTTTTATAAAAGGGCTAAGATTCATGCCTCAACATTTTCATCATCGTAAACCATTTGTGTTTCTCAACACATGTCAAAACATCTCAATAGAATGACTCATCATTCCATAGTTTTCATAAGCATTTTCACCAAGTATTCCCATCTAAAGTGATCAAATTTTTAGTTTAGCTCTAAACTACTAAGTTTAGAGTGTTCAGTAATGTGGGATGCTAATCTCAATCTCATGCCATAGAATGACATCTAAGTTTAACTAGATACGCCATTTTTTATACTCTTTATGCTATGTATAAACAAAGTAAAGAACTTGGGTAAAGTAAAAGAAAGTAAAGCTTGCAAGTAAAACTTGGGATGTGTATAATTCAAGAGTTAGAACCAAAGCATGCCTAATGCATCTTTCTTAGGTTTAAATTGTATCTAGAGATTGCTTTCAAGTATTAGCTTGCCAATAATAGCTTGCCTTAGCTAGTGCAGTGGTTGAAATTCTCCTCTTCTTCCTTAGGGTAGAATTCCTCCTCTTCGTCGACTTGGTCGGTACTATTGTTTATAAATACAGGAATACACAATCACCAAACAATACTTGACTAGTATATTTAGTACACTAATGCACACACTTGATGATCTAGCATCATCACATTCATCACAAGATTTAATGAACTAGTTTCATTTATTTTATTTGAGAAAAGTAATTTCTACTACTGAAAATAACTAAGACTTAATATTCTCCAATTAAAATATGGGATCATGTGGACACATGTCATCACCACATATTCTAATGCATGGGAATGTGATTTAAAGTGTTTATCACATTTCAATAAGTTTAAGTTTATTATTTAAATGATTTAAAGTGACTAGAAATGCCTATATAGCATTATTTTGGTACTAGTCCAAAGTCACTGCATGGAAACCTAAATATTGTTACATATTCAGATAGGTATTGTAAAATGTGATTTTTGAGAATTGGAATCAACTCAAAAGCTATTATGGTTGATATTTGAAAAATGTTTGAATGTAGAAAAGTCTTTACCTTATTATTTTTTCTATATGTGATCTACAACTCTAATTGATTTAAATCCAATGGTCTTGGATAGAGATTTTAATTATCTTTCTAAAAAAATTGAATCATTCAATTTGGTTGAGTAAATCTTTCTGAATTCATTTTCAAACTAGTGGATAAAACTGAGTTTAAAACTAAATAGAAAAACACTTATTTGAATTCTAGGGCCAACGCGGGAAACTAAATGGGCCGGCCTAGTGACACTGCGTGGCGCAGAGGGCAGCTGAAAGGGGGTCCCGCATGTTAGCAGAACAACTAAACGCGAAGCGGTACGGGGCGATGTGGACCGTGTGATTAGAACCTAGATCAACGGCTCTGGCTCATCGTCGACGACTGACTGGTCGCCGGCAAGATTGAACCCTAGTGGCTCGGTGGGGGTTGATTGGGGGCTTACCAGGGCTCCAGCCAATGTGGTGATCGGGGAGATCGATCGTGGAGACGACGACGGACTCAGGTGTGGTCACGACAGCTCCTGGGGTGGTCGAAATTGACGGGCCCCTTTCTTCTCTGCTGCGGCGACTCCGGTGGAAATTGTGGCAAACGGTGGCTCGAGTGGCTCCGGGGATGGTGTGGGCTAGTTCTGAGAGAGAGGGGAGTGAGGTAGTGTGGCAATGGAGGCTGGGGGAGGGCTCCTTATATAGGGTCGACGAAGGGGCAGAGCGGCATTGGCGCGACTTGTCGGAGACGACAGGGGCTAAAGGAATGGGCGAGGTAGGCGGACGGTGGGCTGCCTCCTGGCAGTCATCTACGGTTTAATGGCGCGGTGGCTTTTGGTCAGGCGAGGCTAGCGCTCTAAGCGGCAGAGGCGGTGGCTTTTGGTCGGGGGAGGCTGGCGCTCTGAGCGGTAGAGGCGGTGCTCGACGTTGCGTGTGGTAGCTGTCGGTCGCGCAGAGGGAAAAGGGCATGTCCTAGAGCATGATGGGGTTATGGCGGAGTGGCGCGTGCAAGCTAGGTTCAAGGCGCGACTTGTGCTGGCATGTCGAGGACGGCGCTCTGGCGTGCTCCGTGTATGGCGCAGAGGCTCCGTGCGCGGGCGTGCCTCGGTGGTCCAGGGCTCGGCTGCTTCTGTGGGGTGGATAGGGGTGCGCGGTAGGGTGCGGCGAAGCTAGGGACGGTGCTGGATTTGTGCGGCCTGTTCTCTGGCGCGTTGCCCACATTTGGTCGACGGCGACCAAGAACGGGCGGCGCGGCACTGCTGCTGGAGGCTAAGGGGTAGCTCCTTGATGGCTTGGTTGGAGCTAGGGGAGACAGGGAAGAGAAGAGGGGGTCAAGAGGGGGACAAAGAGTTGATTAGCAACATTATTAGTTAGGCGACAATTTCTCTGCCTGCCAACTGTTCGACAAAATGTCCGCAAGAAATTTTTGTTTCAATTTTGAAAAGATTTTTTGTGGGTGTGTTAGTAATATGCTTGAGCATTTGTGGTTGCTTGGGATTGTCAAGGTGAACTCATTTGAGTGGTTAAATGTTTTTGTAAGAAAGTGGTCCTTGGTAGATCATTACTTGTACTAGCAATGTGTGCAAAAAGTTAGAATTGTTTCTGTTTGAATTTGACTTCTAGGAACACCTAAAGTGTCCTAGTGGATTAAAATGGCAAAAGTGACCATTTGCATTTATTAATTCCATTTGATTTATTTTTCTTTGGATTTGGTTTTGGAATGACCTGGATGATGTGTCATTCACCTTTGAGTCATTTTACACCCATTAGAACAAACAAACATGGCATTTCCAAACAATTCTATATTAATGCAACACACATATGCATCCATATTTATTTTTAATAATAAAAAGGTTTTGTTAACCCTAAATTGGGTGATTTGGATCTTAATATCTTTGATTAAAGATTTGGGATGTTACACTAATCCATATGAGCATATTGCATGTTTCGAATATATATGTGGCACTTTTCAAATGACATGATATACTGCTAATGAGGTAAGGGTTAAACTTTTTAGTCAGACTTTGACTAGTATAGCTCACTCATGGTATAGATGTCTACACCTAGAAGCCACTACTGCTTGGGCTAATTTAGCATGTGAGTTTCTAGCAAAATATTACCCATTATCAAAATCTTTTGGAATCAGGCGTCTTAAAATGTCTTGGAGGAACCATCCTAATAAAGGACTAGTAAGAGCTTATATCAGATTTAAATATTTACTTAATCTATGTACTCATCATGATTTGCTTGAATGGTATTTATTGCATATCTTTTACGGCGGTTTAATTGAACCTAATAAAATTGAACTAGACTCTTTCGTGGAAGGAGCCTTTATGAATCTTCCTATAACTAAAGCTTGGGCTTTACTTAATAGCATTTGCAATCATAGAGTTTCATGGAATTTTTGTCTAGGAAGCGAAGGAGGCATAGAAATATACTATGATTGTATTCATGACTAAAAAAAGGTCCATGTTAAAGAATTATCTAAGGAACTTTATTTGGATTTGAATCTTGTGCTGCATGTTATTAAAGCTTTTACAGAGCAGATCAAAGCTCCAAAAGAGGGTTTGGTCAAGTATGATCCACCACCCGAACCTGAAACGAAGAAAGAAGTTAAAGCAACACTGGCCTCCCTAGAACCAACATATGAGATACCTTTCCCTAACACTACACAAAAGCATATTTTTGAATATGAGCAGCTCAAAGCAATACAGGAGAAGAAGAGGAAAGTATGCTAGAAGTTGTGGAACATCTGTAAGAAACCAAAGATGAAGATCTAACCAAGGAAGCAATTATGGCTATGTATGCACATTGTAACATAACTGAACTTGATAAAGAGACTTCCGTATTGGTTGAAGGTAAAACAAAGGTAAAAGATGTGGGTAAGCCTATTCTTCCTTGCATATTTAAGGAAACCTCTCATTATGGTTTATGCGATCTTGCCACCAAAGTTAATGTTATATCTTATAATTTCTATTTAGAAATAAAAGAAGAAATAGAACCGGCTACAATTGAAAATATTGATATGACAATCATGTTAGCCAATAAAACTCTTAGAATTCCAATGGGAGTAGTTGAAGATGCAACTGTCACAATTGGCAACAAAAACTTTTCTATCGATTTTGTAGTTGTTGATATGCCAGCTAACACTCTTTCTCCAATTATATTTGGAAGAAACTTTTTGAGTTATGTAGGTGCCAAAGTTTATTTAAAAAATGATGTTGTGTCTCTTATGCTTGGGTAATAAGAAAAAGAATTCCACTTTTCCAAATTTATAGACATGCCTCCACAAATACAAGAAGAAGAGAAAGAGAAAACTATTGAGGAAACGGCAGCTCTCTTCATTGGTGATAAAAAATAAGAAAAAAAATGAAGACTTAAATTATGAGGAAATAGTGATGGAGGACAAGTCCCTAGAAGAACAAGAAGATGAATTCGATTCACTTCCCATTATAGGGCATCTAATTAATGAGGCCTTTGAAGAGCCAGAAAAGAGAGGGGACAAGGAATTACCACCCTTAGAATTGAAGACTCTACCAGATAATCGTAAATAGAGATTTTTAGATGATACAAATAAATTTTCTGCTATTATTAGTGCTAAACTTTCAGGACAAGAAAAAGAACTCATGAAAATGGATGATTTGAAGGGCATTAGTCCCATGATAACCGTCCATCGAATATTCATGGAAGAAGGTGTTAAACCAATTGCAGAATTTAATAGAAGACGGAAGCCTGAAATGAAGGAAGTGGCAAGAAAAGAAATTTTATGCCTATTAGACGTATGTATAATCTATCCTATAAAAGAAAGTGAATAGGTATGTCCTTTTCATTGTGTTCCTAAGAAGGGCAGTTTTACTGTTGTTCCTAGTGAAAACAATGAATTGATACCGGCTAGAACTATTGTTGGACTTAGGATGTGCATAGATTTCAGGAAACTGAATAAAGAAATTAGGAAAGATCACTATCCTTTACCGTTCATAGGTCAAACTTTAGAAACATTAGCAAACCACACTCATTTTTGCTACTTGGATAGATACTCTGGTTTTTCTCAAATAGCTGTTCATCTTGATGACCAACTTAAAGCAACTTTCATTAGTCATTATGGTATACATGCTTACAGTCGTATGCCTTTTGGTTTATGTAATGCTCTAGCTACTTTTTCAAAGATGCATGACTGCTATTTTTGCGGATTTTATAGAACTAATAATGGAAGTATTTATGGATGATTTTTCTGTCTATGGAACTTCATTTACTAGTTGCTTGGATAATCTCAAAAGAGTTTTGCAGCGTTGCGAAGAAACCAATCTTGTTGTAAACTGGGAGAAGTGCCATTTTATGGTTAAAGAAGGTATAGTTCTTGGACATAAGGTATCACATAAAGGAATTTAAGTGGATAGAGTTAAGGTTGAAGCCATAGAGGGAATGCCACAACCTAGGGATATAAACAGTATAAGAAGTTTCCTTGGTCATGTGGTGTTTTATTGAAGGTTCATTAGAAATTTCTCTGGAATATCTAAACCTTTGAATAACCTCCTGCAAAAGGGATTGATATGTAATTTTGATGATAAATGTCTCATAGCCATTGATAAACTTACAAATGCTTTATCCTGTGCTCCTATCATTAAACCACCTATATGGGATATGACTTTTGACTTAATATGTGACGCTAGTGATGATGCTATAGGATTCACTCTGGGACAACACATAGGTCATATATTTAATATTATACATCATGCTAGTAGAACTCTTAATAGTGCTCAAAATAATTATCCTAAGGAAGAGAGGGAACCTTTTCTATATTTTTCTCTTGCGATAATTTTTTTTCTTATATAGTTGATGCAAAAGTAAGAGTTCATATGGATCATGATGGTTTAAAAGAACTCCTTGAGAGGAAGAACCATAAGCCAAGACTCATCCGTTGGATTCTTTTACTTCAAAATTTTAAATTATAGATCATGTAGAGGCAAGAAATAAAGATGTTGGATGTAGTGTCCATATTTACCCAGCAAAACACCAATCTTATTGAGAGGAACTTTAATCCTGGTGATTTTCGCTTATGAGAATTATTCAATGAACTAAGGTCAATTCCTCCAAAAGAGAAGTCCTTGTTGTTGGAGGTGCTTGTCATCCCCGAATAAGTAAACGGTAAGTTCAAGGTAAGTGTTCTTACTCAAATAAGTGATTTATTTTCACAGATTTTACTTCTGAAATTTTTGCATTTGAATTTCTTAAGTTTTTCTTAAGTTTCTGAAGGTTTTTACCAACTATACGGTCGCAACTATATGACCGGAGAAAATCCTCCGGTCGTATAGTTGGTCATTAAACACTCTGTATCTTCTTTGTGAAATTGTTTTCGATGTTTCGATCTATACGGCCGCAACTATACGACCGGAGAAAATAATCTGGCCATACAGCTGGTCGTTAAACTCTCAGACATTTTCGATTTTTTGATATCTATATCTATACGGTCGCAACTATACGACCAGAGAAAATATGTTGGCTGTATAGTTGGTCATTAAACTCTCAGACATTTTCGATTTTTCATGTCTGTATCTATACGATCGCAACTATACGATCGGAGAAAATATTCCGGACATATAGTTGGTCGTTAAACCCTCAGACATCTTCGTTTACTTTTTTGTCTTTCTGAGTAAAAAAACGGTTTTGTCGTCTCCAAGTCGGTAACTTAACCGACCTAGACTCGAGATATGTGGAAATATCTTCTCGGAACCAACTATACGCCCGGAGCCATACATATACTTGGTCTTTACGTGGTAGGACTCCTCCAAATCCACGATTTCTTTTCCTATTCCATTAAGATTCTTTTCTTGGGCATGAATTTGGTGTTTCTCGCGAGTTTTACCGACCTCTGACCCCCCTTATATACTGCGATTGTCTCTCTCTCTAATCATAATCTCCAGTAACAAATCTATCTCTTATTCATACAAGAGGACACGCAAACTAAGGGACAGAAGCCTAGGAGAGAAGTTCCTATGGAGATCGGGAGCTATAGCCAGCAAGGCAAGGAGATCAAGATTGTCCCCATGGAGTTCCTCAACACCGACAATGAACGTAGGAAGAGGGAGTTGAAAGCCCTCGAGCGGAAGATTGAAGAGATGGACAAGGATACACCAGGACACCCAAGCATCTTCGGTTTCTACGACTTTATCTTGATAAACTTGATGAAGATATTAAGCAGACAACTGAATCAAGTTTTTCTATGAGTCTCAAGGAGATCCAAACCCTTCAACACAACAATGAGCTCATTAAAGAACAAGTGAAAGTGCTGGAGAGAAATAATCTTTTCTACAAGCTGCGTGTTAAAGAGTTAGAGGCTGTCAATCAATCTCGCCGCCTTAGGCTGGACCGTGAAGAGAAAAAACCACGTGCCATGGTGCCACAGTGATCTACAATAATCACGGTATCAACTAATCGCAAGGGATTATTTTATCCTGCCTGGCTTGATTCCAAGCATGGGGAGATCCTTAAGACCTTGTAATCTATCTTATAAGTTTTCCATTACTATTTTAGTTTTGCATTAGTTTAAACTAGAAATAAAGTTTTCATCATTAGAATTCCCTTCAGGAATAGCCGATCCCTCTTATGAAATTCCGAGTTTATTATCATATATGGAGAAATATTGAGTTTGTATTTGTCATATTGGATATATGAATGGCTTGAGTATAATTTTACTTGCACTTGATGATAGCAATAGGAGTCTTCCACGCCATTGGTATTAATGGAACATACAAAGATAATTTGGTCAATATGTTGTAAGTACATGGTTTGATTTACAAAGAAAGAAAAATTATCTGATCAGTTAATTTGAAAAAGAAACCTTGAACAAAGGAAAATAAAAAGTGTTATCAAATTAGAGTGAGAACAAGACGAGGTAAAATATTCAAGCTATAAAGTTTTCTCCATATACAATTGGAATTTGGTAATTGAGATTGTTAAACTTTGAATTCCTACATGAAGTGGAATGTATGGCTAGCTCCTTTGCACAACACTTAAACAAAAGTGTGAGAATATATATATATATAAAGAAGAAAAGAGAGAAAAAGAGTGAATGTGCAAAGAGCAAATAGTCATACACCACTATATTGTAGTATGACAAAGAGACGTTATGATATTTTGAATCCCAAGTGAATATGTTAATCCTAAAACACATGGGACTACCTCGCTAACTCATTCGGTTGAACTGAATACTTTTACATCATATTGAGAGTGATCTTTTGTGAATTGTTAAATGCTAAGGTATGGAAGCCTCCTAATATTATTCAGATGGTTCGAGTAGGGTACTATTCATGAACTTATTCCTATGTATCATATATGATGAACACATGCTGCAACTGCCTCATTTATTTTATCGACTCAGCTTCATGAATATGAGGATCACATCCATTAAGATAACTTGCTTGGGACGAGCAAGAGTCTAAGCTTGGGGAAGTTGATGAGTGCATATTTGCATCATCTTTGATATTATTATTTTGCATTGTAGATGTAGGATCTTGGTATTTTACGACGCTCGCGCGCACATTTTATGTCTATTTTCACCAGGGGACAGATGATAGATACAATGGACACAATTCTACGAGCAGTTGTACTAAGGATCAAAGGAGTCAAAAACAACGTAAATCGCTTATTTGGGAAATATCAATAATACCAGAAGAAAACTCGAAGCGATCAAGGCATACAGGCGGTTTAACCACCAACTATACGAAAGGAATAAATTTTCCGGCCATATAGTTCCCGCCGTATAGTTGGCGCCGCTAACGCCTCCTCAAATAGTTTCACCCCATGCAACTGAATCAGGGAGATGACATATAGAGCAACTAGAAATCACCGAAACCTCACCTCTGGAAGGCATCTGGAGGGCGAACTTGTCCAACGGGGATCCATCTTTGCCCTGTGCAGATCCGGGAGGCTAAGGCATCGATCTTCATCATCAACCGCTACATCACCACCATCTCCATCCATCCCATCTACATCTTGTCTAGATCTTGTTGTAATTTCCCCACTCGTTGTGGATTTATACAAGTACTATTCATCTATGATAGATTCCATTGTTATTGCCATGATGTTGATTACCTCCATCTTTAGTTCTTTGGGAGATGGAGAAACCCTAGTATGAGATTGAAATAAGATAAAGTTTATTGTGATATTCATCGCTGTGACCATGTATTAGATTGTCTTCATCTTGATTTTGGGAGAAGTTGACCTCTCAATATTTGCCTCTTATGGGGACTTGATGGAGGGAACTACTTGTTGATAGACGGAGGTGTGTTAGCACTTCCAGTGACTATAAAGCTGTTAGCACTCCTTATGTATCAACTTCGGAACAGAGGAAACTCATGGAACATTATCCATGCCATGGGATACGTCCTACGGGATTAAGTCCCTTAATAGCGCAATAATTTAATTGATGTCGATTGCTGACTGTTGTGGTTATGAGGATAATGTGAGAAGTGGTTGCGGCCTATTTGTCCAAATACGGAGTTCCTACCAGACATACATAGTTGATTATGTTCATGATAATAATATTTACTTTAGTTCTTTATAATGCCAGTGGTGTATCCGCTACTCCCTCAAAATTCTTTTTTCCTATTGCAGTTCCAATACTTACTTTCTGTGTTCAGTTGTTTAGTTTACTTATTGTTTCTCTTATACCAAAAATCCAAAACACCTTTTTACACAATACTCGCATTTTATCTTGTCACTTAGAACTTTATTTATCATTTCTATTATAGTATTTAATTCAAAAGTTATTAGACTTTAGACTCCTGCTCTCCGTGGGATCGATATCTTTATTTTGATACTAGCTATAAATGATTTGTGCACTTGCACACATCAACCACCCGTAATTTAGACAAGTTTCTGTCGGTTTCGCTGGAAGCAGCTCAGATTTAGCCTGGAGGTACCTCGTAGTTTGCTATAGAATTTTCCAAAACATCATTTCTAGGTACAAAACATGACATTTATTCAGAGATCTAGTAAGAGATTATCAAGTCCCGACACCTAGCTTAAGAACCCTGATTGCCGCAACCTTGGCCGCATTTTGAAACTAGCCTCAAGAATTCAATTTTTTCAAAAAATTCAAATCCATCGCACTTTGTCATTTTAAGTCACCTAGTTGCAGGTAAAAATAACAAACAAGTGACATGGAGATTATTCAAAAAAGTGTTCACATAAATGAGCTACCGCCTTCGAGGATTCATGGTTTCAAGGCAAATGAGCTAGGTCATGACCACAATCGTGGCACAGTTGGTTGCAATGTGCCCATTCCACACACGTGTATATCTTGTGATGGAAAACAATGTTGCTTTAGGAAGTTTTCACTTTATGCGCATAGAAAATCCATTTTCCATTTTCCTGGTGCCCGAAAGGGTGTATTTTCTGAAGCAGCTACCAAGGATGTGCTACGAAGATGATTCACCCTGTTTTTAATCAATGTTAGTTCTGGATGCACTAATAGGAAGCACCTGCCGGAAGGGGCTTATATTTAGCCTGGAGGTACGTCATAGCTCGCTCAAGAATTTTCCAAAAATTCATTTCTAGGTACAAAACATGAGATTTATTCAGAGATTCAGTAAGGGATTATAAAGACCCAACACCTAGATTAAGAACCCTGATTGCCGCAATCTTGGCTGCATTTTTATACCAACCTCAAGAATTAAAAAAAATCACAAAATGCAAAGCCTTCGCACTTTATCATTTCGGGATTTCTATTTTCGTGCCTCTTGTTTGTTAGTTGTACTTAGTTTCCCCAGCCTCTTCACTTTTGCTCACTTTTGCCCCTCTCCTTCTCGGAAACTCATCTAAGAGCTCGAACGGCAGCTGCTGATAGGTTGACCGTTGGCTGACGTGTGGGGCCACATGGTCTGGGACCACGTGGGCCCATCTGGTCAGGAAGACATTATGCTGACATGTGGGGCCGTGCCATGTGGGACTGCGTGGGGCCAGTTTATTGGGAACGCATTTCAGGGGACGTGGTGTGGGATCATGTGGGGAGCATTTGGTGGTTACGTGTGTTGTGTTGACTAAATTGGAAGTTTTCTTTTTTGTTATTTTTATGATTGGCCTTTTAAAGAGCGCCTTTTCCTCTCTCTCTTGCTAACAGTTTTAATTTTTTCCCAAAAAGGTAGCGAATCTAGAGCAGCTTCTCTCTTCATTCATTGTTCCTTTTGGCTCTCGTTTTTCCGCAATCTGATAGCAAATCTAGAGCAGCAAATCTAACCAGCACCATAAATAAATTCATTAAACATATAAGATGTAGATAAAGTAGCTAATATAGGATATATAGTATGATACTTAACGAGGTTTGAAACTTAGGCTGCTTAGCAGCAGAAGCAGACAAGTTCAACACAGACAAGACAAAAGAAGCTGCTTTATAGCAGAAGCAGCACAAGATTAGTGGCCCCTCATAGCCTTTGCCTCCTCCTTTTGGCGCCTCCTCCACTTCTTGTTGCCTAGTCCCTTGACATTGGGCGCCTTGGGCTTGATCTGTGGCATGCAACCCTCCTCGATGGACACCTTCTGGAGGTTGTGGTGAAGACCAAGCGCTTGGTGCTTGGCTCTGAAGCCGTGGATGTTCAGGGACTCACCGCAGGTCCTCCTGTCCTCGGCATGCTTCACGAGGGAGTTGAAGTCGGTGGTGTGGAGCCTCCTGGTGGTGCAGAAGGGGCACTTGTAGACGCCGCCGGTGAAGAAGTTGTCGTACTGGCCGAACTTTAGCATCCTCAGCACCTGATGAGTCTTGGTGTCATTGGACTCGTCGTCGCTACATACATCGCTGCTATCCTCCTGTTGGAAAAAACAATAGAGTGCAATAAAGACATGATTAAGATACCTTGATTATCGGGATTGATTATATGCATAAATTAACCGTTTGAGATCCCCTAATTATTGTCCAATCCCCATATTTCAAACCAAATTAAATACTGATCCCAACTACAAACCAGCACTAGTACTAACTAGGGAATCCCTTAACTGCAACTCGGAGGAAAAATAAAATAGGACTGAAATACTAACAGGGGGATTCATCGAAATACGATCTAGCATCCAACCATGGGAATGGGGAAGAACAAGGGATGGGGAGAAACACCTAGTCACCTCCGACCATGGGTTGACGATGCTGGTGTCATATGGGTTCTCTGACCTGATGTAATCATCCTCCTCATAAGGGTCCTAGCCGAGCAGGATCTGCTTGAGACCGGCAGGGGCCTCCTCGCCGGCAGCCACGGCGAAAGCGGGGACGGGGGTCTGGACGGGGACAACAACTTTCTCCGTTGCCTCAACGGGGGCCTGTACAGGGACGGGGGCCTCCTCGTTGGCAGCCTTGAAGGTGAGGATGGCCACCGCACCATTCTTCTCCATCGCCGGCGTGGTTGGGGTTTTCTTGGGGGTTTGAAGAAAGTGATGGGACAGTGGATAAGGTCGCCTGAGTGAGCGAGTGAGTGATGAGTGAGAGTGAGGAGGCCTCTATAAAGGAGAAGGGAAGGTACATTTCGTTGCACCACCATGCACCGTGTACGCTACTATACCATACACAGCAACACGTGTCCGCTACTTCCCCGTGTACCGCGATATGCATACCATGAGTCATGTTTTTCCGTCGTGTCTAACCCTGGCGAGTTAGTTGTGCTCAGATATACCCTCGAGTGTAACACTAGAAGTTTTCTTGTACTCAGTTTTGCCCTCAGGTACTAACACCGCCGTGTTATATACTTAGTTTTGCCCTCCGGTGGCTGGTCAACATAGAGTCAACAAATGGGTTTTAGCTAGCTAATTGAGTCATTTTATGCACAACAAATTCAAAAAGATCAAAACATAGTGGCATCTACATAGGGAGTCTTATTATGTGACCTCCCACCATAAGAAATGTATAGAAATCAAGTTTTAATCTAAATTACCACTTCTCAAATCACCTACTATCTATGAAGGTTCATGGCTTTCTACTCAAGCCTCTTCCCAAAACATCCCTCCCCAAAACATAGTTTGTCTGAATTAGGCAATAATTGTCAAACTGGTGTATATATAAACTGCAAATAGTTTGATGTATGCCAAGACGTATTTTATTGTATAAAAGAAGCATTTTCCATTTTCTAAATATCTTTCTATTTTATATTTGAGTCTGGTTGTCAGTTTTGCCCATGGTTTTTAAGTTGTACCTAGTTTCCCCTTGGTTTCTAAGTTCTACTCAGTTTTCCCCTCTCTCTTAGTCACAAAGTCTCACACTTGTGCTCATCTTGGCTGGTACGCTCTGATTGGTTGAGACAGTTGTCACGCGGATAGCGCCCACCAACCGTTGATCCTATGTGATCTAGCGGACAGGATAACCCCTATATCTATCGGGGGAATCCCTCTATCCATGCAAAATAACGAGTTTGCCATCGGTACTTTAACTCCATAAAGAAATGATTTTGAATATAATTTGAAGGGAAAGTGTTCGAAGTTGTATAATTTTTGTATATGCAAGTTTGTGCATTACATTCCACTCTATGAAAATGATTATCTCTCAACAGTGATCAAAGGTGTATAATTTTCGTATCCAAGTTTATGCATAATATTTCACTCCATGAAAATGACAAACTCTCAATATTTTCTTAGCACAACATTATCATGTCCTAAGTGTGATTTCATAGTGTTCGAAGGTGCATAATTTTCGTATATGCACGAGGCATAAAGATTTTAGATTAGGGATAACTTTTCACGCTCTAAAAATGGTAAACTCTCAAGATTTTCCTAGGACAACATTATCATGTCCAAATTGTAATTTCAATGTGTTCAAGAGTTGTGTCAATTATAAACACTCTTTTACATTAAGAGTTGTATAATTTTTTTAATTTGAATGTGTTCAAGAGTTCTCTTAGTCTCTTATTTCTTATACATGTATCTACCTAGATCTTAAAGTTTGACTTTCACCTCATAGAATCACTTGATTGCAGCTGAGACATTAACTCGATAAACCAATTAAATCATTGTAACGGCTCGCCACCCGCATTCTCCATAGCAAGTGCGCACCCAATTGAGATCCCAAGTTGCGCCAATTGATTGTCCACAGCAAGCACGTGTTTTCCATTGTCATCCTTCATACAGGTCAACGGGACGTCAACATACTGCGGCCAGGATGAACAAGGGGCCTAAGTGAAGCTAGACAAATGGCCACCGTCGTGGGAGAAGAAGAAGAAAGGGGAGGCAACAACACATGTGCGGGGCTGGCTCGGGGTCCCATCTTGCAATGCCAACCTAGGTAAGCTGTGGGTCTGGCGCTCACGTGGATAAGCTGTGGTCCCCATGCTGATCTGGATAAGTGGAGAGAGGTGTCCACTACGGGAACCGCCTGAACACGGCCCCACTTGTTAGCATGTAATGACAAGGCTCCACTATGGGACCTGACGGAACGCGTCCCCACTTGTCAGCACATAATGACAAGGGTCCACTATGGGACCCGACTGAACGCGACCCCACTTGTGAGCACGTAATGGCAAGGCTGACGGACGGAGAGTTTCAGACCGTGTGAGAGTTTCATACAAGCAGATAGGAAAAAGGAAGGAAAAGTTAAGCGGCTAGAGAAAACTAAGTACAACAAAGAAACCGAGGGCACGAAAATAGAAATCCCTGTCATTTTATATTACCTAGTTATAGGTAAAAATAACAAACATGCAATATGGGAATTATTCAAATAAGTGTTCACATAAATGAGCTACCACCTTCGAGGATGCATGGTTTTCAAGGAAAATGAGATGGGTCATAACCACAATCATGGCACAGTTTGTTGCAATTTTCCCATATTCCGTAGACGTGTGTATCTTGTGATGGAAAACAATGTTGCTTTAGAGAGTTTTCACTTTCTACGCACAAAAAATCCATTTTCCATTTTCTCGATGCTCGAAAGGGTGTATTTTCTGAAGCAACTACCAATGGTGTGCTGCAAAGATGCTTCGCACAATTTTTAATAAATATTAGAGAGCATTTGGTGGACAACTCACCAATTATATGCACCTCAAAGCTTACGGTGCACCGCTAACAATTTAGAAAAGTTTCTGTGGGTTTCGTTGGAAGGGGCTCATATTAGCCTCCAGGAACTTCCTAGCTCACTCAAGAATTTTCCAAAAAAATCATTTCTAGGTACATAACATGACAATTTATTTAGAGATCTAGTAAGATTATCAAAACCCGACACCTAGCTTAAGAACCCTGATTGCCGCAATCTTGGCCGCATTTTGAAACCAGCCTCGAGAATTCAAACAAAATTAAAAAAAATACAAATCCTTCACACTTTGTCATTATATGTTACCTAGTTGTAGGTAAAAATAACAAACATGTGATATGGGGATTATCCAAAAAAGTGTTCACCTAAATGAGCTACCCCTTCGAGGATTCATGGTTTTCAAGGCAAATGAGTTAGGTCATGACCACAATCATGGCACAATTTGTTGCAATGTGCCCATATTACACACATGTGTGTATCTTGTGATGGCAAACAATGTTGTTTCAGGAAGGTTTCACTTTCTGCACACAAAAAATCCATTTTCCATTTTTCCTGTGCCTGAAAGGGAGTATTTTGTGAAACAGCTGGCAAGGATGTGCTGCGAAGATGCTTCACCCTATTTTTAATAAATATTAGGGAGCATTTGCTAGACAATTCACTAATAGGATACACCTCAAATATTACGGTGCACCGCATGCAATTTAGACAAGTTTTTATCTATTTCACTAGAAGGGCTCAGATTTAGCCTAGAGGTACCTCATAGCTCGCTCAAGAGTTTTCAAACAAAATCATTTCTGGGTACAAAACATGACACTTATTTAGAGATGTAGTAAGAGATTATCAAGACTCGGCACGTAGCTTAATAATCCTGATTGCTAGAATCTTGGCTGCATTTTGAAACCAGCCTCAAGAATTCGGAAAAAAATCAAAAAATGCAAATCCTTCGCACTTTATCATTTAATGTTACCTAGTTGCAGTTAAAAATAACAAAGATGTGATATGGGGAATATTCGAAGAAAGTGTTCATAGAAATGAGCTACCGCCTTCGAGTATTCATGGTTTTCAAGGAAAATGAGCTAGGTCATAACCAAAATCATGCTATAGTTTGCTGCAATGTGCCCATATTCCACACACGTGTGTACCTGGTGATGGAAAATAATGTTGCTTTGGGATGTTTTCACTTTCTGCCCATAGAAAATTCATTTTCCATTTTCCTGATGCCCGAAAGGGTGTATTTTCTGAAGCAGCTACCAAGGATGTGCTACAAAGATGCTTCACCCCATTTTTAATCAATATTAGAGAGCATTTGGTGGACAATTCTCTAATTGGATGGACCTCAAATCTTACGGTGCATCGTTGTAATACCTTGGACCCTATGCTCTAAGCAAGGATGAACCCAAAAGTGGATAAGGGTTTCTACCGCGGAGAAGGGCACGGTACCGACCAACCAACCTACCCACTTTCAAGAACATCATGACAAGAGCGAGTGGCGTTGTCGACATGTATGCGAACAAAACATACGCAAGTGTGTATGCCAGCGACATACAAAAGTACATCAAAGTCAGACCATCTAAAACAACAGAAATAGAAATATTTAACACCATACGTCAAGATCCAAATATCCTAGATAGAGATAATAGTTTAGGATACATCCTCATACATCCCACATCAGAGTATCAAGCAGAAGCGGAAAACAAGATCCAAGTATGGACAAGAAGAAAATTGGCATAAGATGCCCTGAAAATAAGCACATCCTACCCACAGATCTCACGGATCTCCATCCCTAGAATCTCTATACCTGATGGCCATCACCACCATCATCGGTCTCTTCGACCCAGTAACATTCCTAGGAGTATACATGTCCATCTGAACAAAATATTTATCGTGTGAGACCCTAGGGGTACTCAACATGTATTAATGCATCTAAAGGGAACAACCTAGGGTGACGCAATTGTAGCGAAAGATAATAATTAACAGTTCTATAGAGACATGCTAAAACATCCGCCCAACCAGAGATGGACGGACGCTTGTTAATGAGTAACAACAGTGATATAAGTAACACAAATAAACATCGCTCACCCTCCTTCTCGTTTACCGACGAGAAGGCATAAGTACATCCCATCCGTTGGCAATTTTATTAACCATTCCATGAGTGTTACACAATTTACTAGTCATGTCTTAGTCTAATTAAAGGCGGTACTTTATTTCTGCTTGTCTATGATCAAGAAATTGTGCTCCAAGTCATCCATAACCGCGGAGATGGCTTTAGAAAGATTTACCCTACAGGGGTGCACAAGTAGCAACACACGCACGATCAACCTCGGGAAGAACCAAATAAAAAGCAGCGAGGCCTCGTGACAATGAATTCACTGGATTCATAAATTATTTCAGGGGGACACCCCAATAAGCTACCTGCAACAAAGTTGGCCGACTCCGAGATGGTCCCAAGGTTTGCGACAATGACTATAAACGACTGGGAACCCAAAAGTGTGACTGGGCTTGTCGATACCGCGAAAACATTCCGCATTCCTATACAGTACAGGTGCTCCACGTGCAATAGTAAATAAGATAGTAAAGCATGTCGTAAGTACAAGATAGTAACAACACCCCAAACTAGTTTGCGTCCCCAAGAAATAAAGTGCAAATCAAGCTCAGGTGGAGGGGATTCATGGTCCCACATGTGGATAGTGCGATAGTCAGGCGAAGATATACTTCAGACTTTGGTCAGAAAAGATCTCACAATAGTTTCCAAGCAAGTAGTGCCTCCATACTTTGAGAGCAAAGAAAACCGCTGCAAGTTCAAGATCATGTGTCAGGTAGTTGATCTCATGGGTTTTCAATTGACAGGAAGCATAAGCAATGACTTGCTATTCTTGCATGAGGACCACACCAAGTCCTTGAAGGGAGGCATCACAGAATATTTGAAATAGCTTGAGGAATCAAGATAGGTGTGGAGGTGAGATTTTCCATTATTGATTCAAATATTTCTTGATATGCCGGTGACAAAAATAATTTATTGCCTTTCATGAGGAGATCAGTAAGAGGCTTAGCAAGTTTTGAGAAGTTATGAACGAAACGACTATAATATCTAGCCAATCCAAGGAAACTCTGGACTTCTTTGACATTTTTAGGAAGGAGCCACTCCACAATCGTCCGAACAGTCTCTGGGTTGACGGCAATGCCCTTTGTAGAAATGACGTGGCCCAGATAGGTGACATCAGGGAGCTAGAATTCACACTTTGAGAACTTTGCATAAAGGCGGTTCTCACGAAGCTTGGTAAGAACACAACAGAGATGTTCCGCATGCTCTTCTTCTGTCTTCGAATAGACAATGATGTCAACGAGATATAACACCACGAATTTATCATGGTACTCCATGAAAACTTAGTTCATAAGCCTTGAGAATGTAGCGGGAGCATTGGTGAGGCCGAAGGACATGACCGTGTACTAATACAGGCCATAGCTAGTTGTGAAAGATGTTTTAGGAATATCTTCCTTGCGGATCTTGATTTGATGATATCCACTTCTCAAGTTAAGCTTAGAGAATACCACTGCTCCTGCAAGCTTATTAAAGAGAGCGTTTATCTGCGGAATGGGATATTTATTCTTGATGGTTTTTGCATTGAGAGCACGATAGTCAACACAAAGTCGATCACTCTGGTCTCGCTTCTTCAAAAAGTTTGTTGGGCTGCCCCAAGAGGATGTGCTATGCTGAATAAAACCCAACTTCTCTTGTTCATCAAGCTTCTGTTTGAGTTCTGCCAACTCTGCAAGACCCATCTTATAAGGCCGTTTGGAGATTGGAATTGTTCCAGGTTCAAGCTCAAAAACAAACTCGACCTCTCTGTCAGGAAGCATACCTAGTAGCTTTTATGGAAAAACACTTAGGAATTCACGAACCACTGGAACAATTTGCAAGGCTTCAATGTTCTAGACACCCAAGGAGTAGAGTTGAATAGAGGGAGTTTGCCTTGGAGAATAAACTATATGGCCTTCAGGACTTTTCAGAGAAACTGAGTGTTCAGCACAATCAATCACAACTTCATTGGCTTTCAACCTGTCCATACCCAATATGACATCAATATCTAAATTTCCAAGAATAATCAAGGAAGCCAGAAATGAAGAACCACCAATTTGAATTTGATTGCCATGAATGATCTTGGAAGTTAACATCCTTGCCCCGAGAGAGAGAACTATCATATTTTTAGGTAACAAACTGGACGACAACCCATTCTCTTGAGCAAACTTGAAGGACACAAAAGAATGCGATGCTCTAGAATCAAACAAAACTCGTGCAAGGAAAGATTTTATCGGAAGCGTACCCATCACAACTCTAGGTGCATGCTCCGCTTGAACAATGTTGATTTTGTTTGCGCGAGCAATAGTTGACTCGGGCTTGGTGTTGATGTTGAGAGCCCGTGGTGCAGGTGCACGAGCAGCAATTGTCACAGCAGGTCTTGGAGGGGGTGGAGGAAGAGCCTTGTTGTTCATTGGACAGTTCCACTACTGTTGTCCAGTGTTCCCACAAGTGAAGAAAGCACCACTCGGGCGAGGAGTAGAGTATCTAGGAACTACACCATACGGCGCTCTCGGGTAGTTGTTGTTGTAGCCCCTTAGTGCGACGTTGTAGATGTTCGGTGGCCTTGGCGAGAAGCTTGACGGTCTTGGCGGAGTAGGGAGTGGTGGTGCGGTATTAGGGACCCACGCATGGCGCTTGGAAGGGGCGGCCATTGTCAAGGAACCACCAGTATCACAAATGTGCTTCTTTGATTCATCATAAGCTTGTTTACTTGCTTCCTCTTGAAGATCCGCTTGTTGGAGCTTGAGCAAAGAACGTGGAGTAGTATTAGTGAGAGCATACTTGATTGATGCATTAAGCCCTTGGCGGAACCTCTTTTGCCTTTTCTTATCATCAAAAACCTCTTCACCTCTATACCGAGATATATTTGCAAAGTTCTTGATATAAGTGTTGACATTGTTATTCCGCTTCCTGAGATTTAGAAACACCTCCTTCATTCGTTCCATGACAATTTTAGGCAAATACTGTTCCTGGAAAGCATCAGTGAATCGCTCCCATGATGGCTGAAATCCAGGTGGGCTTGATCTCACATAGTTCTCCCACCAAAGAGCAACTTCTCCACGAAGAAGGTGAGTTGTGAACTTGACTCTGTCTTGTTTAGCCACATCAATGGTATAAAGTAACCTTGTAATCTCACGGATCCAATTGTCGGCATCCAGTGGCTCGACGGTCACCTCAAAGTGCCACGAGTTGAACTTGAGGAAGTCCTTCATGTTGCCACGCTGGGGAGGCGGAGGAGGTGGTGCAAAATTATTCCACTAAACACTCTCCTCAAACCTCTGATGGTTCTGCTGCATAGTCCCCAGAGTGTTGGCGACACTGATATGTGCGACACCAAGTTCTTGCAAACCCAGGATGTCATTGTTATTGCAGCAAGGCATCCTGTTATTAATGAAAAACTTGCGTTAGTACCATAATGGAGAATTATTAATAATCCAAAATAGCACTAAAATGGAACCAACCATGATTAAAGGATACAATTTATTAAGATGATATTAAAATATCAAGCAAAGTTCATAGCACCTGGATGATACTTAGCATACCGCACACGACTAAAAAGGAGTGTGGAAAAAAAAATCGACAAAAGAATTTTTTCACAAATTTGGGCATTAAAATACCAACTAGATGCAAGACCACTTAACAGATAGAGATTACTAACTCCACATTATGTGGAAGCATACTTAAAGAACAAACACCCCTAACTATATCGTGTTGGTAACAAAGAGTAAGACAGATCACATCGGTTTACGAAGAGTTGGATAGATCGCATCAGTTTACACATAAGCCTATCGTTATGGAATGTACCAATAGTTGATAACCAAAGACAGATTGTGACAACAAGGTTGGATGCAACAGATAGACATGGAATTAACACACAACCTATGTTTCTATGAAAACCCAAAACACGTGAATCCTAATTTGAATTTTAGAAGAGGATAGGCAAACGTTGCACTTCCTTACCAGAAAAGGGTGGGTGGGTGGGTAAGCATAAAATTAGAAGCAGTCCTACTCTCACGTTTAGTTTTTCCCTAGTATACATAACTACCAAAATATTTTCTAGACTAACAACGACCATCTTGGCTGAGACCCTGAGGGCGGAATGACTCTAATACAATTGTAATACCTCGGGCCCTACGCTCTAAGCAACAAGCCAGGATGAACCCAAAAGTGGATAATGGATTCTACCGGGGAGGTCCAAGGCCACCCACATGTAGGCCCAAAGAAGCGGAGTAGGGAATGGTACCGGCTAACCACCCTACCCACTTTCAAGAACATCGTGACAAGAGCGAGTGGTGTAGTCAACAGGTATGCAAACAAAACATACGCACGTGTGTATGCTAGCAACATACAAAAGTACATCAGAGTCATACCATCTAAAACAATAGAAACAAAAATATTCAATGCCATACAACAAGATCTAAATATCCTAGATAGAGATAATAGTTTAGGATAATCCTCATACAACACACATTAGAGTATCAAGCCGATGCCGAAAACAAGATCCGAGTATGAGCAAGAAGAAAATTGGCATAACATGCCTTGAAAATAAGCACATACCGACCATAGATCTCACGGATCTCCATCCCCGGAATCTCTACACCTGATGGTTGTCACCACCATCATCGGTCTCTTTGACCCAGTAATGTTCCTGAGAGTATACCTGTCCATTTGAACCAAATATTTATAGTGTGAGACCCTAGCGATACTCAGCAAGTCTTAATGCATCTAAGGGGAAAAACCTGGGGTGACGCAATTGCAGCGAAAGATAATAACTAACAGTTCTATAGAGACATGCTACAACATCCGCCCAACCAGAGATGGACGGACGCTCATTAATTAGTAACAACAATGATATAAGTAACACAAATAAACATCGCTCACCCTCCTTCTCGCTTACCAACGAGAAGGCGGAAGAACATCCCATCCATTGGCTATATTATTAATCCTTCCATGTGTGCTACACTATTTACTAGTCATGTCTTAGTAAAATTAAAGGCGGTACTTTAGTTATGCTTGTCTATGACTGAGAAACTGTGCTCCAACTCATCTATAACCACGAACACAACTTTCAAAAAGATTCACCCTGCAGGGGTGCATAAATAGCAACACACGCACGATCAACCTCGAGAAGAACCAAATAAAAAGCAACGAGGCCTCACGACAATGCATTCACAGGATTCATAAATTATTTCAGAGGGCCACCACAATAAATTTACCCACAATGAAGTTGGCCGGTTCCGAGATGGACCCAGTGTTTGCGACAATGGCTATAAGCGACTGGGAACCTGAAAGTGTTACTGGGCTTGTTGATATCGTGAAAACATTCTGCATTCCTAAACAGTATGGGCAATCCACGCGCAATAGTAAATAAAGCAGTAAATATTGGCATAAGTACATGATAGGAATAACGCCCCAAACTAGTTTTTGGCCCCAAGAAATAAAGTATGAATCATGTTCAAGCGAAGGGTATTCATGGTCCCACATGCGTATAGTGCGATATTCAAGGAACAAGAATCAAGTACTCGAGGTGCTATGGGACATAAGTAAGCGTGGAAGAACCAAATAACAACTATTGCCCACCGGTGCCTCTTTCTTTAGTTATCCCATTACTACCTAGTTTAGGTTGTTTAGGTACCTCATTATCCAAAGACTCGCACAAACCCTACACATGTAGTTCTATGACTCGAATGGCCCAAACAAGTCCTGTAGTAATGGCTCATAGGACTGAGGGTACAAGTTTCTGTGGGGTTTAAAAGTAGAGTCTATGCATTATTTGGGATTCAATTTAATGCAATCATGACTCCATGATGCAATAATAAGATAGAAGCATGAGGAATTGCTTGCATGTCGGATCAGAAGTAGGGTAACCGGGATTCAGGTAGTACTCTTGGTCTCCTGATAGTTCCCTTCCTTGGCATAGGTCCGGAATAAAAACCAAACAAAGAAAGGGCCATAATAAATAAAGTGTGCAATCATATGAATATATGCAACAAGCTAACAAGTATGCCATAATGGAATGATGCACAATTGCATGTTATAACATAGCATGGCAGGGGTGAGGTGTAGGAACAAGAATTAAGCATTTTATTAATTATTTAGCCAAGTTTCACTTGCATATTCCTTGATGTTTTTTAATATTTAAATGATTCATGCTTCAAATTATCTCATGGAATGCATAATCAGAACGGGCTCGTCGTGCTGATCGAATTACACATATTATTTGCTGAATTTGGATTTACAGAATTAAAGTTATGAATTAATTACAAAAAGGCATTTAATAGTATTTAAATAATTTGGAAATTTTAAATTGCTCAAAAATTATTTGGGATGGTATATTTGAATTCCTGGCGTTTTTTGTGATCAGAAGACATATATTATATGTATTATTTGAATTTATGAATTTAAATTTATTATTAAATGCAAAACAATTAAATTAGTGTCAAAAGTCATACGTTTGACTTGATAGAGTCAAATCTAAGAAAATATGAAAACAGGGTTAGATTTATATTCAAATTTGACTCATATTTTATTTTGAAAATTTTGTCAAATTCAAATTAATTTAAAAGATATTAATTTATTTAGATTAATTGATTTTTGGAATTTTTATTATTTAGAAAATGTTCTAGAAACTTTTTATACCAAGGCCTATCTAGCCACACCACTGACGGGTGGGGTCAGTTCTGACTTAGCGGCGAACTGGCAACAGTGGGCGCTCGGTCTTTTGTCACGCGGCCAGGGACTAGCCCTAGTCGATGACAGGTGGGTTCAGGGCGAAGCGGGGCCACACACGCGCGCGTCCAGTGGTTGGCCAACACGTGGTGGTTCCGGGCGTTTTTTTGTGAATACTGAAAAAGTGGAGAACCTTTTCATAAATTGTTCTGGCCAGTTGCGTGCTGAGGCTGATAGGTGGAGACACCGGGTGGACTGTGGATTAAGCAGCGAAAAGATGTAGGGGTAAGTGCAAAAGGCCATGCAGTACTGTTCTTCATCTTGCGCGCTTGTCAGACAAAACTGATGTGCGCGGCGAAGGAGAAAATAGAAGCACGCGCGGGGCTCGAACTAGTGACCTAGGCGACGAGCTGGTGGGACGGAACCACTACGGTGTTGTGTGGTTTTTTCTAGCTAGGGCGTGCGTGCGACGATTAAGGAGACATGGCACTGCAACGACGACAAAAACAAGCGGCGCCAGCAATGGCATGGTTAAGTACAGTGGCGCTGGTGACTAGGGCTCCAGGAAGCGGGACTTGGGGCTCTCGACACAGCATAGCGAGGCCAGTGTAGGCACGCGCATGCGCGATCGAACTGAACATAGCAGTAGCAGTAAACTAGCGGAGGTGGTGGCGAGCGGTGGCGCACGGACGATGTTCGACAAAACAACTCAGCGCTATAGTAAGCTAACAAGAGAGGGGCCATGTCTAGGAGGTTGTGTTGCTCACTGCGGGTGTGTTGGTGTGGTCGAACGGGCTTAGCATGATGGCGATCTGGGACGGTGCTCACAGACTGGAATTAGGGTTTGCTCGTCGATCTCGTCATTATGTGCTTGTCCTGGTGCTCCACTCCGGCGTCTCCATGTATTGGTGGGCTCCTGGGGCGGCACCGGTTCTTCCTCTACACCTCTGCCCTCTACTCCTTCTCTCCAACTCTGAGGACAAGTGGTGGTCGACGGTGTCCACCTATGGTGGTTGTGGCTAGCAGGAGGACATGGGGAGGAAAAGGTAGGCACCGGGCACAGCCCTAAGTGGGATCTGAGCGAGCCAGGGGTGATGGTTGGGTAGATAAGGATAGGAGGGAGAGGGGGCCCGGGTTCGGTTTGCAAAAGCAACACGAGTTTCTTTTCTCTCTCACTTTCCTCTCTCTCTCGGTTGTGCGGTAGGGAGACCAAGGGGCGACCAGGGTTAGCAGGTGTGGTGGTGTCCTTCTTTGACATCAAGCAAAGATGGAGGGGTTGACGTGGCCTGATGGATGGTTGGCTCGTGTTTGGGCTAGGGTTAAGCATGGTGGGGTGGTGAGATGGTGTGGTGGGGTTGTGGTTTGGTTCAACCAAACTACAATAGGCTTTAGTTAGAAGGGGTAGGTTTAGTTAGAAGGTTGTCCTCTTCATTTGAATTGTTTTCTTTCATTTGATTTTGCCTTTATTTATTTAAGACAAGTATATGATTAGGTTCCCAAAAAACCACAAATTCAATCAACCAAAGAAAGAACAAGAAGGGGAAACCATAGATGATCCATGTAGATTTATTGGAATTGGATCACTTGTAGGAATGTGATTCCGAACAAGCTCTATTGAAAATTCAAATAAAACCCACATGGTATGAAGATGGTACAACCTTTGCATGGGACATGCATGTTAAATAAATACCCCTACTAGTTGTTAATACAACTATTTGTGGTCATGGTAATTATTCACACATACATTCCAATATGAATTAAATCCCCACAAAGAAGGATCTTGCTCATCATATGAAAATAATTAGCATATGCATATGTATGAAGCTAGATGACCAATATAGTGTGTACTTTACCACTAGATCACTTGTAGCCAAATATAGGACCATAAATGAGCATATAGTAAATATAACCATATAGTAAATTCTACCCACCTGGCATGCAAAGTTGGCCATGAGGCTCCACATACTTAATATTGTGAAAACAATAGAGATCATATATGGGATCATGTATATTTAGAACTGGATCCATATTATTATATATGAGCTAGACATAATACCAATAGAAATGCAAATGCTCATATATAGTTTGGATGGTGGAATTATAAGGTGGTGACAAAGAAAGGTGGTGGAGTCAAGAAATGATATGCCCACAACTCAACTTGGGCATGAAGAAATTTATTATGAAGCAAAATACAATATATCAAGAGCCAACTACAAGTGATAATATATAATGCACATGGAATAAGGACCAAATAGAGGGGTTTTATATGATGCTCAAATGCAAGGTGGCATGGTGACATGAGCATGATATTATGATGATGCAATACCAATATGTAGGAAGTAGCATTTTATTATTAGACAAAGTAGCATTATAAGGTTTAGAACATTGGGATGCTACAACTCTTCCCCATTAAATAGGAATCTCGCCACTACAAGAATCGGGGTGGTTCATGACGATCTGATATCGTCGTGGACGAGGGTCAAAACATTGTAGATAGCCATCCGCGACAAATTCTATGTTAAAAAAATAGGTCATAGACCTCACGTCATAATTGAATCTATGACGTTTTTTCTATCTAAAAATGTGACGGGCCATCCGTGAGGTTCCTCCAATTCCGCTGTGACAAACTGGACCGGCTTGGCCCAGGGCCGGTCTTTCATGACTTTTTTTCCATCATGAACGATGCCACGTGGTGGACAGGACAGCGAGATACCGTCAGCGACATTTGCTGTCGTCATTGTTGTCGTCTATTACATCAACGACTTACTGATGTTTTTTCCGTCACGGCTAGATTCCTCTAGCGCCATTTGCTGACGTCATCCATTCATTTTCTTATGTCACCCTTCCCATTTCGTTACGCTAGCGAAGATGAATTTCGTTTTCCTCACGGCAATAAGCTGGCCAGCATACGTGTAGCCGACCGTCGGGGAGACGCGTGGACCAATAGGAAGGAAACACGTGGTCCATCTGCATTGCGAATAGTGTACCAATCAGAGCTGGACGTGTATGTCCAATGCATGACGAACTCATTTTGTTAGGGTAGAAGATATGATGTTTCTATTTTGTCAAGGACGTTGACGAGTCAAAGTGCGCCACGTCGGCGTCTATCGGTGATGGAAATATTTTCATCAACTAAACAAGCATGACGTTTTCATTTACATCGGGAGTGCTTGCAAATTTGCTAGATTGCACGGTCCAGATCAAAATGATAGAAATTGCAGGGCACATGTTTCAGAGGACATAAATAGGTTTACACATAAGTTTCCACCAAAATAAAGAAAAGAGCCTAAAAATCTTTCAGTCACACCACCAGTTCACTTACGCAACAGAGCTAAGAATTGCTGAAGTGATGCCTTCATAAGAATTGCTCCATTCTTTGCTTCTTTCTCCATCAACCATGCTGCAATGTGACTGCCTAGTGCCTCATTCACTGCTCTCTCAGCCCTAAGTTGTTCTTCAAGGAGAGAGATGGTTGGTCATGAAAGATGGATGCTTTCATCAGTGGAAGCAAGGGGTTGATCCTCAATGCCATCTTCTGCAGAAGATGGTGCCACCGTGCTTCTAATGAGTGCATGATAGTTATAGAAGCAAACATTATAAAAATAGCAAGCAAATTCTAGGCACATCTTCATGGACACACATGGTATTGAATTATACGAAGATGACAAAGATGGACCTAGTATAGCTTCTTCCACACTTCCTACGCTTCCTTTAGGGCTTCTGCCTCACCATCTGGTTTCTCCGTCTGCAACCCCACAATGGCACTGCACAGTATCACATTCCCTGCTCTCTGAGCCTCGAGTTGCACTTTAAGGATAGTCTTGGTTGGTCTTTAAGAATGGATGTTGATGTCCTATGATAGCGCATAGTGCACCGTCTCGGTGGAAGGAGGTTTTTTAGCCTCAGTGATATCTTTTGTAGCATTAGACACCATCTTCCTTTCCATGTTGCCTATTGAGTTTTAGAAATAGAATCAAACATTAGAAAAATAGACACCAAATTTCAAGTTGATCATACTCATTCTAGAGACAAATATGGCATTGAAATTTTGGAAGCTGAGAAAGATGAAAAGTATTCTGGAGGGCTTACTGTTGCTTTTTTCACACTATGATGGGAGAAGCCCATGCTGTCGCATCAAATAAGTCACTATGATAAGGTTGTCTATTTATTGTTTGCCTGTTTATTAGAGAATGGGCCTACACAAAGAGAGAGCATAGAGGATAAGAGGCAGTCCTGGTTAAATACAAACAGGGGGAAGTTGAATAGACAAGACTTGACCTGGTTCCTGGGGTAAAAAACTGCGCATTGTTCATGTGTTCAACATGAGATATCTTGTTACTTCATTCAGTGTGAAGGGGTAAAAAACTGCTTCTTCAGGACATGCCTTTGAATTCTTGTGTGCCTCATTAACTGGTAGTTGCAAGCAACCTGCACCTCTAGTTGTGATGCATTATTGCTTGCCTCATTACCTGCTGGTTGCAAGCAACCTTCACCTCTGGTTGTGATGCATCCATGACAAAAAAATTCTGAAATAAAACATCGTACATCAGCCTTTGCATGAACAATAATGAGAAGAAAAGGGCAGTTGAGTCATAGAACATACGGAAACTCTGCGTAGAACTCTTCTCTGACATCCGGCCTCTCCATGTAATCTTTCTAGTGGGGGAAGATAGGCATACTAGTCCTGACTGTTTTTGCACACTTAGTGGCAAACTTGGAAGTAGTTCTTCTTGGAGGAATGGCAAATGGAAGATTTCCTTGTGTGGATATGTTCTCACACTGCTTCCCCCTGTTTTTTCCCTCAAGACAATTTGAGGATCATCATTTGTGATAGTGTATTCAGAAGGATGATGGCCAAAATCATCTACAAACATATAATGTGGAGTTAGTGTTCTACCATATAATAAGTTCCATTCAAACAATATAATGTGCTTTCCATGGGGAGTTCGTTGCTTGCCTAGGGCAGCTGTCTGCTCGTCTTGGACTTCGGTTCGAGGAAGTGGGGAGCACTGGAGGTATCGATCGTCTAGCAAACAAGCACACATGTGACATGAGGTTTTACCCAGGTTCAGGCCTCGTAGAGGACACTACTTCTGCTTGTCTGCTCTTTGATTATGGGGAGTCGAATGTTACAAGGGTGCACTGATGCAATCTAGCGGTGTGTATGCGGGGGTGTATGCATTCGTTCTCCTCACCGATAGGTCCCAGGGTAGCAGTTCGAGTCGGTTACAAGTTAGGGTTTTCCCTTTAAGTTTCTATCTACACTTGGTTGTGTCCTCCAATAAGTCGAACTCCAATGGGCCACCCAAATCTCTGTTGGGCTTCGATTGCACCTTGGATTCCATCTTGGGCTAAACCGTATAGGATAATATCATGTACCTGTAAGGTATGCCCACGTCAGTAGCCCCCGAGTGTCCAGCTGAATCACAGATTCAGGTGGGGACTATAAATCTTTCGAGTGTGTGGGATACAAGATCATCCGAAGTTATTTGTGGTACCGCAATTTATGCCATAGGGATTGTCCATATGCGTGCCTGATTCTTCCGATGGATCGGGATCAGTTAACTGCCTTAGGGAAAAACAACGCTATCTACTGAAATTTAGGTCCCTGGACTCGAATTCGGAATAAAGCTGGTGTAATTTGACTCTTGCCACGGAGGTCTGACAAAGTTCCAATTCCATTGTTTTAGGTGTGGACACTCAACACGTCTATCAAGGCTTATTTCATCGTGCCTGCAGGCACAATTTATATCTGGTAGAGCGTAGTAGATGTGTTGCCAGGCCCTTTTCAGGTCTTACCTTCAAGTTGTAAATGCGGCATCCGAATTTTTAGTCACCACGAAGGTGATTCTGGTGACCCAAGAGATGCAATCTCTTTGCAGGTAGAATATGAGATGGAGTCACCGTTTTGAGTGCGGATGCGATCGACACACTTTTAATGACTAAGATTTTCATAGGGTGTGCGGCCAGCGCTCCCTATGGGAGTAGCCCCCGAGTGCCTATTCGAGTCAGAGACTCGGGTGGGGACTTTCAACTTTTTCGACTACTGTCATTTTTCCGTTTCAGTTGAATATGCTTTCAGTACTTCCTATTGGAGTTGCCCCGAGCACATAATCGAATCATTGATTCAAAGAGGGGTAGTAATTGATGAAGGCAGTTATGTGTCTATGAAAATCTTTGGGTGTGCGGCTAGCGCTCCTGATAGGAGTAGCCCATGAGTGCTTAGTCGACTTGTAGAGTCAAGCAAGGATTGAAGTAGTCAAATATATTCTTTGCTGGAGTAGATGACAACAGTGCTGACGATTAGATGATCTCATTTGCCCGCCTAAGCGGTATTAATGGGATTTGACGAAGGTGGGGCCCCATCTCTGACTGGGATTTGACCGGGCATGCATAATCTTCCTTTTAATTGCGCCTCCTTGATTTTCATGCGTAGTGGGGAAAGTGCGGTGACGGTTCATTGTTTCCATCGCAACCCGTCGGCAATGATGTGCACCACGTGTCTGTTTGAGGCTTTTCCGGCCGTTAGATTGCATCTACCCTGTGGTTAAGTAGAGGCTCATGTGCAGTAAAATGTCCCCAAAGTTCATCATCTTCTTCTCGCGCACTACTTCCAGTGCTACTTGTTGCTGCTCCGTCACTCATGCCTCCACCGCTACGCTGGATAGTCTCAAAACCTTCCCAAGTTAATTCCTACGATCCCATCGTCACTAGAAGATGGGGAAGTAGAAAGGTGGTGCCGAGTCTGGATCTTCTACCGTCGTTGCTGTGACCAAGAAGAAAAGCACCGTCGCCACCAGTTCTAGCACTTTTGTTGCTACAGGAAATAATAAAGGCGAGGAGATGCGCGTCACCAACGGCTCATGGCGGCGGACCACCATAAGGCAACTGGAGCTCCATAATCATCATCAACATGGACTGCTCCCAGCCGACGAGGCGGACATGAAGAGGCCTAGCCTGGAGGTAATCCTGGATCCCCTTGTTGGATTTTGGGTTATGTTTCTTGCCGTCATTGTCCATAGCCTTTCTCTCCCCCTCCACAAGTTTTTGCGAGGGTTACTCTGTTTTTACGGGCTCCAACTGCATCAGCTAACCCCAAAATCGTTTTTGCATGTTGCGCGCTACATCACTCTTTGCGAGTGCTGGCTCAGAATTGAGCCTCACTTCGACCTCTTCAAAAAACTCTTCAAGTTGAAGCGATAATCGGGTTCTGTGGTCTACGACATTGGAGGCTATGGTATTTGTGGACCCGAACGTCCAGTACTTCTCCCTCAAGAGCTCCGAGTCTGTCCAAGGATGGAGGGAGATATGGTTTTACATCCGCGATCAGCAGGTCGATGGTGAACATTGTGGTCTTGCTCCTTTTCATTCGAAGGCAGAATTGAAGTAGAGAAGGTCTTGGAAGAATGTGGTGATGCCCGGCGAGGCCGAGGAAGTTGATGTTTTGTATAAGCGTGTCTGTGATCTCCAGCTCATTCGAGGCAAAGAGATTGACGGTCCAAACCTCATCCGCACCTGGATGTATCATCGGGTGCAGCCACTGTAGGCTAGGGCGCACCCGATGTATTGCTGGACTAGCACTGGTGACATCACCCGCGTCTCTCAGGAGAACATTTCTTCGGGTGAAGTGGACAAGAGATTTAGGGCTCACCAAGTTCACCGCCAAGGAGAAGCTCCCAGGTGACTCAGTCATGCTCCTGTTCTGCGCGAGTCACCCTCCACCTGAGGTTCTTCGATTTCCTGCAAGGCTTGTGTGATGCTATTGTGCTTATTTGTTATAGGAATGGAAAGTGGCGACCGTCGTGCCCCCAAAGTCGGAAGGGATAATTCCTCCCAAGGCGGAGGAGGAGGACGAATCCAGATCTACTGTCCCCATTGTTGAGGAGCAGGAAGCCGTCGAGTCTAGTGGGGGCGGCACTCGCAAGCGCTCCCGAAGCGAGGATCGGATGCCTCGTCGCTGGAGACACCGAAGGGTCCTTTGATGGAGGTGGACGCTCCGATCCCTGTGGTGCCCATGCGCGCTGTAGCTCCTCCTACACGGAAGAAGCTGAGGGAGCAGAAGGAGGAGTCGGAGAACTCCTTCGACCTCGACAATTTCGACAGGTAAGGCTTTGACTTTTGCTACTCTAATTTATGTCTTGAAGATCTTTTCCCTGAAGTTAGTCGTGAATTTTGCTGTTGCAAAACTACGTCGTCATCATCCGATTCTTATCTCTTCATGAAAGAGACCAGAGTCGTAGACTCCTAAGGCAAGGATGTGGATGAGCATGCGTTCTCTCCCCACTTAGTGGCCAACTCCGGCGCCAATTCTTTGAGTTCCCCCCAGGCGGGGGACCACCGGATGGTTACCTGGACATCCACCTAGAAAGAGACTTCGGAGTCCCTGGATGACCATGTAAGTTGCTTCATTCTTGTCATTCGAAGTTATGTTGGTGTTGATGCTGCATTGTCTTCTACAACCTATCTTGAAAGATTCCATTCGCCTTGGCCAACAGATTGCATCATTGGGCCGACAACATGCCTGGCTAAATAATCGGACTCGCCAGCTTGAAGGTGAGCCTTTTTTATGTGTCTGCGCAGAAATCTGGTTGAGCTTGACTTTTCGACATCATCCTTGTAGCTGAGAACAATGATCTCCTTCGTCGTGTTACTACCCTTGAGAAGGGATTTAGCGCTGTAGAGAAGAAAAGGGATGAGGTCCTCGTACCCCTAGAGCACTCTGAATAGGATTCGAACAGGCGCGAGGATGACCTCTTGGTTGCTGCTACCGACTGGGAGAAGATGTTCACAGAACAACTTCAGTCCATCGCCAAAGCGCTTTTAGGTATGCTGCTATTGCAGTTTTTGTGCCATTCCGAATTTCCTTTTCCTCCCTTGTTCGGCATCTGATGACTTCAATCCTAGGATTTCTACAGATGCTTCTGGGGTAAGTTTCGACCCCTAGGCTCTTATTCACGAAGATGCATTGGCCAGTGCCGTGGCTGCAGCCGAAGACCACAGCATCGTCATCCAGGACTCAGAAAGGCTAAGGGTTCTATTGGGCGTCTTCGAGGGGAGATGGTTCCCAAGGTCGCACTTATTGAAGACCTGGATGGCTTGAGTGATTCCTTCGCTGGCGGTGTTCCTGCACACTTCAAGAATGCCTAGAAAGGGCTTAGTTCCTCCCTGGGTCTAGCAATGGCGTAGGCCCACAACATCAATCTGCACGCCAGCAAGGTTTCTTCAATGATGCTCGTGACCATAGATGGCCAGCAGGTAGTTTTCACTCCTCTTTCCAACAGTTGTAAAAAATATGGTTCGTGGCTCGTAGAGACACTCGTGAGGTACTTGGAGGAGCGGAAACAGTTGAAAACAGTGAAGGCCATGGCGTCAGGGGCTGTAGCTGAGAAGGCCATGGCGTCGTAGGCTTCCATAGAGTCGTTGAAGCCCCTGAGTGCCAATGCGTAGTTGTAGGCTTAATCATGTTGTCCTATTATAATCATGCTGGTACTTGAAGGCCTTGACCTGGATTATGTTTGTGGGGAGTGTCCCTTATTAAAACTTGAATCTTTTGTGTTTTGTTCCTTTCGAATGATGGTTCTTATCCTTCTATTCTTCTGCATGGTTAGGGTCCTTCGAGTGATTCACATGATATGCCCTCTGCTGAGCCTGGTCCACCCTCCTTGGAGACCCTGAAGCACAGCCACGCTTGAAGGTGGAGGAGCTATCACTGTTGTCTTGACTATACGACCGTGTGAATCATTTAGAGCGAGAGGTACCAGTCATTCGTTGTATTGCCGATCTATGGATGTCGAAAGCTGAGAAATCCATCGACCACGAGAAGTATCTCCTTGGCGACATGGACCATCTCAATGAGCAATTCAATGTGAGTTTTTATGAATCCTCTTCTCTATCTACGTCACTTAGAAATGCGACTCACTCCTATGCTTATTGATTGCCTAGTATAGTCGTGAGTCTTTGTCTCCCGCAGGAAGAGAAGGACCGTATAAGTATACAACTGAATTCACTGACCCAAGAACAATTGGAACCTAGTGGGTACTTCTGGGTTGACTAGGAATGTGCAGTCGCGTTGGCGATGCTGCAAGATCGTGTGTCGTAGGTGCTGAACTACTTGAAGAAGGCACAGTCATGCTTGAAGCATATCTTCCTGGCAATGTTTCCCTTGGACGCGGAGCTCTCAAGCCTGTTGTCCCTGATGAGTAAATTTCGAGACGCCGATGCGGTACGCGAGTGTGTGCACCAACAGCTGGTTGCGGGTGTCAAGGCTGCGCTGGCACTTGTGCGCCTGCTTCGACCCGACCTGGACTTGGGTGCCATTGCTGCAGGGCCACCACCACCTCCAGAGGGGATGGTGTGGAACATGGTACCCCACTATTGAGCGGTCGATCAGCCAACCAAAGACATTATCGAGTTGTTCGACCAGCATACCAACGTTCTCTTTTTATGTCAATAGAGTAGTTTTTGACCTGCACAGAGATGTATAGGTGTTGTAAAGTTCGCGTAGTTTCGACTGGTTGTTTTGTTACCCCGTACTATATGTAAAGCTTGCTAGCTTGTATGTTTTTCTAGTAGCTTGAATTATGAAGTGCATTTTCGTTAGCCTGGCGTGTTTTTATCTAAGCACATTGCCAACATGTCAGATGCGTTGCAGCTGGGTAGGGTTTTATCAAGGGTACGATTAACAGCATGTCAGCTACTCAGGTTACTTCATTACTCGTGTGACGAGGTTAACCAGGTGGCCCAACCCGAGTGCAAAAATAGCAATGTTAATGAAAAACAAAACACAAAGTTGGAGGCACTTAGCTTTATTTATTTGTAGAATATCAACTGGTACAATGTTTGGCTAAGTATCCTGGCTGAGTGGCCTTATTGTAAAAGTAAAAACATCTAAGGGTAGAAATGGCATAGCTGCACGACATTCCAGGGGTTGGAGTATGCGACTCCGCTCTCTACGTCTTTCAGGCGATAGATGCCACCTAGGATTACTTCGGTAATCACATAGGGTCCCTCCAATGGGGACTCGAGCTTGAGGTGTCCTTTATGCTTCAGTCACAGGACAAGGTCTCCTTCGACGAAGCACCTTGGGTGCAGCCATCGACTGTGGTAGTTGTCGAGTCTCTACTAGTAGCACGTGGATCGCTCCGCCACGATCTGTCGAGCTTCGTCAAGGAGGTCGACAAAGTCTACAAGTGCGATCGTTGACTCGGCCATGCTGTATGTGATGACCCTTGGCGCCTTATAGTGTACTTCCGCAGGTAGTACTACCTTGGCGCCATGTACCATGAAGAACGGGGTGTAGCCTATGGCGATGTTTGGAGTTGTGTGCAGCCTCCATAGTACTGATGGTAGCTCCTCAGGCTAGCACCCAACTACTCGTTCAAGTGGTGGGAGGAGCCTTTTCTTGATGCCATTGCAGACGAGGCCGGTGGCCTTCTCGACTTGACCATTGGTCTGGGGATGTGCTACCGAAGCGTAGCTGATGTTGATTCCCAGGTTTTCGCAGAAATCCTAGAACTCATTCAAGGTGAAGTCCGTCCCATTGTCGGTGATGATGCTTTGTGGCACCCAGAACCTTAACATGATGGACTCGAAGAATTTGACGGCGGTGGGGGCTGTATGGTTCGTCACTAGCATGGCCTTGATCCACTTGGTGAACTTGTCGACCGCGACTAGGTGGAAAGTATAACCCCCAGGTGATGACTATTGCAGCTTGCCAACCATGTCGAATCCCCGTTGTGCAAAGGGCCAGGCTACTGGTATTGGCCTAAGTTCTATGACATGTGCATGTGGTTTATCCGCGTACTTTTTCCAGGCGTTGCACTTTTGGACGATGTCCTTGGCATCGCGTATTACCGTTGGACACTAAAAACTAGCTCGTAGAGCCTTGGCGACGAGGACGTGGCTCCCAGCATGATGGTCGTAGGTGCCTTCATGTATCTCGAAGAGGACGACTCTCCCATCGCCATTGGAGATGCATCGTTGAAGGACTCCTATGATGTTGCGCTTGTATAGCTTGCCGTTGATGATGGTGAAAGCTTTTGAGCATCGCGCCATCTGCCACACATCTGTCAGGTCGTTTGGCAGCCTTTTGCTGAGAAGATATGTGATGTATGGTTGCGTCCAGGATGGCTTGATGAGTATGAACTCCATGGGACCTTCGAGTCTGAGTCCTTGTTCTTCATCGTCTGTTTTTTTGAGTCCTTCGGGCAGCACAGCCCCCGAGTCCTTGGTGTGCTAGCTGCTCTGGAGCCTTTGGCTTGATGGAGCGTTCACAAATCTGCTCCAGGAAAACTCTGGGTGGCACCAGAGCGTATGTGGACCCTACTTTGGCGAGTGTGTCGGCCTCCTTGTTGCTTTCGGAGCCAACGTGCCATAGTTCTCGTCCATCAAATTCTCATTCGAGTGTGTCCTAGAGGTTGTGGTAGGTGATCATGTTGTCGCTCAGGGCATCGCACTGGTTCATGGTTTGGTCTACCACGAGCTTGGAGTCACCATAGATGACGAGTCATGTTGTGCCGCAGGCTTTGGCCATCCACATCCCATGGAGCAGAGCCTCGTATTCAGCTTCGTTGTTGGAGGCGCATCACTGCATTCGCAGAACATACCTCATCTTGTCGCCATGTGGTGACATCAGGATGACGCTGGTGCCAGCTCCTTCTTGATGTTTTGATCCGTCGAATTGCATTGTCCATAGGCAGGACATGTCTGGTGTGTCAGGGAGCTAGTTCTCCATCCAATTAACGAGGAAGTCCGGGAGAACATGAGACTTGACCGCATCTCGCTTCTCGGATGTAATGTCTCGTGGAGACAGTTCGATCCCCCAAAGCGCGACTTGTCCTATGGCGTCGGGGTTGTTGAGGATGTGCCCTAGTGGAGTGTTGTGTACCACAATGATGGGATGCTCCTGGAAATAGTGGAGCAGTCGTCGGGCTATCATGAAGACACCATATGCCAACTTCTGGTAGTGCGGGTACTGTTGTTTTGTTGGTGTGAGCACCTCGCTGAGGTAGTAGACTGGGCATTGTACCCCGTTGAATTTGTTCTCTTGGCCTCGTTCTAGCACTAGCACGGTACTGATCACCTGGTTGGTGGCGGGGATGTATAGCAGCATGGGCTCCCTTTCTTTGGGCGTCCCTAGCACGGGCGAGGTGGAGAGTAGGCGCTTGAGGTCTTCGAATGCCTCTTGTGCTTCTCACCTTTGCGGAGGAGCTGGTAGAATGGTAGCTCCTTTTCGTCCACTCGAACTTCTTAGCTTTACGGATGAGATGGTAGAATGGTAGCGCATTTTCGCCCATTCGATTGATGAATCGACTAAGCGTTGCGATTCACCCAGCCACAGCTGGACTCCTTTGACGTTCTTCGGCTTCTCCATGGCTAGTATGGCCTTTATCTTTTTTCAGGTTTGCCTGGATTCCCCTGGCGGAGATGAGGTACCCGAGCAGTTGCCCAGATGGTATGCCGAAGGCACATTTGTTTGGATTCAGCTTGATCCGGTAGTAGTCGAGATTGTTGAAGGTCTCGCAGAGATCGTTGAGTAGTGTGGCTTCTTCATTGGTCTTGATGACAATGTTGTCAATGTAGACTTGGATGTTTCGGCAAAGCTGGCTCTTGAGGCAGGCCTGCATACACCGCAGGTAGGTGGCTCATGCGTTCTTCAGCCCGAATGTCATCGTTGTGTAGTAGAGGACGTTGAAAGGCGTGATGAAGGCCGTTTTCTCCTGGTCCTCTTCCTTCATTCGAATCTGGTGATGGCCAAAGCAGGCGTCGAGGAAATAGAGGCGTTCGCATCCTGTGGTGGAATCAATTATTTGGTCGATCCGCGATAATGGATAGTGGTCCTTTGGGCAATGCTTATTTAGGGAAGTGTAGTCCACGCACATTCGCAGGATATCCGTCTCCTTTTTGGGAACGAGCACAGGCTTTGCTACCTGGGTGCTCTCCTTGATCTCTTGTATGAAGTTAGCGCCGAGGAGTCTGCTGCCTTCCATACCAACCGCTTTTTCCCTTAGTTCAAACAGTCGACGTATCGACTGCTTCACTGGTCTAGCTTCAAGATTTACGTTAAGTGAGTGTTGGGCGAATTCCCTAGTAACCCCTAGCATGTCTGCTGGACAACAGGCGAAGATCTCCTAGCTCTCACGGAGGAATTCGACGAGCGTGAGTTCCTATGCAGGAATCAAGTTGTTGGCGATGAGGGCCATCTTGGTCGGGTCCATTGGGTGGACCTAGACCGCCTTGGTGTGGACCGACGAGTCAAAGGAGTGATCATGTGATTTTGGCTTACTCACAGGGGGTAGACTGTTGTCTATTGACTCCTTCAGCATCGCTAGATCCTCCTGCATGCCGAAAGATTGGGAAATTTTGTTGAATTCCCTGTCGCAGCTGTCTGACCTCTCGAAGCTTCCGTTGATGGTGATAATGTCATTGGGGCCCGGCATCTTCATCTCCAAGTAGGCGTAGTGTGGGACCACCATGAACCTCGCGAATGTGACACGTCTGGGGATACAATGATATTGCGAAGGCCAATCGACCACTTTGAAGTTTGTCGGAGTGTCGAAGATGACGTCCAAGCTGATTTTGCACAGGGATATACGCCCTTCCCTGGGACGATGCCGTGGAACATTGTGTTAGAGGTTTCCAGGCATGACAGGGGGGTCCCCATGGTGCGCAGGGTGCTGGCAAACATGAGGTTGATGCCGCTGCCGCCGTCCATAAAGACGCGACTCATCTCAAAGCCTCCAATTTGCCCCTCGAGCACGAAAGGAGAGTGTCTCGGGCGAGGCACCTGGCACGGATGATCTCCCTTGTCAAAAGTGATGTAGGACTCGCACCTGCAGAGGTACTTAGTGGTTGAGGGTGGAGAGTTGACCGCCAAATTTATTTGGCGAGTGATTGACTTTTGCATTCTATTAGAGGGGCGTCATTTTTGGATCATGCACATATTCTCCAGCGGTCTTGGGTACTGCTTGCCTCTATTATTCTGGGCTGGTGTAGCCGCAGGTGGTGGCGGTCCATGTGGTGGTGGTGCTCCATGAGCCACAACACCCGGGGCAACTCCGTAGCCCTGATTTATCACGTCGCGATTCATTTGGGCAAGGCGTTCGTGGAGCTCGAGGAACTCACGGTAGTCTTTCAGGAGGTGGTTGGACTTCTTTTCGTCGTGTTGTCGATGTGGAAGTGGATGTTCCAAGGTCCGGACAGTTTGTCCTGAATCAATGTTCCAGGGGCTCCATCATGTTTACGGTGTTGCCATACCTGCGTGGTTTTCCTACTGTCATGGTATCCACTGCTGAGGTATCCGCTGTTGCGGTTGTTGTCGTCGCGTCTGTCGGCATAGCCAGCCGTGACCAAGTCGACTTATTCGCGATCCTTGTAACCGTGCATCCAACGTTTTCCTCGACGATCGCGTCTGCGGTCGAGGTCATCATCGTCTGAGTGGACATGGTTATTTTTCACCGAGTCCTCGGCATCAGCCCACCTGTTCGCAATCTCAATCGGGTGGTCAATTGTTCTGGGCTTCTAATGGGCCAGCTCCTCCCTGAGCTCTCTGTGGCGTGCGCCGCTGTTGAATGCGTCGATTGCACGGTCCTCGGAGAGGTCCTTTGCTGAGTTTTTAATGATGGACCATCTCTAGATGTAGGAGAGCAGTGACTCGCCGGGATTTCATAGCATCGCTTTAGCTCTTCGATTGATGCGGGCCTCTTGTAAGTGCCCTTGAAGTTTTGTACGAAGTTGTAGACCAGCTCCTCCCAGATTCGGATCGACCCACGGGGGAGATAATTGAGCCATGCATGGACAGCGCCTTGCAACTACAGTCGGAGGCGTTCCATGGCTGTGCTCTTGGTTCCACCGTGTAACCTGGCGGAGGAGATGTGACCCTCCACCAAAATCTTTGGGTCTTGGAGGCTTGCTTTTCTTTGGCTCTGGCGTTAGATCCTTGGTGAGCGCAGCTTCGACCAATCCAAGGCCAGCGATCGTAGATCGGTGCATGGCAAATCATGGATCCCCAACTCGCGGCTGGTTGTTTAGCAGGTACATGGTGGCTGCCGTCATCGCTGCTTGCGGTGTTTTTGGGAGCATGTTTCCCGATATATCCACTATCATGAGCGATAAGTCGAGGGCTCAAGTGACCTCATCTCGCTCCTTGTCATTGAGTTGGGCCAATCAAGTGCGCCTTTTGGCGGCTACATAGTCGTTGCACTTGGAGTAGGATCATCCGATGGAGGAGAGTTGAGCTCGTCAGAGACTTGATTCATCCGCCACCCTTCTATGCTCGTCGAGTTGAGGGATCACCTGTTGTTGGAGCTTGTATTACTGCATGAGAAGCCAGTGGTAACCCATCATCATTTGTTGAGATGAGTTTGGTGGTAGGGGGTTTTCTCGTAAGGCCTCCCTACAGCGAGCCCACTTGGCAGCATTGAGCTCAATCAGTTGTCGCTCGTGCTCACCCGCAAGGTTAGACGGCTTCTGATCTTCTTGGATGGGGCCAACGACAGGGGGCCTGTTTGTTCGCCTGTTGTTGGTGGGTGCACCGTTTGTAGGGTCACCATTAGTGGGGGCACCATCCGCGACTGGGATGCCACCGTTGATGCGGTGTTTCCCTGAGTGCCGCTGTCGCCCATGTTGATGACGGTGCACATGTAGTGGCTAGGGAAGCTGTTGCTCCCGTAGCTCTCAGATCTGGAGCCGTAGGCTTTGTCTTCTGTCGCTAGATCACCTAGATCAGACTCACAACTGTTGTTGCCATCCATATCCTCGACTGATGTCGAGGCATTGAGGTCGCTCAGGGTGCCGATCGGCGGTGGGAACCACGACGCAGGAGCTATCATGGGAAAATCTTCGGCTGGTCAAGGAGGCGGAGCATGCCAAGCTGACAAGCCTGGAAGCATAGGCTTCCAATCGCCAAGATGATCATGTCGCCTACGTACTCAAAATCTGAGTGAGTCACCAGCGCATGGACAGTGAAGTCGAGGGCACCGAAGAGGAGGCGAGTCTCCGCTACAGCAGAGTCATATATCGCGGTTGATGGGGCCTTCATCCTTGCTCTTTTTAGGGGAGAATTCAGTGGGAGATGCATAAACAAGGGGCCTAACACCCATTTGTTTCATCCGCGCATTGTTTCTCATGATGTTTTGTAGCCATCTTTCTTCCATGGGATGTAATTGTGGTTCTATCATGAATGAACAACTCCATGTAAGCTAAAAAATATAACCTATGGTATTGATTGTTTTAAGCTGCGATCACGATGAAGAAGCCAAAGCAAGACTACTAATCATAATGTACAGGAGTCCACTATGAGGAACTTCTACTCTGAATCTCATATCACAAGACTAAGGATGAAGCAGCCAAAGCAATGCAAGAGAGAAGACGATGAACAAGCTGGACAATTCACCAATTGGTTGTAGTAATAAGAAGAGTGGGACAATATTACAAATGCGGGGAAATGTTGGATCATCGTTGGATAATGCGCATGGAAAGAGAATAAAACATAAGCAGGATAAGCATCAATGGTGCAATTAAACAGGAAACATAACCTATAGTACTGATTGTTCTATAGAACTAATCATGGGACAACTCACTATGAGCAATTTGTACTATGATCATAAGGGATATGATGAATCAGCCAAACTAATGCAAAAAAGCAAGATAATGCAACCTTTATCACACATAAACATATCATAAGCCGAAATAGTATACATGCAGTTAAAGAGGATAATCACAATAAAATATAAGCAGGATAAGCAACTATCATGCAAATAAACAGAATAAAACTTATGGTGTTGATTGTTCTATAGTAATCATCGGGTAATAGAGTCCATTATGAGAAATTTATACTCTGATCAAAATACATAGGATGAAGCATCCAAACCAATGGAACAACCAAGATAATGCAAACTTTATCTATATGTAAACTAATCATAAGTTGAATACTCTGAATCTCACTTATAAATTGGTTGGCTATTTTCACTAATAAGCACGGCAGGACAATTAAACATAAGAAGGATAAGCATCTTTCATGCAATGAAAATACGCAATTAAACAAGTCATGACATATGATGTTGATTGATCAATAGTAATCATCATGTTAAACAGACTACTATGCACAATTTATACTCTGCTCATCAGACATTTCATGAAGCAGTAAAACTAATGCAACAGACAACCCTGATCACAAGACTTATAAAATCACAAGAAATTTCACAGGCAAAACAAATTATAGAGAATAACTGCAATAAAATAGGTAAATTGGTGGCATGAACAGGATAATGAACAACATTTCTCAGGCAAAGTAAAATAACATGAGCATCCAGGATGAGTGTGTTTCCTTGCATGCATGCTATAGGGACTTTTTGATACTGCGTTTCTTGTAGTGACCCGAGGCACATGGCATCGAGCTAAACGATGAGGTAGCAGACCTCGTCGACGAGGTGGGTGAAAAGGTGGACGGGTCTTGTCAGTGTGGTGACGGGCCTTGTTAGCGAGGTGAACGACAAGCTGGATGGCGAGGTGGACGGCGAGCTAGATGGCGATGTGGGCGGCGAGCTGGCTGACCATGCAGGCGAAGTGTATAGCGAGTTGGTAGACAAGGTCAGCTAGCTGTCGGCGAGGTGGACGACCGGTGAGGTCGACGCACATGGTGGAAAACTAGGATGGTGAGGAGGGCCTAGGGTTTGTGCTAGGGTCACAGATAGATTACTATTGTAGGGACAGATGGAGACGAGGGGATTAAAGGCAGAGGGCAGAGGGACAGACATCAGCGAGGGGAAAAGGGAGAGACAGCGGGGAGGGTGAGTGGACAAGGGAGAGAACGGCAGGGAGGATGGCGCAGAGGGCGTCTGTCTCATTTTGGCAAGGGGATAAAAAGGGTCTCGATTATATTATGTAAATGACCTTTGGGTGAATGCTTGGGTGGCATTGTGTGGTTGGGCTCAAAGGTAATTGCAGCTCGAGGAAATTTTGTTTGCGTAGAAACTCTCCCGCGCTGGCGCCAAATTTTGCGTGGGCGGAGGACCTGACCTTGAAATTTGGGGTTGGTGTCCTGGCCTTCGGATGCATGATGGAGGGTTTAATTAAATTAACCATATTTTAGAAAGTCTTCACTAAAAGGGCCTGGTGAAGAAAACTATAAATTATTGACGAATAAATCTTGAAAAAAAGCAATATTGTGGACTACTAGTTTATATTCTGGCTTATATAAGAGAGGTAAACGTATTTTGGATAATATATTCTGGCCCGAAAGTTGAGGTGCCCAGTCAAAACGGTACCCAAGTTGCTTTTAATCAGCCGCGTTGACAACAATTGGGGTGCAAAATACTTAGAGGGTCTTTTTCGGCATGAATTCAACTTTATGTTTGAATACAAAATATCAGGCTAAAGGCCGTCAAGTTGGGCCCCCTGTCAGTTTTCACCATCATGTCGCTCCCATCATGACTGCCATGTAGGCTTGCAACGTTGGTGTCTGCATCCATTACGTGTCTTCTTCCCCGAAGAAGCAATCGGTGGTGGCGTCGTGGCCATGGCGCAGAGCTGGGACATGGACGAACCTTCTCGGCCCCGCTCTCCTCCTTGTAGGCTTGTAGCGTTGGCGCGTGCATCCATTACGCGTCTTCTTCTTCACCGGAGTGGCAATATGTGGGCGCGTACATGCCGCCATGGCGCAGAGCTCAAACATGGATGAACCTGCTCGGCCCCACTCTCCTCCCCATCCCGACTCGGAGCTCGCCCTCACCATGGCCGCACCCATGGCACGGCGCGGGGACGAGAATTGGTTCCCGGTGAGATCTGTCACCATGTCGACCATGCACGATCCTATTTTCCACCTCCAGAATCTGAGTTCGCCATCGCTGTGGTCGCAGTCGCAATAATTCTGCCACCATTTCCGAGGTCTTTGTGGTAGCTCAAGTTCTGCCATGTTGAACTTGTAAGCGAATTTGGAGCTGGGCGGCGGTAAGCCGTTGTCGAACCTATAAGGAATTTGTTGAAGACTGCATGTCGTGCCAAGGTCTTCGGCTGATGCCTTCGGCTTCTGCCAATGTCCACCGCCCATGTGAGATCATTTAGTTACTTCAATACGAAATTTCGACCAATCTAACTTGTTGATGTATTCCTTGACAATTATAATATAATCGAGCACTAGAAATATTTTATAGTGTGCATGAGCATGATCACTAATATAATTGAACACTAGAAATTTCAAGGCACTCCATATAAAGGAGTAGATTAATATATATATATAGAAGTTTCACTAGAGACACCACGAATATATTGTCTTACATTCCACACACAGGTAATAATTAACTAAAACAAAATAAAAGCCAGGACAACAGAAGGAGGCCGGGACACGGAGACACCTAGCAGGGTAGTGCATTAGCAGGAGGCAATGACAACCTAGTTGAGGGAATACAAGCCAGTCCTAACATAATCTCGGAGGAATTTTTCGAAGGCTGCATGCCGCGCCAATGTAATCGCCATGCCTTCTGCCTCCGCCTCTGGCAACACCCACCGTGTGCTGGATCATGCTGTCGAGGTCCACGTTCATTGCTCTATCATAGAATGGGCAAAACAGTCTCCCCCTACGGTAGAAACGGATTAGCCCACACCATAACCTCCTCAGCATGTAGCGGCTCTTGTTGTCCCTGAATTCCTTGCTAGTATCCACGTCATCAGTATCCTCCTGTTGATTTTTAAGAACATAACTTCGAACTCATACATATGATTGAATTGTATTACAACTCAAGAATTGACAACATGTATATGTAAGACAATATATCTGTGGATATGAAAGAGAAAGCATCTCAGCAATAGTTTGATCAGTTCATATATCATTTCATCTCAACACAATGACAATTAATTGCATCAGAGTGTATGTAGAATAAATATTGCGGCCTCATAAGTTTCTTCAGGGATGGAGTGAGTGAACCAAGTAACAATTGCACAACCTATATTGTTCTTGTACATCGCCCTGGGTTCGCTAACTCATCCACGAAAAAATCTGACACCAATGTGTCTGCCTCTCTTTTGGGGAAAATTTGAATCATTGGCCACAATAAGAAATAGAAATGTAATCCTACGAAAGAATATTCAGGGATATACATAGTTAGGTACAAAAACAATCCTAAATATTGTAATTATAAATAAAAACCAAACAATTAGTCTTTAGGTACATGTTAAAAAAACTTATGATCAAAACCATGCATATATAAGTAACACCCCGTCCACTCCTGGGCCCGGGGGGTGTCACTCCTGGCAGCTTAATAGGATGTCTAGACTAGCCCCACAGACCAACACTAGTTTTTTCTGCGCACTTTGTCCTCACTCGTGCGCACCCGGTTACCCACTTCCCGGTCGGTCACCCATCCTAGAATTGCTCTAGGCCAAGCACGCTTAACCTTAGAGTTCTTTTCGAATGAGCTTCCGGAAAAGAAGTTGCCACTTGTTGATATGGGTATCCTATCAATCCTATAAAGCCATGTGCCTGGATCTCACAATACATATGCATCATACGAATCATTCAAAGATCATTAACAATTCAAGGATCATATATGTAGTTCCATATGAGAATAAATCAAGGTGTTGGGGATATACTTTCCGGGTATCCTCACTATGCCTCACTGACCAGGGTGGACCACTTTGGGTTAGAGCTTTGCTTCACGGGCGGCCCAGTCAGAGAGAAGAGATGGAGTCCAGTCCAGCTACGGGAAGGACTAGAAGACTTATCGACATAGGCCCATAATGTTACTTGTAGTTCAAGATGTACTCTTTAACCAACTCTTAGTCGTAGCCGGATAGATCTGTCCTGTAAACCCTAGGAAGGATATCTATATAAGCCATACTAGGGAGAGCCTTTAGGGCACTCTGGCAATAGTCTACAATCTCAACTCGCATAGGCAAAACGCTTGTAACCCATATTCCGGCTCTGCCGTATTACTAGATTTTTAGCAGGATTAGGATCCATCCAAAGCCGGCGGATTCGTACCTGGGTAAACTTGTGTGCTCACCGTCCCGGAATACCGTATGTCTCACACCCCTCTCTTCCACATGCCTCGAGGATCCCCTCATGGCGTACTTGTCATCAATCCGACGACAGTTGGCACCCACCATGGGGCAAGTGAGCTTCGGATTTGCGTTCCGTGCGGAATCTACAAGAATCGGAATTGGCGAGACTATCGCCGTTGGTTGCATCCTCTACACTAGTGATGTCCCTCTCATCATTCTCGACGAGACCTGGATTTCGGCTAGTGAAGCCGTGACCACCTACACGATCATATCTTTAGGGGAGATCGATGTTTACATCGGTTTTGCTGAACCTTCCCCACCCACCCTAGCGTTGATGATAGAGGCAGAAGAAAATTCCGGGTCCCCTTTGTCCACAGAGGCGGCAGAGTTCCGGATCTCAGAAATCCCTAATACCACCCAGCCCGCACCCATTGTAGAGATAGTGGAGAAAGCTGAACCCAAAGCAGATCTTGCTGTGCAAGTCGAATCTAGAGTGGACCTCCCTAGCGAGGTCAAATCCCAGATCGATCCACCTGTGAAGGTCAAAATCCAGGAAGAGCAAGAAAACAACTCTGATTCTGGTTTTGATAATAGCAGAACTGATAAACCCTTCCTGAGATATATGTTGAGGCGCACAATGATGCAAGGCGGAAGCATGGATGAAATTCTCGAGACCATCAAGTGTTTTGAGGAAGCCGACCGCGAGAGCCGCAACTATCTTAGGAGGCACGCATCACACTTTGTCGGATATGTTGGATCCGGATCTGGCTCGGCCGATGCTGGAGACAACGAGGACTCGGTGTTGGAGGCAATCAGAACAATCCTCGACTTACCGGCATCTTCAGATGATTCCATGATGTCGGCAGATTTCCGGAAGTTCTCTGCAGAATACAAAGAGGAACTTAACTCCACAGCTGTAGAAGAAGGAGAAGCCATGGACGAAGGATCCGGAGAAAACTCTCCTAAAGAGTAGGATAACATGGATCTCGAAGATAATCCTGAGGACCAAATGGCTGAAAGTACCGACTGAGTTTGACTCCAGGAAACGGGCCAAAGCCGTCTTTGCTACCGGTGCTGCCAAGAAGGGAAAGAAGAAGAACAAGACCCCGACAAAAGATCTCCCGGTAGAGGAGGTGATTGCCGAGGAGTATGAGGAAGACTTGGATGGAGCACTTATCCCAAACAAGCCCAAAGAAGAATCGGTGGACGGGCACATGACATCGAAGGTGCACGTAAACTCATCGGTGCTGCATTAATCACACCTATCCCTACAGCTGTAGAGCTTACTGCCGAAGAGCTGGAGGAAAGGGCCCAGGCCCTAGAAGCGCGTCGCCAAGTACTCCTTGATGAAGCCAACAACATCGAGGAAGAAAAGAAGCGCATAGCAACTGCGGAGAAGTACATCTCTCGGCAGCATCAAAAGACCCGGAAACATCACATGCATAACGATAAATTTTCGGAAGTTCACAAGGTCCTCTTTGACGGAGACCCAGGGATGCCTCGACTCGACGGCAAGGGGGATCTGGTGTACCCAACGCCGGTGCAAAACACTGTCGCAGCTTGAGACATCCTAGCAAATAATCCAAGCCCGTAGTAGGTTCGATTGGGCATTAAGCTACTCACCAAGGGTCAGGAGCAGCAGAAAGCTGCGAAATCCAGAAGAGCAAAACTGGTGTCCCAATCTAATCAATGTCGCATGGATCCGGCATGGAATGACATAAGACCCCAAGGGGTCCGGAACAGCGTCACCGTTCCGACTATCGGGAAGACAACTACTCAAGAACCGGATCTTCAGGGCAGCACCACAGAACTACACGTGACTGGCGCAATGTCGCTCCAGCTGCTAAGCAAGAGGCAATTGTTGCACTGTATCCGAGGAATCCTCCCCAGTGAGATTGGAACGATCGCAAGGAAAAAGACAAAGAGAAGCGTAGGGACGAGGACCGTCAAAAAATGCCACCTCCTAGACCTACAAGCTGTCAGGCTGAGCCCCACCATGGTGGGAGTGACGGACAAAGGAACAACAAACACTATGCTGAGACAAGCCGGCAGGGGGCTCGTTGTAATGAAGACCCATCCCGGAACCAGAATAATGATGCTCCGGATTGAGGCTGGCGATCAGTGGGAAACAATCCAGCTGCCCCACCTTCTCCACCAAGTACCCATCACAACGGCTCCCCAGGAGGCCAAGGAGGGCGTCACGGTGGAGGACGTGGTGGTAGAAGCCGAAATCCGGCTCCAAGGCACCGCAGCCATAGCCGTCAATTAGGACGACGATCTCTGTCTCCAAGTGACACGAGACAGCGAATTAACTCCAACATAGAGGCACGGTGCTACGAAAATGATGATATATACATGGGCCCAAAATGCTTCGGACCACGCATAAGAGCAATAAAATTCCCGGAAGGGTTTGCTCTCTCAAGACACATCCAGCCCTACGACGGTGTAGCTCGTCCAAATACTTGGCTTCAGGATTTTTTCCAGGCTTGTTGCATCGCCAAAGGTGGAAACATCCTGGTCGGGACCCGTTATCTCCAACTCATGTTGCGGAAGACAGCACGATCATGTTTCAATGAACTTCCAGAGAACACCATTCACAACTGGTATGACATGGAAACTGCGTTCTTTCGGAATTTCTAAGGTACATATCGGAGGCCCTGTACGGTAGGAGACCTACAGCTTTGCACTCAGAAAGCCAGAGAAACTTGCCGAGATTATCTGGAATGATGGATCGACACTAAGAACTCCTACGAAGGAGTAAATGACCAATCTGCGATTGAAGCTTTCATTGCAGGTCTCCCAATTGGTTTACTACGTCATCGCTTGAAATGTGACAAGGTCACTGATCTGGGAGAAATGATAGAAACAGCGAGCAAGTATGCAGATGCTGACGACAACATAGAGGGATTACTGAACGCCCTGGTTGTGCCACAGTCGGCAAAACAACCAAAGCAGCAAGCTCAGAAGCACAAGAACACCTCGGAAGAAAAACCCAACGCGGAAAGGGTAGTGGTCACTGCTAATTTTGGATCTAGAGGATGAGGAGGACATGGCGGTGGCCACGGACGCAGTCATGGGACATCAAGAGTCCAGGATATAGGAGACCAACAACCTGGCCAAACCTACTCTTGGTCCGACATTGCCAATAACCCGTGTGTGCATCACTTAGATGCCAATGGGGGCTCGTCTCACACGAACGCCGAGTGTCGTTTTAATGATGACATCAAGAAAGACGATATTGCTGGTTATAGAGCTAAGTGGAAGAAGGGAAAGAAGAATCCCGAAAAAGATAAAGAGACCAAGGAAGATTCCGACATGGAGGAAGTTGATCCTTCAAATTCCAAGCCGGAAGGGAAGAAAAACTTCCCAACAAAGAAAGACACCTATGTCACCTTCCTCGGATCTCAACCAACTAAGGTCAAGAAAGCAGTTTTGCATGAGCTCAACACAACAGTTCCGGCTGTCCCCCAGTTCCTGGACAGGTCGGAAGTGGCAATCACCTTTGACCATGCTGATCATCCGCCTAAGTTCCACAGGCGAGGAAAATACGCCTTAGTCGTCAATCCACTTATTGATGGCTATGGCTTCTCCAAGACTCTCATGGATGGCGGCAGCAGCATAAATATTCTGTATGTCGAAACGCCACGCTGGATGCGAATCTCGGAGACTCAGCTTAATCATAGCTCTGTGATCTTTCATGGAGTTGTCCCAGGAAGGCAAGCGAATTCCCTAGGAGAGATCACTTTGGATGTTACCTTTGGAACTCAAAAGAACTATCGGATGGAGGCACATTCCTTTGAAGTGATCCCGTTAAAGAGCGCGTACCACGCTATAATCGGACATCTGGCTTACTGGGCTTTTATGGCTCATCCGTGTCACATTTACAATATGATGAAAATTCCAGGTCCCAACGGCATGATCACCATCAAGGGATACCTGAAGAAAGCACGAGAGTGCGATGATGGAAATGCCACCTTTGCCGAAGCCATGTTGCACGCCTAGGAGTACCAGGAGATCAAGAAGACCATAGATCCTTCTGAGATGCCCACAACGAAGAAGGAGGTGACAAAGCCGAATCCGGAGTTCAAAGCATCAGAAGATACGAAGAAGACGCCATTGAAGGATGATCACCCCTCCAAGGAGACCCAGGTAGGCGTAGGCCTAGATAGCGCATAGGAAAGCACGCTCGTCAAGTTCCTCCAAGCAAATCAAGATATCTTCGTATGGAAGCCATCTGACATGCCATAGTACCTAGGGAACTTGCCGATCACTCTCTAAATGTACACTCGAACACTAAACCCGTCAAATAGTCCATACAATGTTATGGCGATGAAAAGCGTAAGGCAATAGCTAAGGAACTAGCCCGTCTAGAGTTAGCCGATTCATAGAAGAGGTCATCCATACTGATTAGTCGGCCAACCCTGTAATGGTCCCTAAAAAGGACATCACTAAATTAAGGATGTGTGTTGATTATACTGCCTTGAATAAGGCTTGTCCCAAAGATCCGTTCGCTCTGCCTAGAATTGATCAAGTTATCGATTCTACGGTAGGGCCGGAACTCCTATGTTTTCTCGACGAATATTCCGGTTATCACCAAATCCGGATGAAGGAATCAGATAAAATCAAAACTTCATTCATAACCCCTTTCAGAACCTTCTGTTTCGTTACGATGCCCTTTGGGCTAAAAAATGCAGGAGCTACGTACCAGCGCACTATGCAGCGTTGCCTCCACGACCAAATCAAACGCAATGTACATGCATACATGGACGACATTGCGGTGATGTCCAAAAAGAAGGAAACACTAATTTCTGACTTGGAGGAAACATTCGCCAATCTACGAAAATACAACATAATGCTTAACCCGAAGAAGTGTTTCTTTGGAATTCTAGCCAGAAAATTGTTCGGTTTCATCATATCTCAAAGAGGTATAGAGGTGAACCAAGACAAGATTAAGGATATACTCAATATTTCCAGGCCGACTCGCCTGAAGGACATTCAAAGACTAACTGGTTGCATTGCTGCCGTCAGTCGATTTGTAAGTCGGCTTGGAGAAAGAGCCGCACCACTTTACATGCTCTTGAAAAAGACCAAAAAATTCGTTTGGACTGATGAAGCTGAAGCTGCACTACAAGACCTCAAAGAAGTACTCTCGTCTGCTCCTATCCTTGCAGCACCGGAACCAAGGGGACCGATGTGCTCTATCTCGCTGCGACAAACAGGGTCGTTAGTGTCGTCATGGTAGTGGAGAGACCATAGGAAAATTAGGAACACCTGGTGCAGTGTCCGACTTACTACCTCAGCGAGGTGCTAACTAAATCAAAGCAGCGGTATCCGCACTATCAAAAGCTGGCGTATGGTGTGTGTTTTTCATCCCGCAAGTTACGGCACTATTTTCAGGAACACCCAATTACCGTGGTGAGCATAGCTCCCATGAGAGATATAATCAACAATAGCGAGGCTACAGGACGCGTCCCAAAATGGGGCATAGAGCTGACAGCTTTTGACATTGAGTATAAACCTTGTACAACAATCAAATCCCAAATCCTTGTTGACTTTGTCGCTGATTGGACAGAAACGACGGAGAATATGATCCTCCCAGAGTCGGAATATTGGACCTTACCGTTTGACGGGTTCAAGGCTCGAGGGGGCTCGGGGGCTGGCGTGGTGCTCAAATCATCCCAAGGAGATAAACTTTTCTATGTGTTGCAGATTCACTTCATAGCGACAAATAACATTGCCGAGTATGAAGCACTGTTGCATGGAATCCGGATTGCTAAGGATATCGGCATCCGACGTTTGATCTGTTACAGAGATTCGGATCTTGTTGATCAACAAGTATCGGATATCTCTAATGCAAATAAGCACATGGCAGCATATAAAGCTGTCCTGGATGAATAATCTAGAATGTTCGAGGGATTCAAGGTTCAACACATCCCTCGGGCAGAAAATGAGGAAGCAGATGCATTATCTCGAATAGTCTCTACACGGAAACAGGTCCCAGATGGCGCTTTTTTAGAGCACCTCAAAGTTCCCCCTATAAAAGGAGTAGACGAGGAATATCTGACCAAATCCGTCTCACCTTTAGTAGAAGTTCTGGCTGTAATTCCCAGCTGGACTCAACCCTACCTTGATTACTTGGTAGAGGGCAAATTACCCGAAGACAAAGTTCGGAGCCGACAGATTATCCGACGAGCAAAATCCCATACTATAGTTAGCTGTGAGCTCTATAAGCAGAGTGTGTCTGGGGTCTTTTAGTCTTGTATATCTCCGTAAGAAGGAGTGGAAATTTTACGAGAAATCCACGAAGGCGAGTGTGGTCACCACGCTGCAGCCAAATATTTAGTGGCAAAAGCTTTTCGACATGGTTTTTCTGGCTTACTACCAAGGCAGATACCGAATGGCTGGTCAAGACATACAAAGGCTGCCAAAAATATGCCAAACAAGCTCATGTTCCGGCTGATCAGCTGCGAACAATATCTATAACATGGCCTTTCGCGATCTGGGGGCTTCACATGGTAGGACCGTTTAAACGGGCTCCAAGTGGATTTACTCACCTCTTATTGATGGTGGATAAATTCACCAAACGGATTGAGGCTAAACCCGTCACTACTTGTGATGGAGCACTAGCCAGAAGATTTGTCGAAGATGTTATAATCCTATACGGTTATCCGCATAGAACTATCATGGACAACGGGAGTAACTTCTCTATGGGAGAGCTTTCTGAATTCTGCAACGAACAAAATATCCAGCCTGACATTGCGTCAGTCGCACATCCGCAGGCTAATGGACAAGTCGAAAGAGAAAATGGTTTAATCCTACAAGGACTAAAACCAAGACTCGAAGCACCACTGAGACGTGTTGTGGGGGCTTGGGCAGAGGAATTACACTCTATAATATGGAGCTTGCAAACAACTCCGAACAGGTCAACCGGATACACACCTTTCTTCTTGGTCTATGGTGCTGAAGTAGTTCTTCCTAGTGATTTGATTCATAATTCTCCTAGAGTTACCGTATATATCGAAGAGGATGCCGAGATTTATCGACAAAATGGTCTCGACTTAGTCGATAAAGTTTGCCTCGTTGCTAAGATGAGATCAACAGACTATCAGCAGAAGTTACGCAAGTATCATAGCCAGAGAGTCAGAAACCGGTCATTCAATAAGGGCGATTTGGTTCTCCAGCTTGGGCAACAAAGAAAGCACAAACTTTCCCCAGTATGGGAAGGGCCTTTTTTAGTTAGTCGAGTATTGCACAATTGTTCTTACTACCTAACTGATATGCGGCCAATCAAAGAAAGACCTGCTACTAAGAAAAGAAAGAGAGCTAGAGGCAGTACAAACCCAGAAGAATTAGATAGACCATGGAATATTGCTCAGCTATGTCCCTTTTATTCATAGTTTATCCTTCTTTGTAATCATATATGTGTACATGTTCAATAAGAAATAAAGTTTTGGTTGCCTCAAATTTTTCTCAGGAGTTTTTTACCATCTTATTTCCGAATGATCATGTCACAATCGAAAATCCCAGAATACTTGAAAGTACTTTATGCTCATGTTTGTTCTGGTTTAGATTTCCGATTCTAAAATTGTTACCTTCAGGTATAAATCTAGATTTTATAGTCTGTACTTTGGTTATTTATCTGATTGCTGGATGCGTGCATTTTCTGAGTAGTGAATTGTTGGTACTGGAAGCCGGCTTTGTTTCTGAGTTTAAACTAGTTTAGCAATTGAGCTCTGTTGCTTGACAAAATTTCCATGCTAAAGGTTGGCCAGCTCACGAAAGGGACGAGGCCGAAAGCCAGATAAACGATAAGTGCAGAAAAAAAACACAAGTGCTTATGTAAACATTTCAGCCACAAAAATTATAAAACCAAAAGTACTGAATAGATAAAATAAAACTTAGCACTAGCAAAACTATCATACTACTAAATTACAACCCGGATTGTTTTCAGAATAATACATTGTTTGTTCTGATGCTTTACAATACAAGGGAAGAAGAAGGAGTTGTCGGCTCACTGGAGACATCAGCCTCACCTTGATATCGTTGCGAGACGTTCAAATCCGAGATGGTTTGATCGTCGTTGGAAGCTTCACCAGTTTCTTCGGCGGGTGGAGGTGGGGTCTCTACGTGAGTGAAGAAGGGGGTATCGTAGCTGGTCAAGTCAATTATGTGGCACCCATATCCCGCACAAGAGTCCATAATGGCTTTGATGTCTTGCTCCTGACCATCTTCATCCACTTTACAGTACCCTCTGGTTACTTGCCATATTTCCATGTTTCCATGGTGGCTCATAACCATGGTGAGAGCGTTCTGCGCTGCAGTCCGCGTGTAGGACATGTTCCAGTCCTGGATGAGTTGTGGCATTTCCTTGGCCTTGTCTCGCAATTCAAAGCCAGACATGCTATGCATGTCGGGAACCTTGAGAACCTCGCCAATATCTTCAATGGATTGGCGGAAGTCATGAAGCAGATTGCCGACTTGTGTAAGCCGGCTAGCGCGAGATTCGGCAGAGGATGAATCCAGTAAGTTAAGAGGACCTGCGCATGTAATGCAAATGGTTAATAAAATAAATCCGAGCTCCAAAGTGTCGGAAGGTGCAGATAAAATCAGAAAGAGGGAAATATACCAAAGATGACATCGTCGACTTTGGTCTTCTCTTTCCGAAGACTCTAGAGTTCATCCTGAAGTGCCTCAGTGATATCCTTTTCTCTGAATAAAGCATCATTGATATTCGAGATTTCTGATCCTGGGCGGCGATCCTTCAATCACGCTCTTCGGTGGCCATTGAAGAGGATTCAAGAAATTGAGCAATGCTCCGTTCATGATCCGACTTTAGTTTGTCCAGCTCCTAACGTAAATCAGCATTTTCCACCGCCAAGGTTTTCAGGTTCTCAGCCTCTTCAATCATAGCACAGGATTGCTTTACCAGTGCTGTAGTTAAAAGAACAACAGTTGAATAAAAATTCGACTATGAACTAAAGGGCAAGGTTTGAGTACTGAAATGTTTACCTTTAGCCTCAGCCCTTGATACTTTCAATTGAGCATTTTCAAGCCAGAGAGCTTTGATCTCTCTCCGCTTGTTGTAGATATTCTTCAACAATTCCTGGTTATATGAATTAACTTGCTGTAAGTCAGAATACCTAGAGTCAGAAATCTACTAAAGACTCTGGCTAATATTGTAACTAATATTAGCATGAGCCTTTGGGGCTACACTAGTTCATTCTTTGGCATCCTAAGGACGCATAAATTCAGATTTATCTATCCAACTTCATGCTTGGGGGCTAGAGGATATGATATAAAATAACATAAGGAAAAATGTGAGTTAGAATTCTGACTTACATGTTGTTCGTGAGTGAGTTTGCTCAAGCTCACGTTCACTTCTACAGAAACCTTCTCGGCGAGGGTGAGTGAAATAATTGGTGGTGGCAGAAGCACACTGGCCCTTAGTCCCTTGTTGCAAAGACGAATTTGCTCGAGGAGTTCAGAGTACTTGATATCCTCCGCTTCTTGCGCTTCCTCCTCGGCAGTAACATTCCGGCTCTCCAAGCATTGCCGGGCGAGCCGTTGGATTTCCTCTGCTGATTTCCGGGTAATGCCAACTTTGGCAAGACCCGGATTGTTGAGAAGGTTCTCAGCGAAGACTTCTACCGAGGGATCATTACCCAAAGAGGGTTCACCCTTATAAGGAACTGAGTCACCCATGGTGACGTCATTTTGCGACCCAAGGATTGCTGGCTCTGCTGATTGAGCCGGATCTTCTACAACGGTCGGAGATGGAGTAATCTCCAGCGCCACAGAAGGTTGAGGGGCAGGAGTCAGAGGAGCTACGGCATGAGAAGCCAAGTTCAGCTTGAACTAGCCTAGGAGCTTCGAGGCAACTCCCTTCCCTTTGCCCTTGGTGAGCTGTTTAGCTCTAAGAAGGTAATAGAACAAAAAACATTACACCTTAGAAAGAATAAAGACATATAGTACAAAGACCTTGTGAGGAAAGATTACCTCTCCACAACAGGCACCTCCTTTGTGCCAATAGCCACTGTCGGAGCTTTACGCTTCCGAGGAACAATGTCCAGTAGTGGAACCAACTCTCTCTCATCCTGAGAAAACTCAGGAGGTTATCGCTCGATAGGGTCAAACTCCAACTCGGGGAGGTCGGCAAGCTGAAAAGAAGAGATATCTCAGTATTGCAAATAATATGAAGATGAGCACATAATACAAGTTGCTGCTGGAAGCTTACCAGCACCACGGGGTCTTCTGCTGTATGCAGGTCCAAGGACAGCTCCTGAATCTTCCTCTCAATCCGCTCCCTTATCAGCCACTTGATTTGACATACGTAATTTTTTGCCGAGTAGGCCTTGGGGCTGATGCGGAGGGAATCTTTCTTGGACGACGTGATGGAGTGCATCAGTCGATCTCCATGATGTTGAAGAGTCTGGATCCGGCGTGCCACCCAGCAGTGAACTAAGTTGGAACCTTTCAGGCCCTTGTGCTTCATCAAATACTCGATCCGCCTCTTGGGAAGAAGCAGATAATCAGTGAGAGCCGGCGCATCTGTGTCCCACGACTCTTGGGGCGTAGCGGCACCATCGACGAAAGCCGGCAAAGCAGTAGCTTTGCCGGGAGCGGGAATATACTTGTGATAGAAGAAAGTGGACGGCGAAAGTGGACGGCCATTGCTTGGCCGACTCACTGGCCATAATCTAAGGATAGATGCGCTCTCTTCTAACGGAAACACTAATAGTACCGGTAATATAAGGATTACCGGAAGTGATGGAATTTCTCTGGACATGAAAATAGAACCAGAAAAGAGTAAGGCTCGGCCTAATGCCGAGATACCCCTTGCACAAAGATGCGTACGCTCTCATCTCAAAGAGAGAGTTCGAGGGAAGATGATGGAGTTGAACTCCGTAGTGATCTATAACCTTAGAAAAGAAAACTGAGGGAGGGAAGCTTAAACCTCTGTCGAGGTGGGTGCCGAAGTGCACTCGCTCGCCGTCGCGGGGGTTGGGGACAGTTTCGCCGAAGCAGCTCCACCAGTCGTCGGTGCAGAGGAGCCCTTCATCCTCCACGACGTAGAGCTTGGCGTTGTCAAGGACGCACGGGATCCAAACCCCGCGGTTGCTCTCCTTCTCCGCTATTGTTGCCGTCGCTACCGTTTCCGCCGTGCCGGAAGATGATGCTGAAGCCATTTTCTGTGTACCGGTGACCTTGGATGGGTGGCACTGGAGGTTTTTGGGGAGTAGAGGAGCTCTAAGTTCGTGGGGAGGCGTTGGGGAGAAGGAAACGGCGCAAGTGCTGGTGAGGGAGATGGGGAAAAGGATCCTCACCACTTATATCCACCGGCCGCGTCAAGATTCGTGTAAACACTATAGTGAACGTGCCACGCATCATGGAAAGAACTGGGTAACCCCCGCGCAATGATTACGCCGCCTCGATCTCCATGAACCATTGAAACGGTGCCTCGGTTCCACGAAAGGCGGACCCACCAATGGTCGTGCTGACATGAAATATCTGTCATGGACGTGACTTGACCATGACTAGTGTCAGGTTACATCAGAGACCAAGTTCCGGCTTAGTTTAAATTTTGAGCTGGAAACCCAAATAATGTATTCATAGGTCTGACTCATTTTTGAGAACCGGATCGTATCTTTTCTTTTAAAGTTTCAGGAACCCTTCGAGATTCTGCAAGCCAAAGATCAAGCTAGACGATGATGAATCCGACTTTGGATCTTGGAGGCTTCCAGGGGCTGTTGTTGGGGATATACTTTCTAGGTATCCTCACTGTGCCTCACTGACCAGGGTGGCCTACTTCGGGTTAGAGCTTTGCTTCACGGGCGGCCGAGTCAGAGAGAAGAGATGGAGTCGAATCCAGCTACGGGAAGGCCCAGAAGACTTACCGACATAGGCCCATGGTGTTACTTGTAGTTCAAGATGTACTCTGTAACCGACTCTTAGTCATAGCCGAATAGATCTCTCCTATAAACCGTCGGCTGGATATCTATATAAGCCGTCCTAGGGAGAGCCTTTAGGGCACCCTAACAATAGTCTACAATCTCAACTCGCACAGGCGAAACCCTTGTAACCCATATTCTGGCTCTGACGTATTACCCCATATAGCAATGCGCACCCTCTACTCAGGTTCGAATCCGTCCAAAGCTGGCGGACTCGAACCTGGGTAAACTTGTGTGCTCACTGTCCCGGAATACCCTACGTCTCACACCCCTCTCTTCCACACGCCTCGAGGACCCCCTCATGGTGTACTTGTCATCAATCCGACGACACAAGCGCCTCATCATTTTTTTTAGAGATGGAGTTGGAGAACCAAAGTACCAACAACACAACCTATATTGTTTGTGCCCATTGCTGCCTCAGGTTCACCAACCCATCTCTAAAACACGACACCATCATATGTGTCTCCCCTTGAACTCTTTTGGGAAAAATTTCAATCATCGTCCATGGTGACAAACTGAAATGTAATTCTTATACACTATGAATGCAAGCAATACATAATTCAAATATCATAGTTCTATGAATGTACAATAAAGATTGCGACCTTAAGTTTCATCAGGGATGGCGTAAGTGAACCAAGTAACAATTGCACAACCTATATTGTTCTTATACATCGCCCCAGGTTTGCTAACTCATCCCTGAAAAAATCTGACACCAATGTCTCTGCCTCTATTTTGGGAAAAATTTGAATCATTGGCCACAATAAGAAATTGAAATGTAATCATACAAAATAATATTCAGAGATATACATATGCATCATACAACTCATTGAAAGATCAGAAACAATACAAAGATTATATATATAGGTTCCATATGAGAATAAATTAAGGGCCTCATTATTTTTTCAGAGATGGAGTTGGAGAACCTAGATACCAACAACACAACCTAAATTGTTTATGTACATTGCTGCCTCAGGTTCACTAACCATCCCTAAGAAAAGGACACCATCAGATGTGTCTCCCTTGCACTATTTTGGGGCAAAATTAAATCATTGGGCTCAGTAAGGAATAGAAATGTAATGTTATAGGCATGCTATGTATCGAAATGAACACTCAACTAGCAAACCCTAAAACCCCTAAATCAAATGTTAATGAATTAAATTTACATCACAAGAAGAAATGTATGAACAACAACGAGTTAAGCAAATGTAAATTTACTAGATGACAGATGAGTAGATTGGGGTTTTGTGACTAGACGGATTGGGGTTTTATGACTAGATGGCAGATGCATCAATCAATCGTTCGAACCATATATATACTACCCTACTTCAAGAACAAAAGAATCTATACACGATTGAGAAAATCTTATGTATGAACAGTGAAATATGTGGCTGTGACTAGAGAAGCTAGCAATGTAGTACCTCAGACTCCTCATCAGGGACCTCCTCCTCGAACCCATCATTCTCTGTGATTGGGTCGCAGATTTCTTCGACGGTGATGGGGTCATTGATGTAGAGCACCTGATTACCTTCGCCTGCCGCCTGCCCCCCATCTAGATATGTCACTGGAACCACGACATTGTCGGCCACTTGTTGCTCGACGGTGACGGCTACTGGCTGGACGGATCAGCTCGAACCCTCGACGCCGCGGTGACGAGCATGTTTGTGCCCGGAGAAGACGCCTCAGCCTGCTTGGCGAGGACCGAGCCATCTGCTGCTACGCCTTCAACTGGCTTCACCTCTGGATCGTCTCCACACGTACACTTCATGACACATCTAGGGAAGGAGTTGGTGCAAGCGAAGGAGCTTCAATGCGTGTTGTAGGTGCAGATTGGGCTTTTGGGACTAGGCAGATTGGGTGAAATGACACGAGCTCATGGAAGAAGAAGGTCAGGCGGGTTTATAAACACTGGACCGTTCGTAGTCCTTGAGTGGACATGTGTGCTGGGGGGATGGGGCTACCACGATCTCCACTTTTTTGGGTTTTCTTTTTTTGAAACAACCACGGTCTCCACTTTAGAACTTCGTTGAAACAACGCTCATGGGAGACCTCGATTCCACTGCATGCAAGTGGAGTAGAACCAATTTCTAGCAATGTCAGGTCTACTCGAGGGGCCCCCTTGACGGATGGAAGTTACTTGCTATAGGTCCCAGTTGGAAGTGAGATTGAGAGCGCTGCGTAAAATGGGATATGTCTTATTAAAATCAAGTGGCAATAAATAGCAACGTCCCATCGACAACCATGCACTCAATGACTCCGTTGCCCTGTGCATGTCTTGTAGTAGCAGTAGTAGGCTTTTCAGACTTGATTAAACATGACATGACCACTCGACGAATATTTCCATGGACGGCTTCGTGTTCCTTCTTGTCCGTGTTGTCTCATGCTGAGTTAGATGTCCGTGTTGTCTCACGCTGTACTATGAAGGGCACAATGTGTGCAACAATCCTCGTTGGATCACACAAGATCAACGGTTGGTGCGCATGATCCACGTGACAACTGTGTTAACCAACCAGGGCGTAGCAGACAGAGTGAGCACAGGTTTGGGCTTCTACGAAAGAGAGAGAGGGAAAAACAGAGTAGTATCAAAAACCCAAGGGAAAAACTAAGTAGTATAAAAATGGAAAGTGGGTGTCTTGTACAATGGAATACATCAAATTATGCCAAGATGGATCCACTAGAGTTCATTTGATGTGTGTTCTTCTCATAAACCACATGGATCCACTGGAGTTCATTGGATGTGTGTTCTTCTCATAAACCACATGGATCCACTAGAGTTCATTGCATGTGTGTTATTCTCATAAACCTCATGGATCCACTAGAGTACATTGGATGTGTGTTATTGGCATAAACCACATGGATCCACTAGAGTTCATTGGATATGTGTTCTTCTCATAAACCACATGGATCGACTAGATTCATTGCATGTGTGTTCTTTTCACAAACCACATATGGATCCACCAGAGTCATTGCATGTCTGTTATTTTCATAAACAACATATGGATCCACTAGAGTACATTGGATGTCTGTTATTTTTATAAACCACATGGATCCACCAGTGTCATTGCATGTGTGTTCTGTTAATAAACCACGGCTAGAGTCATTGGATGTGTGTTCTTTTCATTAAACACAACTAGAGTCATTGCATGTCTGTTCTTTTCATAGACCACATATGGATCCACTAGAGTCATTGCATGTCTGTTCTTTTCATTAACCACATATGGATCCACAAGAGTCATAACATGTGTGTTCTTTTCACAAACCACATATGGATCCACCAGAGTCATTACATGTCTGTTCTTTTCATTAAGCGCATATGGATCCACAGTGTCATTGCATGTTTGTTCTCTTTATAAACCACATGGATCCCCCAGTGTCATTGCATGTGTGTTCTTTTTATAAACCATAGCTAGAGTCACTGGATGTGTGTTCTTTTCATCAACCAGAACTAGAGTGGGTGTTCTTTTCTCAAACCACATATGGATCTACTAGTGTCATTGGATGTGTGTTCTTTTCATAAACCACAGCTAGAGTCATTGCATATCTTTTCTTTTCACAAACAACATGGATCCACCAGTGTGATTGCATCTGTGTTCTTTTAATAAACCACAGCTAGTCATTACATGTATATTCTTTTCACAAACCACATGGATCCACCAGTGTAATTGCATGTGATTTCTTTTAATAAACCACAACTAGAGTCATTGCATGTGTGGTCTTTTCATTAACCACGGCTAGAGTCATTTCATGTGTGTTCTTTTCAGAAACCACATATGGATCCACCAATGTCAATGCATATGTGTTCTTTTCATTAACCACAGCTAGAGTCATTGCATGTCTATTCTTTTCACAAACCACATATGGATCTGATGGCTCGGTGTTGATGTAGAACTTGTTGGGAACCCCAAGAGGAAGGTATTATAAGCACAGCAGCAAGTTTCCCTTAGTTATGAAACCAAGGTTTAATCGAACCAGTAGGAGCAAGGAAACACCCCAAAGGTGTTGCTAGCGGAGCCTTGGCAGGGCGCACTACCAGTGCTAGTAGCAACGTGGAGACCTGCACAACACAACCACAGAACTTTGTCCCCAACTTGCGATGAGGTTGTCAATTTCACCGTGTTTTGCTGAAAACAAAGGATTAAACGTATCGAATGGAAGGAAATAATAGTTTGCAGAAAGTAAACACAAAATAGTAAACAGTTTGTAGATTGAATGTAAAAGAAAAAGGACTAGGATCCATAGTTAACTAGAGGTGGCTCTCCTTATGATAGATAACATGCTGGGTGAACAAATTACAGCGGGGCAATTGACAAACATCGAGAAAGCAATATATGCATATACTAATCATATTGACTCCTTTGAGACTTGATTCGGCATTACAACATTATACATAGACCGCCATCCAACTACATCTATGACTAATAATCTACCTTCAGGTTATCATCCGAACCCCCTCCAGTATTAAGTTGCAAGCAACAGATTACTGCTTTACGAACTGCGTGTAAAGTAAACAATACGATTTTTCTATGAACAAAGGATTGTTGTTTTCTCCTTAGTAGCAACAGCACATCTAGTACCTTAGAGATTTCTGTCACTTCCCTAGATTACCAGAGGCATGAACCCACTATCGAGCATAAATACTAACTCTTGGAGTTGCTAGCATCTATTTGTCCAAGATAGCTACTAACAACGGAAAGCATGCAAGATCACAAATAACAAAGAAATGATAGAATCAATAATCAATCTGAAATAGCATCTCAATATCCATCGGATCCCTTCAAACACAACATGCAGAATTACGAATAGATGATCTTGATAATTAACGGAGCTCACAAGATCTAAACATGAAAGCACAAAGGAGGAGAACCATCCATCTAGCTACTACATGGATCCGTAGTCCAAGGATGAACTACTCACGCATCACACTGGAGGCTTGCATGGTGATGAAGAAGGCCTCCAGGGTGAATTCGCCTCTCCGGCAGGGTGCCGGGAAGAGCTTCAGATCCCTCACGATCTAGGGACTCTTTCGTGGATTTTTGATCGCGTACTTAGGGTTTTCGTCCCGAGGGCATCTTATAGGCGTAAGGGTAGGCCATGGGGGTGCCGAAGGCGGCCAGACCACCCCCTGGCACGGGCCAGGCTGGGTTGCGCGGCCAGGTGGTGTGGTGGTCCCTGGCCCCTCTTCGTCTCGTACTCTGGCATCTCATGACTTCCGGAAACTAGGCACTTTGGCTTTTGTCCCGTCCAATTCCGAGAATATTCATTTTCTGACTTTCCTGGAACCAAAAACAGCAGAAAATAGGCAGCTGGCACTGTGGCTCTTGTTAATAGGTTAGTCCAAGAAATCATATGAAAATTACTCCAAAGTGTGGACAAAACACAAGAAAGTGGATAAAACCAAGCATGGAACATCAAAAATTATAGATACATTTGCAATGTATCAGGATCCACCAGAGTCAATGCATGTGTGTTCTTTTCATAAACCACATATGTATCCACCAGTCTCATTGCATTTGTGTTATTTTCACAAACCAAATATGGATCCACTAGTGTCATTGCATGTGTGTTCTTTTCACAAACCACATACGGCTCCACCAGGGTCATTACATGTGTGTTCTTTTCATTATCCACATATGGATACCCTAGACACATTGCATGTGTATTCTATTCAATAACCCCAACTAGAGTCATTGCATGTTTGTTCTTTGCATGGACCACATATGGATCCACCATAGTTCATTGCATGTCTGTTCTTTTCACAAACCACATATGGATCCACCAGAGTCATTGCATGTCTGTTCTTTTCACAAACCACATATGGATCCAACAGTGTCATTGCATGTGTGTTCTTTTCATAAACCACATATGGATCCCCTAGTGTCATTGCATGTGTGTTCTTTTCATTAACGACAACTAGAGTCATTCCACGTGTGTTCTTTTCACAAACCACATATGGATCCACTAGAATCATTGCATAACTATTCTTTTCATTAACCACATATGGATCCAGTAGTGTCATTGCAAGTCTATTCTTTTTATAAAACACATGGATCCACCAATGTCATTGCATATGTGTTCTTTTAATAAACCACATCTATATTCACTTGATATGTGTTCTTTTCATAAACCACAAGTAGAGTCATTGCATGTGTGTTCTATTCACAAACCACATATGGATCCACCAGTGTCATTGGATGTGTGTTCTTTTCATAAACCACAGCTAGAGTCATTGCATGTTTGTTCTTTTCATGGACCACATGGATCCACCAGTGTCATTGCATGTGTGTTCTTTTAATAAACCACTTCTAGAGGCAATGCATGTTTGTTCTTTGCACAAACCACAAGGATACACCAGTGACATTCCATGTGAGTTCTTTTAATAAACCACAACTAGAGTCATTGCATGTCTGTTCTTTTCAGAAACCACGTGTGGATCCACCAGTGTCATTACATGTGTGTTCTTTCCATTATGCACAACTAGAGTCATTTCATGTGTGTTAATTTCACAAACCACATATGGATCAACTAGTGTTATTGCATGTGTGTTCTTTTCAAAAACCACATATGGATCCACCACAGTTCATTGCATGTGTGTTCTTTTCATTAACCACAGCTAGAGTCATTGCATGTATGTTCTTTTCACAAACCACATAAGGATCCACCAGAGTCATTGCATGTGTGTTCTTTTCATAGACCACATATGGATCCACCAGTGTCATTGCATGTGTGTTATTTTCACAAACCACATATGGATCCACCAGTGTCATTGCATGTGTGTTCTTTTCACAAACCACATATGGATCCACAAGGGTCATTGCATGTGTGTTCTTTTCATAAACCACATATGGATCCCCTAGTGTCATTGCATGTGTGTTCTTTTCATTAATGACAACTAGAGTCATTCCATGTGTCTTCTTTTCATTAATGATAACTAGAGTCATTCCATGTGTGTTCCTTTCACAAACCACATATGGATCCACCAGAGTCATTGCATGTCTGTTCTTTTCATTAACCACATATGGATCCACTAGTGTCATTGCATGTCTATTCTTTTCATAAACCACATGGATCCACCAGTGTCATTGCATGTGTGTTCTTTTAATAAACCGCAGCTAGAGTCACTAGATGTGTGTTCTTTTCATAAACCACAAGTAGTGTCATTGCATGTGTTTCCTTTTCACAAACCACATATGGATGCACAAGTGTCATTGCATGTGTGTTCTTTTAATAAACCACACATGGATCCACTAGAGTTCATTGTATGTGTGTTATTTTCATTAACCACATTTAGAGTCGCTGCATGTCTATTCTTTTCACAAACCACATAAGGATCCACCAGAGTCATTGCATGTGTGTTCTTTTCATAGACCACATATGGATCTACCAGTGTCATTTCATGTGTGTTCTTTTTCACAAACCACAGATGGATCCACCAGTGTCATTCCATGTGTGTTCCTTTCACAAACCACATATGGATCCACTAGTGTCATTGCATGTGTGTTCATTTAATAAACCACAGCTAGATTCACTGGATGTTTGTTCTTTTCATAAACCACATAAGGATCCACCAGAGTCATTGCATATGTGTTCTTTTCATAGACCACATATGGATCCACCAGTGTCATTTCATATGTGTTCTTTTCACAAACCACATATGGATCCACAAGTGTCATTGCATGTGTGTTCTTTTCACAAACCACATATGGATCCACCATATTTCATTGCATGTGTATTCTTTTCATTAACCACAGCTCGAATCATTGCATGTATGTTCTTTTCACAAACCACATAAGGATCCACCAGAGTCAATGCATGTGTGTTCTTTTCATAGACCACATATGGATCCACTAGTATCATTTCCTGTGTGTTCTTTTCACAAACCACATATGGTTCCACCAGTGTCATTGCATGTGTGTTCTTTTCACAAACCACATATGGATCCACCAGTGTCATTGCATGTGTGTTCTTTTAATAAACCACAGCTAGAGTCACTGGATGTGTGCTCTTTTAATAAATACAACTAGATCCATTGCATGTATGTTCTTTTCACAAACCACTTATGGATCCACTAGTATCATTGCATGTGTGTTCTTTTCACAAACCACATATAGATCCACCAGTGTCATTGCATGTGTGTTCTTTTCATTAACCATATCTAGAGTCATTTCATGTTTGTTCTTTTCACAAACCAAATATGGATCCACAAGTGTGATTGCATGTGTGTTCTTTTAACAAACCACATATGGATCCACCAGAGTCATTGCATGTATGTTCTTTTCATAGACCACATATGGATCCACCAGTGTGATTTGCAACATCCCAATTTCAGCTACCCTGATTAGTTGTCCAGATTGCAAAAATCAGGGGGAACAAAAAAAATTTCTTGTTCATTGGTCCAGTGTTTGCTTGGTGTTTGTTTGTGCTTGTGCAAATGAGTGTGTATCTTATGATACTCCTTACCTCACTCTCAGTTGACAAAAGCTATTTACCAACACTATCTTGGCTCACTTTACATATTCTCAAATGTTCTGGCATTTCAAAACATGAGCCAAGATACTTATGCAACCAAAACTATTTCAGTAGCTTCTATTGTCAAAACTATGGAGAAATATATATCATAACCTCCTTATGTTCTCAAGACAGAACCTTCATACTACCCTTACCTCTAGGATCTCCAAAAACCTTTTTGTAAGCTTTTGAAATTCTACTCTCGTTAGAGATACCAAGGACTCTCATATTACTCAAAACCCTAACCTCTTCAAAATACCCATCCTTACCTCAAGCTAAGCTTTATGGTGGCCATAGAAGTAGGTTTACTTTGTTTATAAGATGAGTTGCCTTGATCTACTGTCTGATGAGTTGCCTTGACCTGCGATTTGACTTGTTTGCCTAGGAAGTAGTATGAGCTACTCTAGGAGCTCATCACTAGGATCAAGATGTTTCCAAATCATCACACCCTAAGCAAGTTTGCAAAGCAATATCAAATCCCTAGATACTAGATGATCATCTAAAACCCTTACCAGATTAATTCTGAGGATTTCCATTCTAGAAGCTTCCAAGTCCACGAAGACCAATATCAAGTCTGGATCCCTTATACTCAATCTACACTTCAACATCATCCACTTGATGATGCTATGGCACTTGCAACCTCCCACAAACATTCCCTCTCTTACTCTAGTCAAAAATCCTCAAAACTGCCAACTTTTACAAAGTCTGGAAGTTGTTCCAACATCACCTCTTTGAAGGCCTCCCATTCTCAAACCATGTGCTTTTTTTGAAATGCACTTGAACCAACTTTTTAACCATCCTAAGCACTACCAAGTCCCACATTGGTCCTTGGTTATATCATCCTCCAACCCACGTGTTCTTGATGGTTCTGCAGGCAAGAAAATAACATTTCCTGCAAATCTAGTCATCATGCCTACTTTGACAGAAGCTCACACCATCACCCAACCTTCTATGGACCAACTCTCTGCATGATTGTGACCTACCCATATAGGTATATCAAAATATACTTGACTTGTTCCAAGTGGATCCCTGAGCTTATTAAACCCACATGGTTTATAAGGTATCATGACTCATCTGGTATGGCAACCTTATTTTCAACAAAGTTTGCCATCACTTCTAGATCACCTAAAATACAATTAATTCAAACTCCTGTTGCCATGATCATCTATATGACCTGATCTATATATCCATCTATCCTTGGAATCAAGGTCAGCCTTGAGCTCCAAGATCCAACAAGGTTTAGGTGGTATAAAAATAGCATCTCCCTAGATCCCCAACTCCTTGTTTTCCATCTTATACCAGTTGGATTTCCATCTCCCAAGGTTTCAAATGCTTGCTACACCTTGTATACATCATCTACCTTGATCATCAAGATTTCTCAAATATTACCCATAATTATTATGGCTCCAAATCTATTTAACTCCTTTAATAGACAAAGTCTCAAAACCTCTTTCCAAATGGAAAGTTTTGTTTTTGCCAAAAAACTTCTGCAAATTTTGACTCCTTTGAGATCCATCTATCATCCCCTACCCTCCCAACTCAAAAATATAGATTTTTGAGATGCTTTATTATTTCTTTTTGCCCATTTTCTTAAATGGCTGAATCAGAATAATAATTGTTTTAAATACTTTTAGTTCCCAATAAATCTTGGGAAAATTCCCCTAACTGTGTATTCACATTAGGGACCATCTCAAAACAAAATCCACCCTTGTCCAATGTAAAATTACCCAATGATCTTCTAGAATCTATTTCTCCTCTTTTTGAATAAATAGGGTTAAGTGGACTAAAACTCTTTTGAAAAATCCCAAATAATTCCTAGAGAGGTCTTCTAACCTCATCTATCTCCCAGTTCCCTCCCCTCCTCTGGTACAATGAAAGTTTTTGAACTCCCTTCACAAGCACCCATTTACCCAATTTAGCAAATCTAGCTAGTATTGAGCCAAATCAAGATCAAACCACCACCAATCTTGCAAAGCAATGCACCACAGCATCCACCCCTCCTTTGGTCGACCAGCACTGTAGCTAAGCTACTGTTGCAAACCCCTATCCCATGTGCTTGGAAGTGAAGTAGAGAGAGAAAGAGACAAACTTGTGAGATAAATTACATCAGCTGCCACTCCCTCCATCTCTGAGATCCAGCTCGACCAAATCACCTTCCTACCCCTGTCCACCATTTCCTAGGCCAACCACAGGCCAGCATTACCCCTACCCCATGTCCAAATGGGACATTTACACCATCTACTCCTCCTCCTTGGTATAAAGGCCAGCAGGGCACCCCAGCTCTCCCCTGCCCCCTCATTTGCTTCATCTCCCCCTAACTTACCTCCCCCGAGCACCACTCCCTCTAACTTGCTTTGTGCTGTCCGAAGGAAGAAGAAAAGGAGCTCTCGGTCTCCTCACAAAATCAAGCAAGACTCTCTCCCCCTTGCTCCCCTTTCTTTGCATGTTGGCTCATGAATTCCCCTCCTCCTCCTCACCCTGACCATGCCCTCCTTTTTGTCCAGGAACGACTCATCCGTCCTCGCCAGTGAGCTCTAACAAGGTCATCCTCGGCCACCGTCGCACGAGCTGCCTCCCGTGGACCTCCCCCGCCATGCAGCCCCTCGATCTGCTCGCCATCATCGACCGCGTCGCCCTGTACCCTCCCCGTCGCCTCCCAAGCCCTCTGGTGAGCTCCCACCTTCCTCTCCGATGAGCTAGGGTTCCGTCACCGTGAGCTCTTCTCTGTCAAGCACGACGATGCGCCGCCATCCATCGCGACTTAATCGAACGTCCAGATCCGCATGATACCGTTTCGGCCACCCCCTCTCGCTAACCGCCGCGCCCCGCCTGGCAGGTTCAAGTCGGGGCTCTCGCGCGCTGCGCTGCTTGCCGCTGGGCCGATTTCCCCTCTGCGGCCCACTTTCCCTCTAGACCCGGCCCACTAAATCCTTTCTCTTTTTCTTTTTAGCTGATCCATTAATTCTAGAAAACTTCCTGTTAGGATTAAATCCAAATAAAAATGGAAATCACAATATCCTGTCCAGATCAAAATTTCTAAAGGTTCCTTCATGTTTTGTGCAATATGCAGAAGCAGTCCCTTGCCAAAATAATTTTTATTATTTCTTGGTATTTAATCCACTAAAATGTATATGGTACACTAAATAAATTCCTCAGAGAGTTTTATATCTCTAATTGGGAAAAATCAAAGTCCTACTGAGAGGTATTTGACATACCTATCATCCAGCATAGGCCCTATGCCCATGTGAACAGAAGGGTGCCTTTAACAAAAATAACCTTTATCTGCCTTGGATAAATTCTCTAGGTCAAACCAAATGTGGTATGGACCTGATTCCACCTCCCAGTACCTCCTAGTATCAGTATCTACCAAATCCTAGCAGCTCGGAATTTATTGAACTTTGATAGAATTTTTGTGATTTAAATACTTCTGTAAGAAGTATTTTCACTAAATAAATCAATCTAGGAGTTTGGAAACTCCAAAAAGAGTGAATCCAATTCCTATAGAAAGGTTTTATAAATACCTACCACATGCCCTGGGAATCTACTCAATAGCTTATGTAGAATTAATCTGGTGAAAGAGAGAAAACCTTACAAAACTGCCTTTGATGATTTATTAATGGCATTCTGGTAATTGTTTAGACTTGATTCCAACTCCATTTGCTTTAGTAAATCAAAACCCACCTAACCACCCAAGGAAATAATTTTTCGAGCTCCAGATAAATTCTGGTGAATTATTCCCTCAAACTAGGGTTATTACCATTATAAAAATCATAGTTAAATCTAGGTAATTGATAATCAAGTGAAACCACTTGTGTTGATTTTGTGTTATCGAGACCTATTTGAGGATATCATTTTTGCACATTGGTATCCTCCAGACCTCAGAACCCCACTCTAAGTTCCTGGCATTTATCCTAGACATCCATCTTCCAAGGGAAAAACACTACAATGGCAACCTAGTAAATTCCACTCCTCCAAAACCTACTAAGTTAATTAGGATTAAGTATGTTGGTTTGCTATATGGTTTACTACATGAATGCCTTGAATTTATTGTGGTATTGTCTACTTGCATGTATACTCGAAAACGACGATAGTGTGAGTGTTTGACGACAAGAAGGAAGGGACTTCTTATTATCATTTATTGGGTATTCTTGGTTATCTAAAGAATTCCATGGACTTATTGCTGATCATAGGCAAGCCACTCTTCCCGAATTCCGATACTTGTCCTACTCCTTTTATCACTTGTTTTGTAATAATTTATAAATTTCCTGCATGTCTTGTTTTATAAATACTGCGCTATTAACTTGGCCCATACAAGTTATAACTTTGTGTCCCTCGTGGCACCACTTGGCTGTACCTACCATTTTATCCCCTTTGACCGATGGTATGGTGGATAGCTGTCAACACCCGGATTTTTAATCCTAGATGCCAGTTATGCCATACCTCGCAATCCCAGGATTACCATTTTTGCGAGACATAATGGATTGGATATCACAGTACATCATCCATTACAAACCATACATAAGGTCTTACACAAATAAGGATCTCATGATCCAGTCTTAATACAACAAGCAGCGGAAATAGAAGATAAGCGTATCGGTGGGGTCCATCTTCAGGGGCACACGCAATGCTGACGAAGGCAGATAGTCCTAGTTATCATAGCCGTCCTGCTGGCGATCATCTTGATAGTCTCCTTCATAGTCTGGACATGAGAATAGGCAGGGACAAAAGCCATGAGTACTCTTTAAGTACTCGCAAACTACCTCTAACAAGTAATATAGTTCTAAGTTAAAGTGCTAAATCTAAGTTTAACTATAAAGTTAAGTTTGAAACCTAAGCTGAGTTCTGAAGCAAAGAAAGATAAAATAAAGTTCTAGAATCACTTAAGTTGCGAAGCTATTGTCATAAACACAACCCTGTTGTGATCAAGTCAAAATTCATCATTCATTTCATAAGTCATTTTGAAAACATATGACAACGAAACAGTATGGCCATTCCAACTGTCCATAACCGTGGACGGGGCTATTCGAATAGTTTGACACTCTGCAGAGGTGGTACACTTTCACCACAAGATTTGATACATCTGTCAGGGATAACCCTAAATCATCATACTTAGTATGCAGATAATCAAACATAACCTTCCCTTTACACACCCTAGTATAAGCACCTCTCTTATGAGCATGGCCTCCCAACCATGACCATCAGTCATCTTGGGCACTGCATAGGTGGACAACATTGAGAGGTAGCCTCAGCTCAAACCTCTCCCGCGAGGGAACTAATACTAAGGCATATAAATTTCCAGATAAGCCTTACCCAATTCAGGTAGTGTGGTTGTACGGTAAATTTGGAATGATATCGCATCCGAATCCAACCATCAGTTTTATAAAAGGGTTAAGGCTCATGCCTCAACATTTTCACCATCATAAACCATTAGTGTTTCTCAACACATGTCAAAACATCTCAATAGAATGACTCATCATTCCATGGTTTTCATAATTCATTTCCACCAAATGTTCCCATCTAAAGTGACTAAAGTTTTTGCTCTACTCTAAACTACTAAGTTAAGAGTGTTCACTAAGGTGGAAAAGATGGGTTCAATCTCATGCCATAGAATGACATCTAAAGGGTTCTAAATAGGTCAAGTTTTATACTCTT